>OZ026624.1:21094754-21652254 GCA_964020975.1 Hermodice carunculata
TGGGAAACTACTTGGCATTATGAAAAATCACTGGTGCATCTTACAAAAGACTGCAAGAAGTCATTTTTGAAAACCAGCAATGTTTGAGGCAATTTCAAATATGCCTCCACGACCTGAACATCACACTACACACAACAGGTACAACAAGTACCTGTTGAACAGGTACAACAGGTACTTGTACCTGTTGTGGCACAACAGGTACAAGTAGTAATAATATAACACTGTACCATCACTGTTAAATTACAAGTAGCATTTTTATGACAGTATAATTGTATTCCTATCATACTGTAACATTAATGTCATATTTACTATCATTACTATATGTACACTAGATCAGTAATACCACACTTTAAGATGAGATTAGAAGAGTCTATGTCAGGCATTTTTACCTGCATTTATGTGAAGGGAATGTAAATACTTAGATACAATGCAAGCAGTGCCCCCTGGTGTCTATATGAGCAGTAGTAGCTGGTATGTAGGTTGTACAATGAACCAGAAATTTAGTTGCTTCTTCATTCAACTTTCATTGTCAGGGTCACATGTACCAAATTTGAGTAAAGTCTTAGACTCCTACAAAATGAACTGTATACATATTGGACAAAAACAATTTTGCACAACAACCTCAAATGCATGTCCAATTGTATCCTTACAGAAATAAAAATATGTTTAAACCAAATGCATGTCTCTTGCTAGTGGCATATAAAGAAACAATAATAAACTGATGGAATGGAATTCAACAATAGACACAAGTATTTTAAACAATCACATATAATAATTGTCCCAGTACCTTTATTAATCATTCTAATTGATGATGAATGAAAAATATACACATGACAATAATTTAAATCCCAGTTTTTTTACAATCAGCACAATTTCATATATTTATTTACACTTCATCTCCTTTAAGTAAGCCTACTCTTCTATTGAAGAAAAGATACATTTTATATCATTCTACCTTGCTGTTATGCAAGGGCCTCACAAACATGTCACTGAGATGATGGAACTTGGAATTGACCTGATTATATCTGCTGTGTAGGAACCACATGTGTATGCCTCTATCCATATTTGCACGATTTAACTCTAACTGGTAAACTGTAGCAGGCTCAATGATGCTTATTTATTAGTACAAGAGCACTTCAGGTCTTCTACAAGAGCAACCAGCTGCTACAGGTACCAGCCTGTCAAATAAACAAACTCTGTTTCTATTTCCACTCTTCTCTTGTGGCTGGAAACTAATTACACCAGACAGACACTGGATACATCAAGATACCATATTTTGATTATCTTGTACAGGTAATTATGGCCTGAAAACTATATATACAGCAGTCAATTTTAAAACAAACTTCCATGCACATTCTTCACAGAATGTTTAACACATTTTCCCTCAAGGTTATTTTGATAGGTAAATGGTCTTATTCATTGGTGATCTGTGGATGACCTTCTGGGAAGCTAGATGCAGGTCAACCAATGACAACCTACAGCAAGCCTCCAGCAGAAAGAGCATGTGGGCTATCTTCAGATGAAAAAGGCAACAACAGATTCACCAACAAATGATAACCAAAAGTCCAGTTCTTATTCTCATTCATTTCTTGGATATCACAAAATGCAGGACACTGTTATAGTCCCATTTGGCAAGCCTGACTCGTTATAGTCCCATTCGGCAAGCCTGGCTTGTTATAGTCCCATTTGGCAAGCCTGGCTTCTTCTCTTATTCATCCTTCTTAGATGGGCCTGGACTTTCCTTCTCAAACTGGGCAACATATTCTCTCACCTTAGCCCACAACTGTTTGGGATCGTCAATCTTGGGTAGCTGAAGCAAAAAGAAAAAAATTGATGATGTAAATTTGACTGATTGACTTAAGGACAGGTAAGGCACCAAAAACCTTTGCATGGACGATTTTGAGATTTTAACAGTTTTTACAAGGTAAGTGTCTTTTGTATAAGTTGGCAAAATTTCAAGGTCCCAACCAAAGTAAAAATACGAGAAAAATGAAAAAGAAAACACACACACACAGAGGTATGTGGACATCTCAACGTCCATGTGTCACTCTTTTGGTTTTTAGCCGCCTCGCGGAACAATGCCAACCATCAATCATACTTAACAGTCTGTCATGTGGCTTACAGGTAGCAACGGCCTATGGCAAAACGAGAGTGGTATTATGGGAGTCCTGCGAAATCAGGGGGCATGCCAAAAGTGTGTGGACAGGGAAATGATGCAAACATATCACAGCCTTAGTGCTTTATTTTGTAGTTCTCTCGTTTGTTTTGCGTTCAAACAAAGGAAGACTTCAGATGTTCAGGAGCAGTGGGAATCATGAGACAATGTCCCATCAAAGGCCATGCCGTGATGGATTACTCCAGTGGCCTTGCACATCAAACACAGGTGTGAAAAAAAACGGCACTTTAATCAACAATACCCATATACATAATAATATTTTATTGAGACCCACGGATGCGGAAATAAAAGTACAAATAAACACATCGAAGCAAGCATACACGCGAACACAAGATAAAGCATACAAATTAGCGATACAAAACTCAGGTTGGAAAGAGAAATGAAACTCATTGAAAAATAACTACAAAATAATGATAAGCCTACTAAGTAAAGTCCCCCCCCCCCCCCCCCCCCCCACCACCACCACCATCAAAGCATGGCAACACAACTCTCGTTGCCAGGCTTGAGGTCACAGGGCCCAGAGGGCCACTTCCATGACGTCGCGCTTTGAAACCAGATTGTCGCTGTTGCCGTTTGATAGATCACTGAAGAACGTTTTTTGTACTTCAAACACTCTTTTATTCATGTGATTGGCGAATAATTGATTGACAACCTCACAAAATGTTAAGGGACAATGTTGACTCCGTTTTGTACAAATATTAGCTGAACTTCAGCAAACGGTATTGTTTCAGAGGCAAAAGATCAACATCAAAGGCCTTTGAAGCTTGTTTTCTCAGAAAGGATAATAGAAATGAAGAAATGAACATTCTGGAAATCAAAAGGAAAATTGAAATGTCAAACTTTGAGGATGGATAACGGAAAGACTAAGCCTAACATAAAAAATCACAACACCTTTTTTTGTTGCCAATATGCCAGGACTAAGATGCAAATGTAATTATGATTTTACCACAAATAATTAGTGACTTATATTGACATTATGGGGTGGATGCTTTGCAGTCAACTTTCAATTGTTTATTCAACAACTAACATCACAGACACCCAAATATGGGACATAGAAATGTTTTGGCGTATGGTGATTACACACATACATGATTTGTTATCTTAACACAAATACATTTTGAGCTAGAATTGATTTCAGTCAGATTTATTTTTGGTGTCTTAGCTGTCCTTAATGTCGTATCCTTTATACACCCCTTACTGTATTATCCCTTATAAGTACCCCCTACTGTTTTATTCCTTACAAGTACCCCTTACTGGTTTATCCCTTAAAAGTACCCTTACTGTATTATCCCTTATATGGACCCCTTACTGTATTATCCCTTATAAGTACCCCCTACTGTTTTATTCCTTACAAGTACCCCTTACTGGTTTATCCCTTAAAAGTACCCTTACTGTATTATCCCTTATATGGACCCCTTACTGTATTATGCCTTATAAGTACCCTTTACTGTATTATCCCTTCTAAGTACCCCTTAACGTATTATCCTTTATAAGTACCCCTTACTGTAGTATCCCTTATAAGTACCCATTACTGTAACATCCCTTGTAAGTACCCCTCATTGTAATATCTTTTATAAGTACCCCTTACTGTGTTATCTCTTATAAGTACCATCTACTGTATTATCCGTTATAAGTACCCTTCTGTATAACCCCTTATAAGTACCCTTCTGTATAACCCCTTATAAGTACATCTTAATGCACTATCCCTTATAAATACTCCCAACTGTATTATCCCTTAAAAGTATCCCTTACTGTATCATACCTTGTAAGGACCTGTACACCTTACCGTATTATCCTTTATATATACCCCTTACTGTAGTATCCCTTATAAGTATCCCTTACTGTAATATCCTTTATAAGTACACCTTACTGTATTATATCTCATAAGTAACTCTTTATTGTATTGTCCCTTATAAGTACCCATTACTGGATTACCCCTTATAAGTACCCCTTACCGGATTACCCCTGATAAGTATCCTTACTGTATTATCCCTTATAAGTACCCCTTACTGTATTAGCTCTTATAAATACCCCTTACTGTATTATCCCTTATAAGTACCCCTTACTGTATTAGCTCTTATAAGTACCCCTTACTGTATTATCCCTCATAAGTACCCTTTACTGTAATATCCCTCATAAGTACCCCTTATTGTATTATTACCTGTTATAAGTACCCCTTACTGTATTATCCCTTATAAGTACCCCTTACTGTATTAGCTCTTATAAGTACCCTTTACTGTATTATGTCTTATTATAAGTACCTCTACTCTGTTAATCCCCCCCCCCCCCCACCTTACTATGGATTACCATTAACACACAGAATACCAAATTCTCAGCTCATCTACTTCTTTGATGATTGTTGTAAAATACGATTCACTAGTTACCCTGTGACCTTGAGGACTATGTCAAGGTCACTCAAATGCAATCTATGCCAAGTTCTTGTAGCGGATCATCATTATGTCCAATTTCATAGAACTAGCTTAAAGAGTTCTTGAGTTCTCATCCAAAAATTATATCCAGAAAAACGTCCTGGTGACATTGGCAGGGCCAGAATTTCGGCGAGAATCCGAGAATCCATTCTCGTAAAGATTCTCCTAAACTTGTCTTTCTTTAAAAAGAAAACTAATTTACAAAAATACAAATAGATTCTCACAAAATTTTGTGAAATTCTGGCCCTGATTGGAAATTAGGTAATTTAAAAGGTCATCCATATGCATGTACAAATTAAAAACTAGGGGCCTTTAGATGAATTTCATTGTCTTTTAGCTCTGCAAATTAAAGATCACAGAGCTTAGGCAACCATGTATGTCTGTCTATTCATCTGTTCTTCAATCAGTACATCCATCCAATATCCCACCAGTAACAATGTATATCTCCACCAAGCTTAAACTGATATCTGGTGTAGTTTTGCAGAGAACTACATAAACATGTATACAAGTACAAGTACACTAGTATTCCAATATCATCCATGCTGATGAGTTCTTATCTATCATTACAAGTTTCACAGATTCAAGAGAAAACAGCTTGTAGTTTGGAAGAAGTCAAGTTACAAAAGCAAATAAACACTACAAAAGAAGATTTACCTGAAAGTAAATCTGTCTGTGTGCCTCCAAAACTTGCATAAATTTAAATGCAACAATTTTCATTTGTGGTTTGTTGGGTGTGTCCACAGTACAAACCTATGAATTGAATGGGAATTGCACCTCTACCTACAACAACTTTAAAGATATTCAACATTTAAACTTTTTAAGTGCCCCTAATTAGCATCAAATTAAAATTCTACAACTTTTGTCTGTGGTTTATCGGATGTGCCTACAGCACAAATTTATGAAATGAAGTTGGAATAGCCGCTCTACCTGTAATAGCTTTAAAGATATTCAACTTTCAAAGTGGCCTGAACTAGCATAAACAAAAATTCTACAACTTTTGTTTGTGGTTTACTGGATACAACTACAGCAAAAACCTGTACATGTAAATTGAAGTTGGAATGGCAGACATACCTATAATAATTTTGAAGATATTCAACATTTAAACTTTTTCCAGTGCCACTAATTAGCATAAATTTAAATTCTACGACTTTTGTTTGTGGTTGCTTGGACACAACTACAGCACAAACCTATAAATAGAAGTTGGAATGGCATCTCTACATATAAATGGTTTTGAAGATACCAGCATTCAATATTCAATATTGTCTGTCTTTAGGAGGCAGTGCATTCCTGTCTTACCTTGTAATGCTGATCCAGGTATATTCCAGCATACACACCAACCAGTAACCACAACTGAAAGACAAAGCCATTATACTAAATTTACTATTGCTCGAGGCATTAAAGGGTGCACAGTAATCTTTTCCAAAAATGCTTTTACCCTATCAAATGCTAGAGATATCTGTTAAAATGGGGGGGGGGGGGGGGGGGAGGGGGGGCAAAGAGATTGGGTTGGTGTACATCAGCATTTCTGTAATTAACAACCTCATGCACACTGGGAACATACTCAGTCAGAACTTAATGAATGTGTTTTACTGCACTGACATGAACTTGCATACAATTGGTTACACTTTCTAAACATAAAAAAGTGTCAGTAGACTGACTTTGCTAAAATTTGGCAGAATACATCAGCGCCAGAATTTCGCAAAATTTTGCGAGAATCTATTTGGATTTTTGTCAATTGGTTTTCTTTTTAAAGAAAGACAAGTTTAGGAGAATCTTTATGAGAATGAATTCTCATATTCTCGCCGAAATTCTGGCCCTGTACATGCATGAAGAAATGATGAAAATAACTTGTTGGATCAAGGTAATTTTTCTGCAAATTGAAAGGCATACACGGCTCCCTCTTGCTGCTCTTTTGTGAACTATTCTACCAACAGCTTGCATCATGTTCAGCTTGCATGTTACATCTTTCCCTTCATTCAGAAAATGATGATCATAAACCATTGTAGGTATGGAAATAATCACACATTGTCCTTCTTTAATATATAATATTGATCTGATTTATCTGCTAGTGGTCTTTCTATGTAAACTGATATGGATAACCAGAGGAAGTTTGACATTTGAGCTCATAATCTCTGTAAAGGGTTAGTCATCCCTTGTCTATTCATAATTCACATGTATGTTCGACTTCTTCTCAGAAACAGTCGGCCAGATCATCTCCTAACTTGCTGTGGGTATACCTACAATTTTTCAACTGCTTATGCTATGGGTACCCAGGGTAAAAGGTAAAAAACAATGTCTTTTGCAAGAATGTTACAGTGGCCATGATGTATAGGCCACTTAATAATGAATTTGATATTTTCAACAACTTTCTCAATGATATACATAACTAACATTACACAGGGAAATAAGATACGTCATGGGGGAAAAAGGAGATCAATTCATTAACCTGTGAATCATTTAGACGTTGTATCTTCTCACTCCTTTATTACACTATTCACAGACCTACCACAGTCACTTATAATTCTGTCATTGGTCAAATAGAAATTAGGATATAATAAACATACACACATTCTTCTCCCACCTGTATTGTGTTAAAGAGGATTCTGACCACTTCTGTTTTTTTTTCATATTTATAAGTAGTAACAGTTGTAACTGTGGAAAAAAAATCCAACTGACACATAAATGCACCATATGATTCTACTTTTAGCAGAGGGGTTATTAAATTCTACAAAAGAAAAACATAAACTCTTTCATAAATCTCACCAAAACCCTTCTCCTTTGCATGAATGGCAACACTTAGCAAAGATAAAAAAAAACTTACAAAGTTACACATTTGACAAAGATAACACAAAAAGAGAGCTGTTGGAAACAAGTTGAAACAATTGAAAGAAAGTTGGAAAGTTATCAATATGATCACAGACATGCAGAAAAAGATTTCAGCTCCAAAATATTTCAAGATTAAGGAAACTCTAGTTTCAAACCCTCAGATTATTGCTGATCGATTCAATGATTACTTTATTAATGCAGGGCATAGTTTGCCAAAACATATTGAAACTTCCAATATGAATATATCTTCACATCTAAAGGAAAGCTACTGTAATTCAATCTACTGGACTCAAGCATTTGCAAGAGGTAGTGAAGACAATCGACAATTTAACATAATGGCTAATGCCTTAAATCCCCTCAGCTGCCCACAAAAGGGAGTAAATAATGATCTGGGTGACCTTAAAATTGAGTCAGGGTCATTCTCCTTCAAAATTAAATTTTGAAAGGGAGATCGACTGTAAGAGTTTTGTGATCCTAGCTTAGCTTGGTTCTTCTGATATTCCTCGAAATTTAAAAAAAATTGCCCTAGTGACCTTGAAATCAGGTCAAGGTCACTGTCCTTCAAGCCTGGGATGTACTTGTGATCTAACAGCTTTCAAGGAATTTTTCCTAAAAACTGTGAGTAATTATGTCAAAACTGTCTCTGTGAATTTTAACTACAATATTGGCCATATCGGTAAAGGCACTCCCTGGCCCTTTTTTGTTTACCAGGCTGGGATACAATCATATTTTCCTGCATTTCAACATTGTCGGACTTTAACATTGCACTACTGAATTGCCAGACACGCATGCTATCATGGCTGGAAGTAAAAAATAAAAAACAAAATATATGTAATGAAAGATCTCGAAGTGGAATGTTGAGAAAGTGGTGCCACTTCTGTTTTCCATGCAGAAAGTTAGGGGCTGATACATTTATTCCGTATGTGAAGGGAGCCCAACATGATGATGATATAAAGACGTCTTGTTTCATCACCCTGCACAATGATGCAATGAGTGAAAATGTGAGACAACATGAATCATCCACAACCTGAAAAATAGAATGAAGTCATTGGAGACACAGTGCTGTCCAGCTGAAAATATCTGTAGCAAAATTTTCTTTCCTTGTAGCATTTTTGCCACTTCTTTCCATAAGAAACACTTATTTTTGAGAAAATCTGTAGCAATTCTGAAGAGTTTTGTAGCAAAATTTTGCTACAATGCACCAGTTGGACAGCCCTGAGATAGATGGACAAGTTGGAGCAGTGCAACTGCCATAATAGTTTCTGGGTAACTAGCTCCTGTGACTCAATGACTGGACAAATGACTGACTCATTACTTCCAATGCCCTCAAAAAAACAGACAGTTTGCTAATTTCACACAAGACCTCTCCACCTTATATTTTTAAGGAATATACACTGCATGATGTTAATAATCATAAATGCAGTGGGGTTACTATTCATTCAGATTTGAGGTGGACTGATCTTATAAATCAGGGATATACACAGGAAAGCTACTCAATATTATATAAGGTTTACAATATCACATTGATGTTCAAACTCCAGAGACTATTCACATCTCTTTTATGAGACCAATTTTACAATATGGAGGTCTGGACAGTCTGGGATGGCTGCTCAGTGACTGGTGCTCACAAGTTTGGAGTTCAGCATGCTGCTGTTCAAATAGTTACCGCAGCAATGCCTAGCACAGCAAATGCCAAATTACATGAAAAACTGGCATAGGAAACTACAAACTCGTATAAAGTATCTGATGTTAACACTGATGTCACTGATGTAAAAAATAGTCAACAAATTACAGTAAAACCTCTCTAACTGGACACTTCCATATACCCAACACCTATCTATACTGAACACCATTTCGGGGTCCCAAATATATACTTCCAATGTAAGCACACCTCCCTATACTGAACACCTCACTATACTGAACCCTTTTTTCCCGTCCCAAGTGTGCTCAGTATAGGGAGGTTTTACTGTGGTTCCAAATTACTTGCAATCTGTGATTCCAAATAGATTGAACCCAGACACTCCTAATTATAATGCTTGGCAGGCATTTGATTTGCCACATTTCAGAGCCCGAAAAGACTTATTTCTGATCTCCTTCTTCCCATCAACTGTATGTCTGTGGAATGAGCTTCCACTTGAATATAGACCCATATCTTTCACATGGATTGTGAAGCAGTCCAAACCTATATTAATCACTCTCCATGGCACAGATGGTGGCGTATACTTTCCTACCTACTTGTTTGGTGGAGGAAACTGAAGGACTCGGAAAAAACCACCGTGCACAGTCAGAGTGGTAGGAACTCTTTCCACTTGCTTCATGGCAGTGAATCAGACCCGGGCCGCAGAGGTGAACGGCGAGCGCATTGAAACTCTGCCGACTGTAAACCCAAGTTGATATCTGTAACTTGCCCTCTGTGTCAGTTTTTAAGACAAAATTACCGAAACATAATGGCCAGCTGAATCGGAGTTGTATAAATTTAGAAAAAGATGCATCCATCCTGCAAATGTGACCTGTCTGCCTGTACCGGGAAAGCAGTCAGCTTAACTCTTTCAGTGCCAACCACGTCTAAAGTCAATCTACTAAACTGAAACTAGTTTGAATGATGATATCATTAGGATCTCAGATTTGTATTCCTCGTAAAAAGACCTTTCATTCAAGTACCAGCATGCCTCTAGTTCCAGAGAAAAGCTGTTGACTCAGTCAAAAATTTGGCACTTTAAAGAGCTAACTGTGATCTTCATTAACACAAGCCCAAGCTGCCAGTGTGGGATACCATGTAAAAGATATATGGCACTACTTAGTGTTTGTCCACTGTATGTTGTTTCATGATAAAACTTCCATATGACTGTTTTGAAACACATGTACGCTTCATTTTCTGTGCACACTATACTATATGGCTCACCTGACTGTTCACTTTTAGAAACTTCCATATTGTTTTGGTACAAGATTATTTCTTTCTAATTTATTTATACAAACAGGTATTGATTGAAATAATGTCATTTTCTTCAGTTCATTGTAGGATACCCTTGCAGGTAAAGTGTACAATACATCACAGTGGCAAAGATAATCTGCTGCCAATATTTGCAATGCATACACTATCTGTCGGACAGTTGCACATACAGGAAAATGGAAACCGAAACTGAAACCACACGGCTGTATGATACCCATCCATTGTCTACCTGTGGAAGTGACACTCCTGTGCAGGATGAACGGTGGTGGCCAGAGGCCAGTAACTTTGACATCCAACTACAAGACATGGAGGCCTGCATAAATTTAGTATTATTCTGGACATGAAAGTGTTAAGTGTTCTCTATACTGATCTTTGATACTTTCAAGTCGGGGTCCAAGTATACCAGGACTCGTTGTATTATCCCTTACTGTCCGGGTCCGCATATATGCGGACTCTCATGTCTATCATGGCAACCATATGTAAAACACATTTTCTCTACAAATGTTGAGTTGGAAAGTGAGAAAATTCGCCAAAATCTATTTCCATAAATACTTCTACTGAGTTTTATTGGATTATTTATAGTATTATTATTTTTCAAAATTAATATACAGGAATAATTTGGTAAATTTTACAATTTTTTAATCCAAAAAGTGGTTTCCATGGCAACTGCATATGGCATCACATTTACCCAGCCAGTGTTAATAAAAAATTAAATGTAAGGTATGAATGAACGTGGTCCCTAAGATTATTTTGGTATCAAACACTTACAATCTTAAATGAGACAAATAAATGCAAGTGGGAGTCAAACATTCACATTTTCCACTAAAATCACTAAAAATCATCAGACACAGGGAGCAGAGGGATAATGTTTGCTCCAGTCTGGAAAGTGTTAATAATAAAAAGCCATAGTTGTTCTTTCACACTGTCCCAGATATTATAACCAGTGACGCGTGATTTCTTTGAACTCTATCCATGTACCCGACAGTCCGTGACATCATAAATATTACTTTTGACCTTATAGCAATACAATGTACAACACCTCAATATTGATGTCACCTCTGTATATAAGGCCACCTGTGGAGCCTCCTCTCCACCTGGGGAAGAAACAGGAAGGTTGAAACATGTAAGAGGGAGGCTCCCATTCTATATATACTTTTGTGTTTCAGTTTCCTTGATATGTCCCAGGCATTTTATTAATGTACAATATACATATATTTCTGCTTTCTTGGCCTGTAAAGTGCTTCTCTAGCTACTTGTCTTTGTTTATTGAGAATGTCTTTGTTTTGCTGGCATAATTAATCAGGCACCTTCAGAGCCCGATATAGGCTAGTGCTAGCCATTAGCCATACACTAATGATTGTGGAATTTGGCTAAAATGATTTACAACCTTTCATCCAAATTGACTCAAGAAATGTTTTGTTACTCTGTAGCTTCAAAATCAGTTTTACTGTTTTACCCTCGAGGTGCCGCCTATCACATGTTAAATGTTTGAAGATGTGAGCTGACTTTGGCTAATGAGATTTAAGTTCAGAGTCATTTTAGCCAAGTTGGCTCAGAAAATAAAACCCCTTGCACAAGCCCAGACCCGGCTGATCTGGTAGCCTTTTGGGCTCTAAGTCACATTTATTTGTTGCATTTTTTCTGCCAAAGGGATTACTAAAGAGCTTAACCCTTCTCCCCATTGTTGTCACACAATGTAATTTTTTCTCTTTGTATTAGTTTGAAATAAAATATGTTTTAAACCAATTTGCAGTATTATTACAGACCAATACCTGTATGTATCACATTTTCAAAAATATTTGAGAAAGTAATGTATGCTCTATTTATATCTTATTTAAAAAAGTTTGATATTCTGTGTAAATATCAGCTTGAATTCAGAAAAAAATCTTTCCACAGCTTCTGCTTTATTAAGTTTAATTGACTGAATTTCTACTGCCTTGGAACAGAGTACCAATGTACTTGGTATTTTCATGGACCTGTCACAAGCTTTTGACAAGGTAAATCATAAAATACTATGAATTTGAAAAACTCAAACATTATTGATTGATAGGTATTGTTTTGGACTGTTTTAAAAAATTGTTTGACTAATAGATGTTGATCAATTCATTAAATATGAGAATGCTAAATCCAGTAAGAAAGATACTAAATGCTATATGTCCCTCCAGATATCAGTCTAAGGCTGCCTTTTACTTCTACTGTATCAATGATTTGGCACATCCAGCCAAAAAGGTTTTTACAATTTTATTTGCATATAAAATTGGAAAGGCATCATCTTCTGGCCATGAAAAAATATCAAATTAAGTTTGAGGAATGTGGGTGCAACAGTTGTCAAGTTATAGTTTACCAGTTGTTTTCAGCATAAGGTCACCAGTTGTCTGCAAGCTGGGCAGCACTGCTTCCCAGTCTGGTGAATACCCCAGGGAAACTCAGAAACAATAAAAGTTGTCCGATTAGAAGGCAAGGTCATCAGTAGCATTATCTTTGATCTGCTGACCCCAAAATCAATGGCAGTCGTTTAATCACCATGATCATTGACTCTATCAAATTTGAGGCCAAGAGGTATTACGTGAGTAATTCAGCCGGCTTCCGGGTAGAAGGATTATAGAGTGCGCATTGGAAATGACCCTTACAGGTACAGGGGGCTGTCTCTTACATAATTCTGACCACTGTCACATACTTTTTTTCTGAAACTGACAGGTACAGTGTGCAGTATTTATTGACAGGTCAGTTTTCAATATACCCAGCGTAGTAACTGAATACACATGGCCACAATGTGAGTTCTTCGTGTCACCATGCAAGGTGGCGTGACTGCTGTCAGTACTTTGGCTGTAGCAAATGGTAATAACTCAAAATTTTCCCAATGATGACCAAGTTTTCTTGTTCTCAGATGATTCAGAATATTGTAAGGAACAATTTGGCATAGGACACGTGTGGGTTTATAAGTTATTTTGGAAGGTACAGACTGCAACCTGGTTTGTTTACATTTTTTGCGGGTTGAATTTGTAGCGTAATACCAAGAGTTTCAACCATTCTCAAGTTATTAACCAGAGTCCACTTGGACTAACAACTGACTGACTGTTTCTTCTTCAGATGAAAGCATATACAGTGAAACCTCCCTATACTGAACGCCCCTGGGACCGAACAAAAGTGTTCGGTATGGGGAGGTGTTCGGTTTTGGGAGGTTCACCTGAAGCACAAGCCTGAATGATTTGAAGCTTTTCAGTGAGAGATCAGATTTTCCTCTTACTGGATAATTGTGAACATGTAGTTGTGCTCTCCTCTAACAGCAGCAATGAGCTGAATAGTTGGCACATAATGTTGAAAATAGATCACAATGCTGATGTTTAAAAATTTAGCTTTAATGTGTCAAAAGAGTAACAGCACTGCTAAAATAACATGCTTATGAACTTGCGCCTTATTTTAGCAGTGCTGTTGCTCACTTCAGTGTACTCATGGTACTCCTTGAAATTAAATCCCCAGGCTTTAGTGAGACAAACTTGATGATTTAATTTGTAAGTTAATGTTTTTTATAGGAGTGAGGTGTTATTAAAGTATCATTGACACTTTCACCCTTCACCCTGTTGTTGCCATGTATAGAAGTGGCAACAGGTGTTCAACAGCTTGCCTATGGGTGGTTTATGCTGCTGCTGCAAAAACAATTAAGGCTGTCTTTGAAGTTTATCTGTTTAGTTTCAGTGTTATCAGTAACTACTCACTGCATATACACTAAAAAATAATGAATGTGTGCTCAGTATAGGGAGTTTTTTTTAATGATGTTCATTTGGGGTGTTCATGTTCGGTATGGACAGGTGTTCAGTATAGGGAGGTTTGCTTATAATGGAAGGATATGGGAAAAAGTTGGGACTGAGAAAAGTGTTCAGTATAAGGGGGTGTTCAGTATATGGAGGTGTTCAGTCAGGGAGGTTTTACTGCATAGGGGTGTCAGTTTCTGCAATAATGGAATGGCCGAAAAACAGAAAAGGCATATCCCAACTGGATTCTATATTCTATGAAAATTGAAAATGGTAGAAGCATATTTTGGAAAATTTTGAACTTCAGGGACAGCTGCTGTCAGCCAAATGCTAATGTTTCACTTGTTTTGTTAAAAGAAATCTGCGAATGATTAATTTATTGTAACATGAATTATACAGGAGGAAGTTTGAATTCTGCAGTGATTACTGTTTCATTTCCTGATTTGGCTGCAAATATTGAAGGCCTAAATCTGTCCCTGAAATTGTATCAAATTTGCCATATATCCCTCTCTTTAAAAAACTGTATCATTTTGCACTCAATATCTGCTGTGTGGAAAAAGGAAAGGGGAAAAATCAGAACTATCAAGAGCTCTGTGCATTCTTGCTGCTATATAGGTGAGAGATGAATTTGGCATAGCTAGACTTCATGAGAATGTGTTTAGAGAATTATCTGATACTATATTGTGTTGAGTTTCAAATTGAAAAGATGACAGGATTATTTAAAACGAAGTGTCTATACAGAACTGGGTTCAGTTGCAGATAATTTTCCTTCGTACTGTATTTGGCTGCGATATTACCGGGGCCCGCACTCCAGTGATTCACAGTATTGGATAGAGTACCGGATCCAGCTTTCTTGGTACAAATCATACATGTATATTGTTTACCGTACCAGGCCAGTCTCTTTGGTCCCTTCAACAACCAAAGCTGGACCTGGTTCAGTAGCCATGTCCTATTTAAAATTCTGTTCAGTGTAGTTCATTATTTCTAATTATACATTAAAAGTGCTCCAAAATTATCATTAAAATGGAAAAATGCCGATGTTGTACTTCTCAAAAAAATGGAAAATGAATTTTCAAAAAACAAAAATCTAACATGTCTACATTATCCAAAAATGTTATCGGTAACTGGTACTCAATGTTGGATTTTTTATGTCTCCCCAACCGGCCCAAGGCATAATTTGTTACCATAAAAAAATCCAGCCCTTCCTTTCTGCCAACGCGACATCCACTCAAAGGCTAAGCATCTGAACGACAAAGCAACAATGTCTACTGTCAATGACAGGCATTGGCAATGTAGTGAGGGCCAGGCAGTGTTGAGCCCTCGCGCTCAACGTCCGGACTTTTAGCGTAATGGCAAAACGCTGGCTCGGGGTGCGAGAGGTCCCGGGTTCGATACCCGGCTGGACCACAACATTGGTGTCAGGGTGAACACGAACGCACGCCAACAGGCCGCAGTGGCTGAGGGTGGTTCGTTGTTGGGCTCGGCCGGCTGGGAGTCGGAGGGACAACGGCTGGTGGGGTTGTGCTCGTTGTGGCTGGGAGCCAGGGAGGCAGCCTGTGGGGTCAGTTCGGTGCTATCACTGGGCATTCCTTGGTCCTTGGGAGAAAAGGGGAAGGAGTGTAGTGAGGGCCAGGCAGTGTTGAGCCCTCGCGCTCAACGTCCGGACTTTTGGCGTAATGGCAAAACGCTGGCTCGGGGTGCGAGAGGTCCCGGGTTCCATACCCGGCTGGACCACAACAGCAACAATTGTCAATAAGGCAATATGTTTTCATTGTTTTGCCATAAATTGGCATAATTCTCATGACACAGGGATCTACTCGTACGTACCGGTATTTCCTTGTTGAATGGCACGGACCAAGACAGCACCACAGTTAATACGAAAAAATGGGCCATATTACTTGTACCTTTTGTATGGGAACTTCTTCGAATATTTTGATTGGCGAGTAATTAGCAAACTGGGATAAAATTCTTATATTATCGCCCATTCACCTGTACCTTTCGTTTTGGACCGACTAATAATACTTACTGGTCTCACAAGCGTCATTTTGCTGTCAGGGCTCGTCTAAATATGTTCTGTGACAGTAATATTTCCCCGTCTACAGGAAACTGAGCATGGCAAAGTAAGGCAACAGCTTATGGCAATTTTGTTGTGTATGACACTGTAGTCTGTATCCACACTCGACTCGGGGTTGGCTTGGGTACCACTCTTTCGTTTGACTCAGGAAGCAAGCCAGAATGGAACCGCAGGTGTCACCTGTGAGACACGCTTCTAAATCACTTATAATGCAAATTTCATACGCTCAACCTGAACTTTGACTTCGACAAGACTTTGCACTGGATAATGCAATCGAGCGTTAGGCTTTCCACACCACACTCCACAGCCACTGGCACCAGAACTATGGATCAGTCGCAACATTGTGTCAATTTTTCAGCAGGCAGCAGAATGGTGAGTCCGACTGTCGCGACGAAACTGTCCGTGACGTGAGTGCATCCGAGTCGGCTGCAACAACAGATTTCTCGACTTTTTGAAAAGTGGTACTATAATGCATGACGTACAGATTATTATTATTATTATTATTATTATTATTATTATTATTATTATTATTATTATTATTATTATTATTATTATTATTATTATTATCATTATCATTATCATTATCATTATCATTATCATTATCATTATTATTAATAATGCTGTGGCTCACCGCTTTTGTGCTTCGGCCGTGTGACACAGGTGGCCCAAAAAAAAAAAAAAAGAGATGAGGCGAAGGAAACCATGGTTATCCCATAGAGTCATAGAGGTATCATACGGATGGTTATCCTAATCAGCTCCTGCTGCCATGTTTTCCAGGACCAGAGCCGAGGCAAAGGGTCCAGCACACACTCTCTCACAGCGGTGGTGGGGGCCCCTGGTCCTAGATATATCCCTTAACACTCATCACATGTGTTTCCTCGCCCTCCCTCCCCCCCCCCCAAAAAAAACTTTCCCTCACACACCCTATCCCCGCCTCTGAGGCTCAAGCATTTCTCATAGGAGACCCCATGGCAGCCCTTATAAGTACTACCACAATTCCCTTTCCTCCCTGCACTCTGAAATTCTAATTTACCCTGTTGCTATATAACTCGATCAATTCATTTCCCAGCACCATACCAGATAGTCCTGTACACTTGAAGTACCTTTTCTGTCTCCCAGAAAGCCACCCTTCAAACCTAAAACCCATGCTACACGTTCCTCTTCCTCTAAACACTCCGCCTCTTCTAGACCCTGGTTATTTTAGTCTTCCCTGTGCCACTTTCTGGAAAATCCTTCTCATATCGTTTTATATGCATCATACCACAACATCCAATGATCCACTATGTCATCTGCCTCTTGTCTACATACCTTACATTTTCCATTACTACCTGTTGTCCACTTTCGTTTTCTCTTTTCTAGATTGATCACTTCTGTCCCACTTTGAAAAAGAAGCCTGGACCCCTCCCTCCATCCCACCATACACTTTTCTTTGGCTTTTCTAGTACCTTGTACCCTTTTAATGTACTCTTTTCTCTGACTCCTCTTTTCCAGCCCTCTGTAACAGTCTTACCTATATACACTTTCCAATCATGAATCTCGAGCATCATATTCTCTCAATTCATATCTCTCTGCTACTTATTTATGTCTTTGACCCATCTTGTTTGTTTCTTGGCCGATTCATTATAAACTTTCCTGCACCACCTGTCTTCACTTACAGCTTGTAGATACCCCCAGTACTTTAGCTTTGCTTGGGCAATTCTGTCTGTGATTTTATTCCATCCTAACCCTCCCAGGACTGCTTCTGTTCCTGTGCATGGTGGTGCTCCCAGTATCAATTTCTCCGTCTCATTCTGTGCTTTCTCCATTCACTGGATGTCTCCCTTATTTATTGAAATCACATCTAAGACATGTATCATCCCTGGTATTGCAACTTTATTCCATAATACCCTTGCTGTGTATATGCTCTGTTGAAACTGTTCTGTGCGGTAGCCTTAATAATTCCTTTCGTACGATTTACTTTCTGTTTAATCTTCTCCACCTGATACCTGAACATGCCTTTACCCGTTGCTTTTATCTCAACACCCAGATATTCATGCTTGTCAACCTCCACAATTTCTGTGTTCTACCTTCTGGAATTTGGAACTGCCCAATTCTCCATTTTTCCCCATCTGGTTTCCTCCCAAGAGTCATCACTTTACTCTTATCCTTACTAAATTCTAACCTCTATTTATTCCCATACTCCCCTGCTATGTTCAGCATCTCTTGCAGTGCTTTCTGGGACTCTGCCATGAGTACAATGTCATCTGCAAAAATTCCCTGGGATTTTCAGGTCACCTACCTTTACTCCCTTATTACACACCTTTAACTGATCCCCAAAAAGATTGGGTCTTGTAAAGGTTCGAGGACCTCAGACCATATATTTGTTTTAAAAACTCTTATCTATAAATACACAGTCGTAGTAGTAGTGACTTTATTGACAAAGAAAAGAGGTCAATACTGACCTATATGTCAAAAGCCTGGTGGTACCAATTGTGTCATATGCAGGTGAAATTTGGGTTCCCTTTCTCCTTCACATTCTCAACGATGAAAGTTTCATGAATATTTGTGAAAAGACGCCAATCGAACAAGTACACGTGAAGTTACGCCGTTTTCTCCTAGGTGTCCACAGAAATCATGTACTGCAGTAATGAACGGAGAAATGGGAAACTACCCACCCCTGTTTAATGGATATTCTTTGTTCTTCAGTGAAATACTTTTCTCATCTGCATAGTTGCAGTGAGGACAGCCTTGTATCAAAAGCACTGCGTGAGAATTATTTCATTCACATGAAGATGGGGAACTGCTTTATTAAAACGCTTCGGACCAAATTTGATCCACAAAATTCATGGGAGAATGTCGGGGGAGTAATATTAATAGCACAGTAAGAAAGCTCAATAGCAATATTTGTAATGCCTGCGTAAATAATTGGCATCAATATTTTAATGGCAAGGACCGCAACTCTAATAAACTGCGTACTTATTGCACATTCATAGGTCAAAATTTGACTAGAGCTGAATATCTCAAGGGCAATATACCGGTAAGAAAACTTTTCACTAAATGAAGGATAAGTGCCCATGATTTAAACATTGAAATTGGAAGATACAATAAAATTCAATGCAATAGGAGGCTCTGTACTAACTGTTCAAATGACCAAACGGAAGAGGAAGTGCATTCTATGCTAAACTGCCTTAAATACAGGTCTGGTAGAGATACCCTACTCCAAGCCCTCACCAACTGCAACTTGTCATCCCTTGCAGAACCAGAGAAATTCATTTTTCTAATGACCTGCAACAATGGGGACCAGTAGCATGTGTTGAAATATGTCAACTGGGCCATGGGGGAGAGAAGCAAGGCACAGTAGTTTTTATTTATTTTATTTTTTAAGTAGTTACGTATCTTGCTTGCCCCTATTCATAAGTATTCTGTTACATTTCTGCCTTGTAAATATTTGTCATTTATATTGTTCCATATATGAAACTCGGCTGGCCCATGACACTTTTCTTGGTGTAGCCCGGCCTCCTGCCTTTAGTGTGTAGTTCTTGCGACACTCTCCAGATGGAGGTTTATGCAGTACAGATATATTCGTTTGACAAAAGATACATCATCATGCTCACGGGCATTAGAACGCCGTCTTGAGATTTTTTTTTTCTTAAAAAAATATTGGTAAAAGTGAAAATGAAAATTTCATGGACGTAGGTATCTTACTTAGCACATAAAACTTGTAAGCATACTGTCCTCACCAACATAGATCTACAACACACAAAATCATGAAAAAGAATAGACCATGACTTAGTATGTCTGTGGTTATCAAACTACACTACATCAGTCATTCACATGAAATAGCAATTTGTGAACAAGCGAGCACTTATGATATGGCCTATTGACAAAGAAGCCTGATAACATCTTCCCATTAGATTCAAATATACTTCATACAGGTCAGCTTACTGGTGAACCCATTCCTATGGTCGATGTACCCAGCTTGGGTCATAGCACCAAAAATATATACATTTGTGACATTTGACGAAGTCAACTACATGAAAATCGAAAAAAAAATTACATTAAATACCAAAGTGGCAAAGGGCCAGCTATCGGCGAACCACATGTTAACTACGTTACGGTCGTTTGCTGACTATCTATGACTTGTAGGTATAAGCTAGCAGGCAGCATGGAGTATATGGGACCTCAACCTAGATTACAACGGGGAACTTGTGGCCCATTTCCAGCCATTTCAATCCCTAGGTAAATAAATTTTCCAATCTGAATAATAATAACTTGGAGTGGATGGTTGTCATAAGTAAATGAAACTGCTCAAACACATTTAAAGACGTTAAGTCTGGGAAATACAAGCTAGCATGCCTCAAAAGTTGTAATCTTTTGGTGCCAAATCATGGAGGTATTATACTACCTCCATGGTCAAATTTAGGACATTTTAAAAGAAAGTGCACTTCATCGCCAGTGTCATTTAAGTGACAATTTTTACAAGGTTCGACTGGAGTCTTGACTCTTGTACGTCCACCTAGTTTTCTTTCTATGCTATGTACCGTTAGCAGAGACCTGGGCAGGGCAACAAGATATCTTGAGTCATGAACTTGTAGTAGGTATGGTTCCAGAATGTATTAATGCTTGAAGATTTTGTATAATCTAAGTTTTTTTGTTGTTGTTGTTTTTTTTTTTTTGAAGAATTGTCAGAGCTAGAGATTCTTCCAATACATTTATCAATATGGTTGTGTCTAAGTCTATCTGAGACCTGGTTTATCATATTATTAGAGTGGGATCCATATCCTCATTTTCTTCACTTTCCCAGAACGCCGATAGATTAAGGTTATGTAAAACAGTCCCCCTGGTTGTACATATATAGCATCTGTGGGAGTTTGTAGTCTGACCCAGAGTACATTTTTAATGTACTTTAGTTGGAATTTTTCCATAATATAAATAGCTTTACCCTTGATCCATATTTCAGCACCATATTTTAATATCGGCAAAAATTGTGTATCAAAAACTTTAAATGCTTTGGTGGCTGGTGGCTTCGAACATGGCTTTCTGGGTCTCCTTTGTTCTAGTGCCACTAGTTTCATTAAATATACACCAAGGTCACTCAGATATTCATTGAACAGTTTTGGACTTACCATGCCGCTCTGAAGAACAGTGTAGAGACAATTTAATTTTTCGCTAAGTCTTCCCTGCCATCGCACTCTACCATTAGCCTTCTGAAACAAATTCATGAGCACTTTATAAAACATTCCTTGAATACCACGCTTCATCAACTTGAAAAAAAAAGAGTTTGTCCATGTATATAGCCAAAAGCCTTAGTAAAATAAACAAAACAAACATAGAGGGGTTTCTGTTTAAATTTCTGTTTTTCGGTAATGCTCTGAAGCAAAAATAAGTTATCAGTTGTCCTACAATCTTTCTTAAATCCCATCTGAAATACACCATATTGATTCATAGCTTCATTTTCAATTTTTAATCTACAAAGTAAGAGGGGTTCAAAAAGTTTGCCGACTGCAACCGTAACTGCGATTTTTCTGCAGTGATCTGGGTCATCTTTTAAGCCACTCTAGTGTAAAGGGTGGATTATGCCTTCAGTCTAGTAGAAGGGCCAGCTACTTTGGTTAGTACAGCGTAAAACATTAATGTCACACAAGACACAACATGTTCATCAGCACATTTTAGGAATTCAACAGTATTTAAGAATTTAATAGCAATACCGTCGCTACCATGAGCTGTATCAGATTGTAACCTTTTCAATTGAATTTTTTACCTCATCTTCACCTTTAACAGCATTAAGAAAATCATCAAAGATGTCCGTGCCTTGTTCACATGCTGAGCTTTTCGACAACATCACTTATCTTGCTCATAAACTCAGTATCAAAATAATCTGGTTCTGGTAGTACATTTTGAGAAGCAAAATAGTTCACAAAGGTTTCAAGATCTATTTTATCATTCATATGAGTATTTTCTTTTATTTTTTTTTCCAGAATTCCCAATACTTATTTGGATCTTTGCCAAGCATATTACTACCTGTAACTTTGAAGTTTCCGCATGTATGTATGTAGTTATACGACAACGGCTTTAATTTTGAAAGTTAAAAATAACACAACAAATTAATAGCGATTTGAAACATTTTATTGGCTTTCACATCATGCCACGTGGTTTTATTTAGGGAAGTGCCACGCCTGCTTTCTGTGCCGCATCACAATAGATTTCCATAGCTGTGTGTCCATTGGATGACGTTCCGCGTGTATCGGCAGACAAATTTGCAGTTTCCTCACTGCACCGCAGCAATGTCCAGCGCCATTTACGCTTTCTCACAGAATAGGCCTATGATGTACGCCTACATTGAGATCTGAAGTACCCCAAAAACTTTTTCTGCATATATTTCATGTTCTGTGGCTTGGATCAAATCTTGATACCAGATCCACATCCGTGTGTGCTTGTTATTTAGAAACAGTCTTTTTTCTTCTTCTTCTTTTTACCAAATAATTTTCCGAAACCATTTTTAACATGCAGCAAATTTCTGGTATATGTGGGGTCAATTAGCCACAGCTGCAACTAGGCCAAGAAACCCCATGATCGTATTGATGCATAGCTGCGTTGTTAGGACCACATGACATTGTTGACTTTTTGATAAACTACAGAACAGAAACTGAACTTTTGAATAACAAAACAACACAAATATGGATGGGATATGTACACTTTATTCAAACTGAAGCGACATAAAACAGTAATGTCATGTAGATGTAGCTTCAGTTTCAATAAACAATACATGCCAGTAAAAAGTTTGTGGGTGACTTCAAATCTGAATATAAAGCTTTATTACACATCAATTAATTTGACCTTGCAGTGGACAACTTGCACATTTTCCATAAATTTGAAATGGAAAATGTTATTTTCTAAAGAAATAGCAAACTTTCTTAATGAAGGTTAATCCATTGACCGTATAATATTTGTAACATTTAGTTTTTAGTTTTCGTTGGGAGCAAAATCAAATGCCAGAATGATGTGTATAAAATGCTGTTCGTTTATCTCATTTTCTCATTTTGAATTTCCGGCAGTTTTCCATGCAAAATGGTTCGACACTGGAGGAAGTAATAAAGGGGGGGGGGGGTGTGTGTGTGCTCTGAACAGGTACAACCGGAAGCTGCACAGTTTCAAATTTGAATTTAAACTGGAATTACCCAGTCGTAATTGAGTGTGGTAAATTTGTGCAGAGCGTTTTCCATGAGTTAAATAATTGGGCTAAAGGTCAGCAGAGAGAACAGTATTTTTCAGTTTGGATTTAAATGCCCATGAAGAATCTGATTACCTACTGTCAAAAGACAGATTGTTCCGGAGTCCAATAGTAGAAGGCAGAAAAGAGTCATCAGATGGCTTTGTTTTGGGCTGTATTTGTCTGTGATAGTGACATTATTTTTAAGATTAACATTAGTGCTGTGAGAAAGATTACCGGGGATGATACCACTATGATATTGGAGCGTCATCAAGTGTAACATTTTATAAAATAGGATTAGTTTATGATATTTGTGACGGTTGGACAGCGTATATGCCAACCCAAGTCACCGAGAACAAGCTAGCGGCGTGTATGGCAAAAGGCGCCCTATAGGTTCTTGCAGCTTCATATTCAACATTTTCAAGGGAATTAAACAGGCCGAAGGTGCAGTTATCAAAGAAAATATTGCCATATTCCAGGATCAGACTCACCGTGGTCAAGTACAGTTTTAAGAGAGTTTCGCCGGAAAGTTTAAATTTAAGCCGACGTTTTAAACTAAGCGCTGATTACACTTGCTAATGATACGGCTTGTGTGAGGATGCCAGGATCAATATTCGGACAAGGTAGTACCAAAGGGATGGTTCAACATTTTAATTCTTTTTTAATCAGTACTTTCGATACGCGTGGGATGGGGGTGGGGTGGGGTGGACCTTCTTCAGTTCTACAGATAATGGATAATGGTGATCATTTGAAACCCCAATTTTGTGGTATTTTGGTATTACTGTTTGAAGATCATAATTTTTAAGTACTAAGTTGGGGAGAGGGAGGTGGTCATGAAATTTAGTACCCTAAGTACTGATTCAAAAATGATGATAATGTTGAACCATACGAAAGTGAATATACTGGCGACACTCGTGTATAGTCGTATCGCCGAGATATAGTGTTGGACGATGCTGTTTATTTTTCTTAGTGGAGAAGAGGAGTGACATGGATTTGATGGCGTTGAAGGTAACCGCCATAGCCTGTACCCCGCCTGTACCCCAATGTTTAATTCTGTCAAGATTAACATTTGTTCGTTCAGCTAAAGTAACTGGGTTATGAATAATAAATTCTAGTACACTATTATCGTCTGCAAAAAGCTTGATATGATCACAGAAACGTTATCGTTTATGTCATTAATGTAAATTAGAAAAGAAGGGGGCCTAAGATTGAGCCTTGGGGCACACCTGCCTCAACTGGAAGCCAGGGGGAGATTTGAAATGCTGTATTGTAGATTATAGGGGAGTCACAGTCTATCTCCGTGGGCAACATAAAAGTTTGCTTGCATATAATTGAATCTTCTAAACACAGTCAGAGGAAATATACTAAGTGTTATGTGGTGATCTACATGAACTTTGCTGGAAAAAATGGCAACTTGCCCTGTTTGTAAGTTTTCATTCAGAAACGTACTTTTATTTAACTTCGTTGTTTTACGGGCAGCCTCCTCCCCCGCTCGGTCGCTATATGCACCCTCACAGTGCTATTATCTTACCGCCCGCCCCCCCCCCCCCCTTTCAAGGAAAAGCTGTTGACGTGACTCTGTTAATTTATGATCGTCTGCCTACTTTCCTTAGCTGAAACCGTTTTTTTCCCAGAAGCGCACTTCTTTCAGCTATTCTGCTCAGTCTCCAGTACATTACCGAGTGACATTGTACATGCTCCTGACATATCAACATTTAAAATAAGTTAGATTCACATTTTAAGGACCATCCAGTTTTGTATACTTATAGAGCACTAGATGATCCTCTTAAACCCAATATGACAATTGTGTAATGAACTGTGAGCGGCTTATATGGAATAATATTTCCTACCAAGCCGTAATTATCTAATCTAATCTAATAAAAAAAATTACCCCACCGATGTGAGGTAATGTACCGGACTATTTGTAGCCATTTTGCGAGTTTATATGGATTTACATATTCAGAAACTTATTCATCGTTTTGAAAAGTCCACAAATCAGAAATTTATAACCAGGAGTGATTTCCTCATTGCCAGTGGTTCAATTTATTGTCCCCTGCCACCAAAAGTGACAAAGGGGGACATAGAGTCAGTGAGGATATGAACAGTTGGTCTGTCCGTCCGTCCGTCCGTCCGCATAGCTCAAGAACTCTATAAGATACAATAATGAAATTTATATCAGACATGCACCATACTATTAAAGGGTATGTGCGCTTATGCGCTTGATATGTATAACAAAGCGGCTGTGTCGGAAGGTGCTGATTGTGAGGTAATTTGGATTACAACCTATTTTGTGAATTTTAGGAGCACCACTTTCCCGGGACCACTTTGTACAACACTAGCAGTAATACTTGGAGAGTTGGGACACCCTGGTTCACCATTCAAGAAACATGTGGGCAATCTAAGACCAAGTCGAGATACGGGGGGTATTTACAAAGACCAACAAAGCATACGTGAGGACATGTGGCGTATTAAGTATATAATGAAGCAGTTAAAGAATCAACACAGTGGGTCAAAAACATAAGTAAGTCAGATAAACGTATGACGAATTTGGGGAAAAATGGAAGGCATACTTAAGGCAAACCGTGACAGAAGGAAGGAGAGAACTGGGAGCTGCCAAAGCGTAATGGTTTTCAAGTCCACGATAACTGGTTTGACAACTCTGTGATTTTAATAACGCCAGAATTGGAGCAGGAAACAATAAATGAGTGTCATCTTATTGATCTGCTCAAGCCTGCAATGGGAGACTTTGATGATTTTTCCTTCTTAGAACCAGTGAGATGAGACCTCAGGTGTTCTTCAAAGATTCTCTGGTGACCGCATCGGATCAGTTTGCATGTACATTTGTTTGTTTATATAGTTAGTTATTCATGTATTCGTTTATTTTCAATGTAACACACTAGCAAACACACACACACACACACACACACACACACACACACACACACACACACACACACACACACACACATATATATATATATATATATATATATATATATATATATATATATATATATATATATATATATATATATATATATATATATGGACAAATAATGTTTATTCATATATGCACATGAAAATACTGATCACACACTACCCAAAAGGCTGATCCTCTCTGGAGTGGGCAGCTCCCGACAGTGGTGGATCATTTTTCCTAGTGCCTATTGTAGAGAGGTTTCACTATATAAATAGATCTTAGAATTGTGCATTCATGAATACTTATTTATCAGACAACTTTTGATATCCCAGTTTTGAAGTGTGAAGTTTTGTATATCCTTTACCAGATGCACCATACCAGTATACCAGCAGCAGGGGGATTTACTCCTCTGGATTTACTCCCTCTATTATAGTTTTGAAGATTTTCAATATATATATATATATATATATATATATATACATATACACATACAAATTGTTCTTAAAATTTTACTTTTGGTTTAAACTTATTCTATTTATTGACAGAAAAAACGATTTTGGAGAGCAGGCAACGCCTATATGAACCCCTCTCGTGAAAAAAAAAAGTAAAAATACTGGACGTGTTAGAGGACAATACATGAACAAAAACAGACATCTTAAGGACATCATATTTTACAACACAGATAGTAAAGTCACATTAGGGTTTCGTTGTTCCCTACCATGGAAAAATAAATATAACACTTGCTATGGAAATCGTTTTATTCCTTGTATGTACCTAATGACAGCATGGTAAATTTCGAGCTTAGTAG
Source organism: Hermodice carunculata (assembly GCA_964020975.1). NCBI lineage: Eukaryota > Metazoa > Annelida > Polychaeta > Eunicida > Amphinomidae > Hermodice > Hermodice carunculata. Next base: position 21,121,879 of record OZ026624.1, read on the forward strand.
ACAAGTTGCAATTTTCTGGCCCGTGTGACAAGGTTTTAACTGTGAAAGAGACTTGAGGTATTACTGTGTCAGGTAAAGAATTTCGTTGTACAGTATACTGTGGACACTCCAAAAAGTAGTGAAAACTGTCTTCGTTTCCTGTGCCACAGTAAGATTGTGGTCTTGAAATTACACCTATGTTAAACAGATCAGCATTGAGGGAACTAGATTCCATGCATGCCTGCGCAAGCACTATATTTTCTTTCCTTTTTCCAACATAATATAAACCATTGCCTTTTGGTCTGTCCTTATTTAGTTTAAATTTCAATTCTTGTACAGACTCACTTCTTTTTTACTTCAATCGCCAAATTGTACCACAATATCATGGTTGACGGAAAAAAAGGAGCTACTAAACAGATCTGCACAAGTTCGAAATGGAGTGAATTTAGAATGCATGCGGACATTGTATCTTGTTCTATTCTCTACTGTTTCGGGAAGCAAATTATACAGGTACATTGGAGTAATCTGATTAATGGTCTTGTACATTAATACTAATTTATGTTTGTCCCTTTGAACAGCCAGTGTTTCCCATCCTGTCCCTTATAAATTTGACTATGACTAGTAAAACGCCTTGTCCATGTTGCTGCATGGGCAGCTGCCAGTTGCACATTTTCCAGTTCGGTTTCATTGGCTCTAGAACAATTAGTGAATACTACGTTTCCGTACTCCAAGACTGGTCGTATGAACAAAAAATACAAAATCTCAAGTGAACGTCTGTTAAGTTTCTGCTGCAGACTACGTAAAATCCCAACCATTTTCATAGCTTTAGTACACATAGAATTGATAAGTGAAGACCAAGACAAGTTTGCTTGTAGTATGAGACCGAGATATTTATGTTCTTTGACATTTTCAATAGTTGTTCCCTCATACTTAAAAGCAGGATGGGTCACATTATGACATTTCCAGGTTATTACCATTTCCTTTGTTTTGCTCGGATTGAATGTCAGACGCCAGTCAGGGGACCATCAAGAAGCAGATTGCAAATCTTCTTTGATTTCACTGGAAGCTGATATAGGATCCTGAACTGAGACGTAGAGTACAGTAATTTTTACCTTTCTGGACAAACACACTGATTTGATTATATAGGCAAATCAATATTTTTCAAAAGTGTTCAAGATACAAGATATGTTTGTGTCTTAAGCAAATCCAATGAAATGAAAACAAAAGTTACAGAATTTAAATTTACACTGATTAGGCATATTTTATAAATGAAATGTTGAATATATTTGAAGATGTTGAACATTAAATTTTATTAGCTGAAAATTATACACGTGATCGAGTGTATAAACACATAGACAATAATGAATACTTTACAACAGTGGTGGTGACATTCGGTATACAAAAATGTAGTCGATTGCTCAATTTGGCCACAGGAAGGAAATCCCATGGGGTTTACATATCCTACAAGCTTAGGGGGCAGTCATAGATACGTATTAGTGAAAATAGCAAAAAGTTTACTCGACAACAATTGACGTTAAAAATATTGACTATCTAATATATTTGTTTTGAGATTTTTAATGATATTAGGAAAGTTGTCTTTTGGATGTTGTTGGGTACTGCTCTCTCTCTCTCTCTCTCTCTCTCTCTCTCTCTCTCTCTCTCTCTCTCTCTCTCTCTCTCTCTCTCTCTCTCTCTCTCTCTCTCTCTCTCTCTCTCTCTCTCTCTCTCTCTCTGGAGCAGGTATTGACATTGAAAATTTACCTATAGTAGTTCTGAAAGGATGTACCTAGCGTTTGTCCGATATATTATGACCATGGACAGAAGGAAATGGTTTGAAATTTCAGAATGCTATAGACGCATCAATCCAATTTCGGTTTTAACGTTTGTGCAACCGACACATCCAATAAAATGAATATCGAAGTGGACTTTGAATTTATATTAATTAGGCGTACTTCCTAACTTTAAATGTTGAATATCTTTAAAGGTATTCTATGTACATGTAGATGTATCCAACTACAAATCGTTGGTTTGTAATATAGGCATATCCACTTAATTGAAAATTAGAGCTATACATTTTTAATTTATCAATTAGACACACTTGGAAGATTTGAATGCTTGATCATGTCAAAAGAATGATAGATGAAGGATCAGTTGAATTTCCTCTCACAGGATTTTGTTCAAGGTATATTTGATAATCATTAAACACAAATTTTTAACATTTTAAATTTTGATTATTTTCAAGACACACAGATTTATTGTAAAGCCAGTCTTATTTTTCAGTTCAATATTTATTAAATGTCGATCCCCGTTGAAATAAAGTTTCCATTATTTCCCATAGCAGTGCGAGTCCGACCATCTTTGTAAAAAATCTTGTGTTTCAAAGTAAGTGAAAAGATAATTCAAAAGTAGGTCATTGTTAAAAATAACATTACCATACATACACATGCATTAGTTTTTCAATACTGCAGAACCAGCAAGGTCACGGGTATTTGTAGGAATGACTCATTGAGCAAAGTATGTGGATGAAGCTTGAATAGCAAGGGTTGCACTTTCTGTGGGCTTGAAAATTGTTTTTCCTTGATCATATATATTTCCACTCGAAGATAAATCTGTCTTTCAAGTTGACTTCTCCGTTTAAACGTAGCGTATGGAGAAGGTTTAGAATAAGAAGTGCAGTGGATACCATTTCTAAAAGTTTAGGGCTGAACATTATTCACCTAATAAAATCGCAGTAGTGCAGTTCCTGCCCTCATGCAGTTCAGAAATTTTACTGGTTCACTTCTTAAGCTAATACCAGTTTTATTTTTGAAAATAATCCTGTTTAATTTTGTATTTTTGGATTCTTAGGCTCTTTTGAATTTTAATATACTGAAACAACTTTGATAATTATATATACACAATATGTTTATATATTCAACCTTAGTGAAATCTGTAAATGTAGTCTGGCAGACAAATTTTATACAAGAACTCTTTTGTGTGCTTTTAAAAAATTATTCGAAGACCCTTTGGTTCCAATCAATCCCAGATTCAGTGTAAATCAAATTTATTGTGTAGCAAGTCTTTCTCGGTATTTTTTATACAATGGTCTGTTTCGCTGTTTTTGAAGTTGGAAGCAGAAGTCACTGTATCTGAAATTTTGTATTGTCCAAATTTGAAATTTGCCCAAAATTAATTACTTATTTTTAAAGATCATCATTGGAAAATGTATTAATCTCGATTTGCACTATGTTAGAGACTGACTGGACCAAAACTGGTTTTGTAAAGCAGAAAAGAGAAGTGTTGTCTGATAAAATTTACATGGCACACAAAAGCATAATCTTATTAAACTTAATAAATCCTATAGGCTTTTAAAGTGAGCCAACTGAGAAGTGGAACTTCACCAAAGCCAAGTTTATACTCCGACAAACTTGCATGGCTGTCAAGCCATGTTTCAAATGGAGATTAAGAGTTTGAATCAAGAAACACGGAGTCATTGATTATTCTGTATCTATTTTTCTGAGCCGATTTCATATCAGATACGGATAGTGTACACTTTACCAGGTACATGTACAAAACATGAACTCCCTCCCCAATCATTTGACCCAAACCATGGAAACCATTCCATGTGGATTGGACTAGAATTGGGACTTGGCAATCAGTGGACTCTTTTTCAGTCTACGATGCACTTTTTCAAAAAAGCTTTTATGATTTACACTTCCCTTTATGTCTGAATGTTATAACGTTTTTATTTCCCCGTCCTTACACACTTTTATTGTCTTTAAAACGTGGAACCTTTACCCTGATTACTGAAGAACAGTGATATGTAAAATGCTCATGAGCACACAGAGAATGCAAGAAGTACTATAAAAATAGGTAAATAACTGTTTTCGCTAACCAGATTCAATAAGAATATAACACAGAAAAAGATTCAAGATTTCATTATACCCATATCATTTATTCAACTTAAATCAAAATCTAGCTGCAGTCAGTGCTGGAGACCAGTAAAGGGGTGTCTTCATGGAAGTTCATTTACATATCTGGACACAATATTTTCTTGTTTGAGACACACTTGCATTGACATCAACCCATATTTGAACTGAATATGCTAATGTAAGAAATGCTGAATCATGGATTCTTCTGAATTGTCTTTCTTTTAAATGATTTCACATCAAATGTTGATGAAATACACTTTGGATAAAGTATGCTTTATCTGAGTTTGTATTGTACCCTCAAAGATAAAATAACACAAAACTGAACAAGAAAAAGGTTTTCATGTACCCATGACATTCATTTAACTTGTATTAATGTTGAGCATATCTATACAACTTTACTTTGGCAACTGTATCTTTTCATGTTACTTGATAGAATGTTGAATCTGGTAACCTATATATAGGACAAACCTCACTGCGATGCTGATGTCTACTTGTTTTTCACTGGGCACTATGTAATTGCAAGACACCAACAAATTAAAAGTATGCAGAATGTGGCCACACTGATGTCTCTGAAAGACGAACAGTCTCGGATGTAACACACTAGAGCACTGCTTTGTGAGCCTTTGATGTGATTGGTACTGTTCATATTAGAAATGGTTGGTTTTGTGCATCATTTGTGTTTCCCTTCATGTCTTGACATTTGTTCATTTGCCTGTTGAAGACGCCAACCTCCATGTATTCTGCGTCCTAAGCTAGGACAAAATAACATTTTGTATGCTTGGAAGTCTTCAACCAACTCCTAAGCACATATCAAGCTCCGTTTTGAACCGACCAACCTGTTTATCTAATTTACCCCAAATCAACGACCACCCTGTGTCACGGAAGGTCCCTTTCAGTTAAGATATAACATTTCTTTTATTAAAAAGGATCTACACCATGAATTGCTTTCAATAAATTTGCGAGTAACTTGGGCTGACAAGTACATACCAGGAAAAAGTGGTCTCATATTACAGGTGGTCTTAAAATACAGATAAATTTAGAACATTAATAGACTTGAGTGCCATAAAAAGGTAGTTATACAAAGAGTCTGGTCTCTGATAAGAGGTGGCCTTCAGAGCTGGTACCACTGTATTTTAACAATTCCAGAATTAATCACAACAAAATTCAAAATCATCTTAATTTTGAATATGGCAATCCCAGTTTCAAATTTGTTGTGAAAAACAAGTATCAGAATGTACATATAGTCCTCACATGCATGCAAAGAAAAAAAAAAACACACACACACAAGGTCCTAGTCAATAATTTTTATTAATAGCATGCTTTTGGCTGAATTTTTCCAAAGCAAAATACTTGGGTGGCAGCAAGCAATTTTCATGATTTCTGTGGCCATGATGCTTTACTATTTTAATGAGTAATATTGCACAGATATATGATTTTGAATGACAGGCAATTTCATCACATTCCCATTATCAAAATAACACAATGTGACTACCTTAATTATCACATTTTCCACTCAGTCATTGTTATTATGGACATAATGAAAACAAAAGACATGTTCATGCTATTTTGCATGACTTTTGTGTACATATGTAAAACAGTGTACATCAACAAAATCTCTAAATCCATACACTTGATCTACTACATATCTCAGATAGAAACATTTAATGCTGTAAAAACATACATGTTACAAAATCTTCCTGAAAGTGAAAAGGTATTTTGTTCAAAAGTGTCTATCGTTTTTAATCTATTATCATGGGCCATTTCTGCAGTTTATTGTCTTACAATGAGTATTTATTCAAAATTAATTTAGTAACTAATTATTGACATACTATGTTCATGTTCCAGTTATCCTGTGATTGCTGGTTCTTTATGTTTACTTGTTCCACTTGCAATCACTGTGCTATTTACATGGTATCTGACAACATGTTTATGGCAGCGTTGACGTGGTCATATTCCAGTTCTGAAATGTGAACAAATGCACAAATCTTTCTTGCAATAATGTGTGAATCCAATCACTATTTACACAAATTTTCTTTTCCTGTTCACTTGGATTTTCAACGCATTACATGGCATGTCCAACTATGCACCTCTTCACCTTGAAAAACAACACAACAGTGTATAAATTATCCCAGTGTTGCTAAATAATATGCAAGTCACTTTTTCTTGAAGTTAAATGTTGTTAAAAAGGTCAATCTTTCAAAGTATCTGGTCCTCGTGCATATTTAAGTACACCCATGTTGCGGCTATTCAGGAACTCTTTGCCTTTGGCACAAGTCTTCTGAACAATATCAGCTGGATACTGAACCACTGGGGCTCTGTGGTGCTTGTGTTGTGTACACATGGTCTTTCTTCACTGCTTCTGCATTAGCAGTACATGTACTCACAGGACAAGAATCACTCACTGCATGTGACAAAAACAAGTCTTTCAAAACACTGAGCTCTTTGGACAAGAGCTGTACTTTTTCTTCTAACATCTCATTTTCTTCCCGCAGCTTACTCACTTTATCGATTGTCTCTTTAGCTTTCCGTCTACTCCTCTCTCGACTCTTTTTCACAGCCACATTATTTCGCTCTCTACGCTTCTTGTATTCCTCACTGTCCTTTACGACTGCCTTCTTGCTGGGAGGGGTAGCCTTCCCACCTCCAGTGCCATCTTTGGATTTTGGAGGCATTGTACTTTGTTTTCCTGGTGATACACACGCAATGGCAAATATTTCAGACTGGCTTGTCAGTGGATGTAATATTCAAATCAGTTTGTAGACTATCAAAAGTGACAATTTCTTCCTCAACAGGAAATGTATTTCTGGTCTGCTACAATGTATTTTGTCCCAAATCCCTCATATAATGAATCTGCAACAGAGAAAGTAAAGAAATGTGGTGCAACAATGTATGACTAAAATATATACTCGGCTGGAAGGCAACTGCCTGATGATGCAAGTCACAGTACAAATTTCAGTCACTGGCCAGATTGTGCAATGTCATCTTTCTGCAACACTCACGCTTAAAGTACAACTACTGTGAAGTGACACTGACAGCATTTGGAAGTATGTTGCCTCAAGATAATGCTGCTGTCAGGGATCTTACCTACTGTATGCATAAGAACAAAAAGTCTTACCAATGAGGACCTATTACTGCTCTTTTAAGAGGTATGTAACAAAAATATTCAAATTAATATTTGCTTGTTTTTTGTTTCTTGACACTGTTACTGATTGAAACATAGTCAACATTGCGGGTCACTCAAACCAGCGTCCTTGTGTCGGGAGACGTGAAAGGTTACAGCATGCCAGAGTACTTTGCGGCACCCTGTTGCAAATGACACTGTTTAACTTCAATGTTCGCCACACTAAAATATCACTTTATCAGCCCTGTGGTTGACTTGAAATAAATTGTAAACTTAAAACGTAATTTTTCTCAGACCTGACCAGGAAAACAGGCAGCCAGTGTGACCGTGCCACACAAAGTCAGATGACATTTTGGTCCTGTTTGTGCGTTCAAGAAAAACGAAACATCAACATTAACATACCTTTGAATTGCCAACATCCTGTAAACTAAAATATTTTACATTTTATGCTTTCATAGGCTTTATTCGTGACGATTCCGTGGCAAAATGGTGTTTCATGAGCACCATCAGCTGCACATTTGTAAGTTACACCGCCATTTTAATGATGCAATAATATTTTTGAACCAATCAAACTGCAGTACACTTCCACGGATCAAAGCCGAAACGTAAAGTCAAAGGGGTTCCTATTGGTGTTAGGTATTTCAATGGCGGCGAAGCCGACCAAAAATGCCGGGAAAGAATGCATGCATTGAATGAATGGAACTATGATCGTTGAAAATTACTTTAACTGAAATGATGATCAAGATGTTGTATAGTTTTATTTTGATTTAATAGAGTTGAACTGAAGTTTGTTGAATGATAATTATGTGCGTGTATTGCAACGGGATTGCACAACACACAGAGGCAGCCATGTGGTTTCTTCCACGTCACAACCAAAAATAGTAACCAATCAGCAGCAATTTTAATACGTCATTGTCTATTTTTATATTCATCTTTACCCACAGTCTGAAATTAATATACATGCCCGCAAAATGTAGTGCAAATTACCTTAATGAAAAAGTGATATAATGGATTAAAGTAGAAAATTTGAATTTAAGCAGACATATGTTTGTATACTGTTTAATTATTCAGTGACTTTGCTCCATATTATGTAGGAAGTTTAATATAGAAATGCAACCATATGTTCGGCGCAAGGATATTTATTTTGCTGACAAGTTCTGTCTGGTATAAATATCTAACGCGAGCTTGACGTCGACCACATTCATTCAAGAAAGATCAGAGAGCTAGAATAACCCGCGAAACTGGGTGGAATATCTTCTGAAAGTTGCCGGTCAAGACGCCAAATTGTCGGGCCCACGTGAATCTGTGGACATTTTTCAATTCGACGCCGTGGATTTCTCGGTATTAGACTTTTACGATAGCCTGTCACCATGTCACAACGCAGAAGCGATGGATACCGATTCATTACACTTGTACAGTGAATTGGATGGGCCTTTGGCTTTGGCCATCAAAAAAGACCAGGACACCTCAAGTTTCCTGCTTAACGAGGACTCGGTGCCAGATATTTCAGATTTGGATCCATCTCTGGAACTGTCGGTAGATTTACAACATCTAATAGGCAGTACATCACAAGGAAGTATTGGAGTAAGTGATCAACTTTTTCCCGAACTTTTGGCATCCCAATCTGAGGGTACGTCGGAGCGAACAAGTCTAGACACGCCCGAAATAAAGAGTGACACTGACAGTGAAACCACCGTGAACCTTGACGACTGTGCATCTGGCCTAGGTCTATCTACTATTGATCATACGTACATGACCCCAACACAGGGCATTATCGTGACAGAATGGGCAGGAACTGAACTTGAAGGTACTGCTCTCGTCCTGCCGATTGAGATCAAACAGGAGGTAACGGAGCAGAGTTGCCAAGAACAGGTCCTTGACGCAGTGCAAGAGCCAGATGTTGTGGTGACGGTGCCAGCTGAAAACACTGGCACCAGAAGTTCGTTGAAAGCAACACCACCAAGCAAGGAACGAAGGAAGAGACAACCAGAGAAAGGGACATTGGAATATAAGGAAAAGAGAGATCGAAACAACGTTGCAGTTAGAAAAAGCCGTGACAAGGCTAAACAGAGACAGAAAGAGACCGAAGACCGTGTGAAAGATCTAACAAAGCAAAACGAAACTCTACAGAAAAAAGTTGATCTTTTGTCAAAAGAACTGACTGTCTTAAAAAATCTTTTCATAAATGTTGGTGCAGCCTTGCCAACAGAACTGCAGAAATACCTCAGCAAATAATCATGTGAACAAAACTTCGTGTTGGCATGGTCCAGCTGTAGTTGGGCCAAGTCGACAAAGTAACATATTGAACAGTCACCATCACAGCAAGTGTCATCCTCCGTGTCAGAAATATCATGGTTTCAAAGTTTCCAGAATCGTGTACAAATATGTGTTACATTTCAAATGCGATAGGCGACTAAAATGCAAACTGTACCAGACCTTGAAACTTGTCGAGAGGGAACGATTTACTCCCCCAATTAGTAAGGTAAATTCTCGTAAAAGGACTCTATCAATGCCTCACCGTCAGAAGATAAATCAATCTAGAATGGTGTATAAATACAAACTACATCTGAAATCACCTTTGCGATTATGTCAACAATTCACTCTAGATTAAAGTAATCAAGAAGTCGCTACTTTGTTGTACTGGTGTTTCTTTACAGCATGAATGTGCACATATAATGCCAGGATTTCACACCTTGTTAAATGTCATTTGCTGAAAGTTGAAAATGAGGGCTAAATGATGTTCAACTCCGATACTTTTATTTTTATCTGGATTTTAAGAAGTCGAAGGTATTTCCCTTGAATATTGTAAAAATGAATGTTTTCATTTAAGATTGCGGCTGTTATGTCCATTTTTAAGTAACTCAAGATTGAAAATAATGGGGTGTGAAATTTTCGCATTTAAATGTTCATTGGTGTACATATTACTTTGTTATGCGGAGATGCCACTTTTCAGGGTTTTACATGAATTCAGGTACTTTGCCATTTCTTGAGCTTTAAAAAAATCACAATTTTGTCAACAGTTCAAATTTGATGAAGAAGAGATAGGAACATAGGTTTTAGGCAATGTTGATCACATTTCAGGTAAAACTTGTGGAAGTGAGTGGCATCTCAAAGTAGAGCAATGACAGCGTGTGACAGGGGAGAATCGATGGAGATGTGACACGAGCATAGAAGGCGGATTGAACCCCATCCTACACAGATCTCAAAGGAATGTTTGTTCACTCATTCAGCGCCAACTGCAACTTGGGTCGAACTGCTCTGAATTATAACAAGGATTAACGATGCTAGATTCTCATTCCTTGTAAGCTCACCTTTCTAGTAGCAGCTTTCTTAGGCCTGCTTTGGGAGCAATGTGGGCAAAACATATCGAAGAAAGCAGTTGATTCAATTGAAATTGTGGCACAGAAAGAGTTGAACATGTCCTTGCTTCCTGACACAACAGAAAACCCATTTAATTGAAAGTGGCCAGCTTACGACGTGACGGTATGGAGTGACGCGCACCATATCTGAAGTGACCGACCCAGTGGGTAGACGTAAGGTTAACCATGGAAAGAGACGTTCGTAAAATAAACAAAATAAGGGACGTTTTAATGCTTAATCGGCACAGATGTATGGACAGCGACAATCCATGCTCCATGGTTTAGATTCCCATTAATCCAATAGACCCAGTTTCAAACTTGCTTATTTAGCCAGCTGGGTTTTCGTATTTTTCTGTATGTTGCAACCTGTGCCAACTCATGTATGCAGAAAAAGTTATTTGAATTGAACAGATCAACTGTTCCAGATGACTTTTGATATCTTAACTTTAAAAGCGTTAAAACAATTTCATTCAGTATATTAACGCGCATGCGGCTGGGAACGCACCTTTATAGTGTATCAAAACTTGCATGTATTCACATGTTTAATATACAAAAATTACAAATTTAGTGTATACCCATACGCAAATGCTGCCAGATTCGCGATAGCTCACACTAAGGCAGCCGGTGACTTTGAATGTAAAGTGACATCTGGATTTGGTGTACGCGCAGCATCCCTGGCATGTTATATTAGGAAACAGTAAAATCTAAAAAAAAAATGGTTAAATTAACCAATAGGTTGATTACTATGTATACAACCAATATGATTGGCTAATTTATCCAATCTAGTGGTTAACTTAATCAGTAGTGAATATGTTTGGTTAATTTAACTAATCTGTTGGTTCATTCAACCAATCTAGTGGTTAATTTAACCAGTCTGTTTTTAGAATGTAGTTATGGTCGAGTATCTAGAACTTAACCCCATCAATGTTCAAACTAATTATTTTTACGGTATATATAATATTTAGTAAGACACATGTTGGTCCATATAGATGCCGTCTTCAGGGGATGGAAATCGGGGATCAGTGTTTTTTTTCTGCCCACACATTCATTTATTCAGCGCCTGTGGATCCTGGGCTGCAGATCAACCTGATCAAATGTGTTCGAAAGGCTTTTATTTCAGGAGAAAGCATAAGGCTCCTGCAAAATCCTTCCCTGACTGAATGGATATAAAAGAAAGCCTATTCCGTTGGGGGACCAGGTTGAGCCGCCAGCAGAACTTGGGATTTTGTTAAGTTTCCAGTTCCATGAAACATATTTATAATAATAATAATTTTATTAAAACCCCCGAATTCCAGGTAAAGCCTACATAATACATCGAGAATATACAAGTAAAATATACAGAAGTTCGAACAGGATAAAGCAAGATGCGCCCTAAAACTAAAAAGCTTTCGTCAGCAGTGATACCAGCATTTGTTCTTCCCCCCCCCCCCCCCCCCTACAGGTTTAATAAATTTTTTAAGAGTCGATGATGCCGTCTGGTCTGTTAAAATGCTTGGGTCTGCAGTTAGGCCGACTTCCAAAAGCTGGAGACACAGGAGAGAGCCCACTACGAGTTACGTAATATAAAAGTGTGCCTGGTACAGCTGAACCAGTTAAAACATATTCTGAGAGTACATTCAGAGCCTTCACTGTTGTATGGTGATGTCGCTTCCCAATCCCCAGGCACTGTTTAACAACATAGTTGTTGCAGGTGAAATGGTATACATCGTGCTCGTGTGATTTCAACACATCCCTGATACACTCCCACTCCCCCCGTACCTCTTGGTTCATGCCAGAAGACAATATTATGTTTGGGACAGTGTATACTTTGTATGGTTCACAAAGGTTGTAATTTTAAACGGACGAACATGATTTAAAAAAATCAGTTTAAGCGATAACTGTTAAATGAGAATAAAGCATACGTGAAATTGCCTTACGCGGAAATCAATTTCAAAGCTTTGTCAATATATTCTAAGCTTATTTAAACCAAAGTCTCAATTTGTTGTCCCGTGGCCCCATGGGGCAAAGGTTTCATTCCGGGACTATCTCCGTCTCCTCATCTCATGACGGGTCAGACAAACTGTTGTGAACTGCGTTTTATAGGTTGTCGCGTTAATCAATTAAATATACAAAAATATTTAATTTCATTTCCGGCAACGATATCAACAACAAAGAGAGTATTAAATCTGTGAGTGTAACATTCTGTCGGATGCTTGGAATAATGACTAGCACATGAGGGGAGAATGACAGTAATGTGTGTGGTTTGTCGCGTGTACATACATTGAATCTGAAGGGCTTGAGTCGGCTTTTTCTTTCTTTCTTCGTTACGTGAATATTTTGTTGACACACACCACACCAACTAAAATGGCAAAGTCACAAACATATCAACAGATCGACAAAGACTGTATGTAAAATAGGTGCACCCTTGTATCGACATGATTATATGATAGATATGTGCACGTGTGTGCAGTGAGATAGCCAGGTCAGTATAAGTGGAGGTTTGTTGGAGATTGTTTCGTCAAAATTGCAGAATCAGATTTCCCACAACTAAACCAACAGCAAAGGGAACACTCAGCAATGGTACGTTGCATGTACAGACACATATCAAAACAGATATATTAGCGCAACGCCAGCAAAGCATTTTCGTCAATGCAAGCGTAAATGTCGTATGACCTGCTGGATTGCGCTTATTCGGCAATATTCATTGTAGATCCGCAAACAAGCTGCCTTTCGAGAATATGTCTGTGGCTGGACGATCAGACTGAATGCCAGGGCAGAGCAACAGTTGTTATTTCGGCGTACGAGTATGGCAACTTACAATATACATTCTTTGCTTTGTGTATTTTATCACTTTATCCCGAAAGGAAAGTAAAATTTGTACAGTGAACCAATTGTTTAGTTGTTTAATTTTGTTGTTCTGCTTGGTGCTGTGTTATAGGTATAGTTATTCTGAATTTATGCTAACTTTTATTGTGGTACATTAATTAGTGTCAATGGCATTAGCTCTATAGGACCTTCACGCGGATACTTGTAGTTTTCAGTCCGTAGCCAATGTTCAATTTTTGTGTGATTAATGTGTTATATTGTATTCTGTGACTAGTGAGTCAAGTTTGACTCCATATTTGGTCAATAAAACTATTACTTACTGTTCCGAATAAGTCGAATAATATGCCTCGTAAAAGTATAAAACACCAGAACCGATTATTCCATACGTTTTATCACCGATATTATTTTGAGTTAAATGCCAGTATTTACTTGGATACTTACTTGGAAATTCTAGTCCTCAAATGAGGTGCCCGTCAAATCGGCCTTGAAGGCTTTCGCTGTCTGTTTGGATACGTTGTGTTCTGGTACGGAGTTCCATTTGTCCATCACTCTATTGGCGAAGAAGCGTTTCATTATGTCGGTGGATGCTGGCTGCTTGCAATGCTTCAGATGGTGCCCTTAAAGTTGTCTTCGGGGTTGTGAGAAAAAAATATTGCTAGAAGACTTACTTTTACCTGTAATAATTTCAGAAGAAAAACCTACCATCAGAACATACTCGGGGGACGCTTTTAGATAAGGTGAAGACGAAGATGGAGCTATGCCCTTTTCTCGTTGTAAAGTTTCTTTTCTTTCTCATAGGATTCTCAATGGATACATTTTAGCATGTGTGCATACTCTTATGGAAGATATAGTTTGATATTTTATGTCGCTACCATTAGAGTATGATCTTTATATCTGGGTGCGAAGCCAGACTATTTGTTTTTCCAAGAATTTTTTTTTGTTTCGTTCTTCTTTACGACCAAATTTGTCCGGAGTTCTTTTCGGACACTATAATTCCGAAAACCAGCAAACTTACCATGGTGACTTACCCACCAATTAAATTGTGCGTATCGTTTGGAATATTTACAATCGGTTTGAAATCAATTCAAATAAGGGACAAAAGTTCCATATCATGGAAACTATTGCAGATAAGACACAAAATTTCAATACTTTTGTGAGGTTTGTGACACCTGCCAATATAGTGGACAGTAAATGAAAATTGTAGCATTTCAAATTATGCTGTTTAGGGGCATTGAAAAATCTAAAAGTTGAACATCTCCAAAACTATTACAGATAGAGATGCTATTCCAACGTCAATTCATATGTTTGTGACAAAGCCACATCCAATGAACCATGTACCAAAGTTGTATGGCTTTGATTTATGTAAATAAGCTGAATGCACAAAATTTAAAATCTTTTTGAATAACTTTAAAACTATTATACATGAGGGTGCCATTCCAAATTTAATCTGTAGGTTTGTGACACAGCTGCGTTCAATGAACCATGAACCAAAGTTGTAGAATTTTAATTTATGCAGGTTAGGGGAACACACAAAATTTATATCGTGAATAGCTTGAAAACTATTATAGGTAGAGGTGCCATTCCAACTTTAATTTGTAGGTTTATGACCTTACCGCATCCAATGAATCATGAACCAAAGTTGTAGGGTTTTGATTTATGGAAATAAGTATAATACACAAAATTTATATTATATTTAACAAGGACAAAGTGTAGCATTTCAAACTGTTCTCATATTGAAGGCATCCAGACAGATTTGCTGTGAAGCAAATCTCCTTTTCTAGTTGTCTGTGTGCCAGCACAGGTTTCTTGTTTTTCTTCAAATACTTTATCATGCCTGGGTACGAATCCAGATATTTTGTTTTTCCGAAATTTTTTTCTTCTTTACAACCAAATTTGTCTGGTGTTTTTTCTCGGATACTATTATTCCAAAAACCACCAAACCTGCCATGGTGACCGACTTACTGACAAATTGTGCATATTGTTGGGAATAGTCATGATGTTTAAAATTTTGCAAATTAGGGACGACTCAAGTTTTAAAAGTTCCCTATTTTCTAAACTATTGCAGAGATACAAAATCTCAATGTGGATGTACAGGTTTGTGACACCTGCCAATATAATGGACAATAAATGAAAGTTGTAGAATTTTAAGTTATGCTAATTAGGGGCATTGAAAAATTTAAAACTTGAATATCTCCAAAACTGTTATAAATACAGGTAATAATAATACTGTAGGTCTCTGCTTTTCTGTTACGGTCCCGCGTGACATAAGTGGCCTAGCGAGAGAAAGAAAAAATACACGAGGTGGAGGAAACTATGGTAATCCTCATCAGCTTGTGCTGCCATTTTTTCCAGGACCAGAGCCAAGGCAAAGGGTCCATCACACATCTCTCACAGCTGTGGTGGCCCCTACTGGGCCCTTGTCTTGGATATGTCTCCCAACACTCATCGCTTGTATTTTCTTCCCCCTGGTGGAAGGAAAAAAAAATCCCTCACACACCATATTCCCGCCTCTAAGGCTCAGGCATTTCCCATGGGAGCCCTTATAAGGGCTACCACCAATCCCTCTCCTCTTTGTACTCTGAATTTCTTATTAACCCTGTTGCTGTCTAAGTCTATCATTTAATTTATAGCCCAGCTGACTTGTCAGTCAGCTGAGCTGATGTTAGGACTAGCGATCCGTCGCCCATCATCCACAATTCACATTTTCAACTTCCTTTACAAAACTGTCATCCAGATTCACTTCAAACTTGGTCGGGATGTGCCTTGGTGGGTCTCTACCAAGTTTGTTCAAATGGTCACTCTCCAGTGATTTTTTGATTTTTTATGATTTTTTGTTTGTTTGTTCTTTTCTGGGCAAATCATAAAAAATCCAAAAAGTAGGTCAACAAGTACAGTTGTATGTACAATGTAATCCAGTGCAATGTTTATCTGGAAGCTCAATTCTCTTTGCCATTGATGTCCAAGTTACACCCCGCCATTACTAAATCACCTCTTTCAGCTTACAGGCATGGTGACCTCACAAAAATATGTCAAAGGTCACTGATATTCCATGACATTCTAGCATAGGACATGGTCTATATATCCTATAAATTTGGCAAATCTAATCCAATCACTTTTCCAGATGTGGAATTTCATATCTAAAATTTTTGTCCCATAATTTCTGTCAAATCATAGGTATTGCCACTCGTATCATTGGCAACTTAGACTTTGACCGCCCCTACAATCCCACCAAATTTGGTGAAGATCTGCCAAAAGTTACAGATGCTAGAATGTTCACAAGATTTTAATATTTGGACCCAATATCACACAATATTGTAGGTGGCACCACCAATATCGAAAGGGACTTAGATTTTTATACACACTCTAAGTCCTGAAAGTTATATTGAACTAACTTGAAAACTATGGATGGTATCGCGCTAACAACCAAAAGTTTATGGACGGACAGAGACACGAGTAGTTGCATAAGCTCTGTGACCTTAGGTCAGCAGAGCTGAAGAGAACAGAAGGACAGTTACTATGTTTCCAAGCACTACTCAACTGTATAAATTATTGTGGGGGTATTCTTGAGAATCTTGTTGATGGGGTTTTCAATGCTGGACATGTTCAGATTGTTACAGGCTGAAGACCCATGATCCTATCTTTTAGTTTGACATGGGCTGTGAAAAAATCACCCATTAATTATGGTATGGTAAAAATAATATCAAAAATGTCTGTACTAGTATTATGTCAGAAATAGGCAAACTTGACTTATGATATGGAAAAAATTGCAGGACATTTGACTTTGCAGGATAAGTATACATTTATGGTTAGCCATGTATTTTCTTCAAATTTGCATCAAGCATTAACAAATAAGGCGGTGAGAATTATGTCTGGGTGTCAACCCAGACATTTTGTTTTTCCAAGAATTCTTTCTTTCTTTCTTTCTTTCTTTCTCTCTCTCTTTCTTTTTTTCTTTCTTTACTACCAGATTTCTCCGGAGTTTTTCTCAGAACCTACTATTCCGAAAACCACCAAACTTGCCATGGTGAATGACATATGAGTGAAATTAGGCACCTGACTCGGAATAGTCATGATGTTTAAAATTGTGCAAATTAGGGGCACTAAAAATTTTAAAAGCTCCATATCTTCCAAACTATTGCAGATAGACACAAAGTTTTAACTTACACATATAGGTTTGAGACAACTGGCAAATCCAATAGCACACAAACAAAACTTGGGGAATTTTAATGCATGCTAAATTCACCAAATTTCTCCCCAATCCACATGCAGGCTTTCAACTGCCTGCTGTATGACCTATTGCTTGACCTCTATGGTGCCAGGCAACCATTTGCATTTATAATTAATTAGCTTGAACCTGTCTCACAGCTTTCTGTCCATGCATGTTGAGTGTACGCTTTGGAAGGTTTGGGTCTTGTAGCAAATTGTGGTGGGGGTGGGGGTGGGGGGACTCCCAGCAACTGTGTAATGAGGCTCTTAATATAATACAGAGTATCTCTTTCTGTTCATGCAGGAACAGATTGACTCCATGCTGCCATATGTACCAGGCAGGCTTTTGCTTCCACTGGTGTCCTAGCTGGCCTGTTTTTGCCTGGGCTCAGTCCCAAGGGGACTCACAGCTCTGGACTTCTAGGCAGAACAAGCCTGAGTGTACCCTCTGTTACAAATAGACAATATACATAGCTGAGTCAGTTAGACCAGGGAAGTGCAAATATTTGTGTCATCTCAGTGGACACTTTCCTGACTTTGTTTATTTGTAACCAGTGAGATGAAGCCTGTTCTTCATAGCCAATACTGAGACAGTATAGTTTTGTCTTGGTTCACAGGTACATGTTTATGTACTAGTTTCTTGACAGCTTCTGTTAAAATTTGTTTATGTAATAAAGGAAAAAAGACAGTTTTGTATTGCATGTATACACATCCCTCTAAATTATAACGTGTACACTGTATATGCACATATACTCATCAATACTGACCCTCTCAGGAGTGGGCACTTTTCTCTGGTCGCGAGGGTGCTCACTGTAGAGAGGTTTCACTGTACAGTGGTACTTGCAATTTAAGACCACCCCTAATCAATGAATGCCAGACAAAAGTGGTCACATAGGACAGGTGGTCTTTCATCTCAGATATATTAACAAAGAAATAAAAGGCCAATTTCTTTCTTTCTCTCTCTCTCTTTCTTTCTTTCTTTCTTTCTTTACGACCAAGTTGGTCCAGAGATTTTTTTTTCAGACACCATTTTTCCAAAAACCACCAAACTTGCCATGGTGACTGACATAACCAGTGAAATTGTGCATCTCATTTGGAAGTCATGATGTTTAAAATTATGCAAATTTTTAGAGGCAACAAAAATGTTAAAAGTGCTATATCTTCCAAACTATTGCAGATGGACTCAAAATTTCAATGTGCATATATACCTTTGTGACACTTGCCACTATAATGGACAGTATAGTTGTAGAATTCAAAATTATGCTAAAAAGGGGCATTGAAAATCTAAAAGTTTAATATCTCCAAAACTATTGTACATAGAGATGCCATTCCAACTTCAATTTGTAGGTTTGTGGCCAAGCCGCACCCAATTAACCATGAATCAAAGCTGTAGGATTTTAATTTATGCAAATTAGGTGAATATGCAAAATGTAAATCTTTAATAGCTTCAAAACTATTATAGAGGTGCCATTCCTACTTCAATTTATGGGTTTGTGGCATAGCCTCATCCAATGAACAATAAACCAAAGTTCTTCTAGGCTTATAATTCATGAAAATTAGGCAAATACACAAAATTAATATGTTGAATAGCTTCAAAACTATTATAGATAGTAGTTTCAGTCAAACATCACTTTATAAGTTTGGGACATGGCCACATCCCTTGAACCAAGAACCAAAGCTGAGCAGTTTAATTTATAAAAATTAGGTTAATACACAAAATTTAGATTATGTTGAACAATGGCAAAGTGTATCATTTCAAACTGTTCTCATTTTGAAGGCACCCAGATTTGCTGTGAAGCAGATCTTCTTTTCTAGTTGTAGTTTTTCAATATGGACTTTTAATTTTATTTTTGTTTGTCATGAGAGATGGTCTTTACAGAAGGTACAACAGCACAATGTACATAGTCCAGGGCCATAGCTTATCATATACTTGAATAAGGCTCTTCTTAACAGTTTGTACAATGTGTGGATAACTTACTTAGATTAATCCTCTTCGTTCCAAGTGGGACAAAAGTTGACACAAGCCTTCTCCACTCAGCCCTGTCCCTGGCCGTCTTTTCCACCCATCCCCAGCTGAGTCCCAGTTTGTTCGATTCACTTGTGTGGATGAGTTGGTAAAAAATGAGGTTTTTGTTGCATACATACATGTACCATTAAAAATGAGAAGACTACTGCAGTTTAAGGTTTCCTGGCATGAACAAGATCAAAGTCACAGACTGATGCAATAACAAACAACTGTTGCACCAAGATAGTTCCTTTGAAGCCTTTTGCT
Organism: Hermodice carunculata; assembly: GCA_964020975.1. Taxonomy (NCBI): domain Eukaryota; kingdom Metazoa; phylum Annelida; class Polychaeta; order Eunicida; family Amphinomidae; genus Hermodice; species Hermodice carunculata. Next base: position 21,141,532 of record OZ026624.1, read on the forward strand.
ATGACACTTAGATGGAATTATGGGTAAAGATAAGTGGAGTGTCAGCACCTCTTTCCACTTGCACTGTGTCATGTAATGGAGAAACTTTGAACCAGTATCTAAAATGGGCACTAGCCATGCAATATTATTCAATCTCAATGTAATCAAACTTAGGACACTACCTAGACTGACAAACATCAAAACCCATGTACACAACATGCAAATATTACGGTTCTACCGGAGTAGTTTGGGGTGGGGCAGGTACAAAGGTCAGTTTTATTTGCATCTTTATATCATGGCCCACATTTACACTTTTCTTGTCAGGAATGTATTGTCTAAATAGGGTGGGGGTGGACCATTTAATCTGGAATTTTTTTCCTATTCCTGGGGGGGGGGGGGATACGATTGCTTTTTTTTTTTTTCCATCATGTGACAGGACGGCCTGCATGACACTCCTTTTGCTCATGGAAGTACATGCCGAGTGATGTATAAAGTACGAGCTTCAGTGAAAACTTGATCAGAAACGGCATTTCTTTCTTCTGCAGTTGAATATGGCAATTTATTATAACAATGTGAAGGATGAGCTTGGTTTGGGTTATATAATGGTTGTAGTAGGGATACAGAATCTCAGTCATACAGAGATTAAGCACTGCTGATAGAAAGAATTTGTATTTTGGTGTAAAAATTAAGATGTGACACTTATCACGATATATCCATTGTACCAAACTGGCTGCGTAACAAATGGGTGAAAAACGGAGTTTTTATGTCGAGCTTGTTTATTTACTTCTGCGATTAATTTTTCTGCCCCTTACCAATCATCTGAGTGTAGCTTGGGTGCTGAGCATTGTAATGTTTGCTATACCCTCCAGAGGGAACATTTATGCAATAAAATCTTCATCACTGTCAAAATGTGAACTGTTCTACAATGTTCCATATCATCGATAGCATAAATCTTTCATCCAAGTTCTCTACTCTCCATATTACAATGACTCCTCTGTACATTGTACAAGCTTCTGATCAAACTGGTCATGTCAAAGCTGAAAGAGAAATTTATCACCAGTTGTGTTTGGCTAGTAAAAGTTTGGGTGCAATAGTCCATGGGGCTAGTATGGTGAAAAGCTAATTTCTATGTCTGAAAAAGAGCCACATGTTCGAAAATTGTGCAACCTTGGAAAGAGCACTATTTGTGCCTTCCTTTCGGATGCACTTACTCGGTCTGCAGACTTCCTTCATGACAAACTGTACTGCCAAGATATTTTAGTTTGCATTTTCATGTATCAGTAGTAGTCACTCTAGAAACACAATGACAGTGGGTAAATGGAGGTATTGTTTCCCAAGTAAACTGAGTCAGGCAAGACATAAAAACATTCCCTCCTCCCCAATTACTAAAATTCTGGAATTGGTGTTTATGAAGTGGCATGTCCATGTATGCATGGGCTCAAAGTGCTGGAACAGGACTGATAGTTATATCTTTGTGTTGAAAATGAAACAGTTTAATTTACACTGATAACATAACTCCTGAACTCAATGAAATGTATTTTAATGGGCAATAAAACATATTTTACATTAACAAAACAGACTGCATAAAATCTGGCACACTTCCACAATGAGGCCTCTTTAGTGATCATGGTATTCCCTAAAAGACGGCAAATAATGCAGGATATTTTAGGGTTTCTGCTGGAGGGTAAATTTTTGTATGGTGCAGCAAGGAAGCTATGTAGATGGCACGTGCTACTGTATATAACGGAGACACTGGAGCCAAAAATTGCATAAGCCAGTGACTGTGTAGTCGAGGTACCTGTTACATGTGCACTTTCTCATAACTGTCTGCCCTAGTGAAGCAAGTGAAATACATGTATGTTAATAGGACAAGAAAAAAAAAACACTTTTGCTGTGATTAACACTGTGTCAACAACTATTCAGATATGTCTTATCCATCATTGTCATTCAAAATGTTTTCTATTTGGGTAAATAACGCAAGCAAAATCAAATTCAACTTACACATTTTGTTCTAGGGACCTTTTTCTTTAAAGGGAAAAACAAGATGATAACTGTTATGATGTGAGTAACTTTCTCTGTCACTGCAAAGTTGCCCATTAACCATATATATTATTTGGCAACAGATTAGTTATGCACAGACAACCATATTTTCCTTTTCAAGCCCTTATAACCTCAAAGTGCTAAAATTATGTAAACATTCTACATTTTCTTGTGAATCATACAAAAATCATGTTACATGTAGAATATTTTACATACAGTCTGAAGTTGTGTCCCATATTCTGAGAATTTGCTAAGCCATTGATACCAACTGTCCCTTATTGTTATGGACAATCCCTCACATTGCCTGAAAATTTTACCATTTTTGGCATTTTTCCGACATCTATATTCTATGTTATTTATTTTCTGTGAAATAAGACTGTTGTATGTTGGCATGTGTGCTAAGCACCCTGGGTGGAATAGTATGTCTTGAACATGTTTTGTAGTCACATGATTAGTGGTCTAAAAATCCTGTGCTGACAGAATAAAAAGGAAAACAGATTGCCATGGTGGCAACCATTAGTAAATTAAAGTGATTGGAAATGTTTATGATTAGAAACTAGCAAAATACAGTAAAACCTCCATAAAGTGGGCACCCTTGGGACCAGAGCCAAATGCCCACTTTAGGGAGGTGCCCACTTTACAGAGGGTCGCCCATTTTGGGTTCTCTGGATGAGCAACAAAGATAAGGGAGAGGCTATACGCACGCATACACATCTACATGTATACTAATACAGGTATCTTAATCCCACATGAAATAAATGAGAAAAGCAGTTTTTTCAACAGTTTGTCTTTATTTCTTGACCAAAAAAAAATCAATTAAATATCAACTACATGTACTATACTGTAGAAAAATAAAGTCTTGAACAGTTCCCAGCTCAATGATTACCAGCAGGCACATCAAAGTGTCAAACTGCAAGGTTGAGCAAATCACTGAGCTGACACTCATCCATACACCAACTTGCTTTCCAGTGGATTTAATTGTTCTCTCCACTTTGATACCTAAATCCTATGGTTAATCCACAAAGCTGTCAAAAGTCATAGTCGACTAAACATCTGTTATGCTTTGTTGATGCTGGCCTATACATGTACTGTACAGTGTACTGTGTTATAAATGATAGGGGGATCACATTAGGTGACGAGCAATGATAGAAAATGACACTTGAAAAAATTGAAGGTTAATGGTGGCAAGTCCTGATGCAAAAAATAACACTTTAATTTACAAAGTAAAATGTTTATTGAACAAAATAATAGTCCCCACTTGAACAGATTTTGGTACATGTTTAAGGTGCCCAATGCCCACATTAGGGAGGTGCTCACTTTAGAGAGGTGGCTTTATAATGTAGTCAATAGGAAAAATGAAACGGGACTGAAGAAAAGTGCCCACTGCAAGGAGATGCCCACTTTAGAGAGGTGCCCACATATGGCGGTTTTACTGTATATTCTCTATACTTGCAACCCGTCAAATTGGAACTTGCTGGTGCTGATCAATACAATTTAGTTAATCCAGCATTATCCCTGTCTTTCTTGAATTAGGATAAAGTTAGCAGCTTTCAATGATGGTGGTTGGGTGACAATATCAGAACCAAACCCACAAGAGGGAAGCTGTTGGCTGGAGGCATATTATTTTGATTAAAAAAAAAAATATATATAAATCTCATTTTTTTCTTTCTTTTTTTTTCTAAGTTAGTAAAAACCATTGAAACAGATGACATTTGCCCATTAGCCATTTTTGGCTGGTAGGGGTGTTGGGGGTTGGGAATTGAAGTGTTGAAATTGGATAATTTGCTCTTCCTCCTGTGACACAGAAAGCACAGTCCCATTTGGCATCACAGAAAGCCTTTGACATTTTGACACAAATTTTACCAGATTTGAAATATTTCTTGCATCATCAGTGACACCAAGAATTCATAACCATATGAATTAAAAACACAACTTGACTGGCAGTCAACTCTTTGTCCCAGTTCAATTAAGGACAGGTAAGACACCAAAAATAAATCCCACTTTAGTACATGCTAGCTCAAACTGTATTTGCGTTAGGATAACATATCATATGTGTACTCGTCATACTCCAAAGAATTTATATGGCCCTTATTTGGGTTTCTGTGATGTTAATTGTTGAATAAACAATAGAAAGTTGACCGCAAAGCATCCACCCCATAAATGTCAATATAAGTCACTAATTATTTGTGATAAATTCATAATTACACTTGCATCCTAATCCTGACATATTGGCAACAAAAAACGATCCTACGATTTTTCATGTTTGGTATCGTTTTTCTGTTATCCATCCTCAAAGTTTGACGTTTCAATTTTCCCTTTGATTTTCAGGATGTTCATTTTTTTCATTTCATACAAAAAGAACGAAGCAAAATTTTGAAAATCGCTGAATCGTTTTTGCAGTTCAGACATTACAGAATCAAAAGCCCTTAACCCGATTAAAGTTCGCCCAACCATTTTCTTGGAATAACCATTCTTAGGTGGGGTTCTCGTTCTATTATCCTTTCTGAGAAAACAAGCTTCAAGGGCCTCTGATGTTGATCATTTGCCTCTGAAACAATACCATTTGCTTAAGTTGAACTGATATTTGTACAAAACGTAGAAAACATCGTCCCTTAACATTTGGGGAGGTTGTCAATCAATTTTTGGCCAATCACATGAATAAAAGAGCTTTTGAAGTACAGAAAGCATTATTCAGCGATCTGTCAAACAGCGACATCGACAGTCTGGTTTCAAAGCGTGACGTCATGGAGGCGGCCCTTTGGGCCCCGTGACCTCAAGCCTGGCAACGAAAGTTGTGTTGCCTTGCTTCGGTGGGCGGCCTACAGCCACTCGTGGTCTGTGCACGAATGGCGGGTTTGGTCTTCCACCCCCTACCTCTCCATCCCGTTTTTAGGGATAGTATTTTATTGTATTTACTCCTATCTGGATACTTTATGTAGTTAGCTTGTTAGACTTGTCTGTACACAAGACACTTAGTTAATTTGTCATTATTTTGTGGTTATTTTGGCAATGGGTCTCAATTCTCTTTCCAACCTAAATTTTGTAACGTTATTTTGTGTGTTTTCTCTGCTGTTCACGTTTATGGTTATTTCGATGTGTTTATTTGCACTTTTATTTCCTCATCCTGGCTTTCGATAAAATATTATCATGTACGTGGGTATTGTTGATTAAAGTGTCAGTTTTTTCCCTGCCTGTCTTTGGTGTGCAGGACCACTGGCGTAATCCATCGCGGCACGGCCTTTGAAGGGACATTGCCGCTCCTCTTGAACATTTGAAGTCTCCCTTCGTTAGAACACAAAACAAGCAAGATAACTATAAAGTAAACCACTAACGCTATGATATGTTAGCATGTTTGCATCTTTTCCCTGCCCACAAACATACTTTCGGCATGTCGCCTTTTTTCGCATTGGCGCCCTGATACCACTCTCCTTTTACCATGGACCGTTGTTACCTGCAGCCACATGACAGGCTGTTAAGTATGATTGACAGGTGGCATTGTTCCGTTTGGCGGTTGAAAACCAAAATAATGACACATGGACGTTCGGATGTCCACATGCTTGTGTGGTTTGGGGCGTTTTTCTCATATTTCTACAGTAGTTAAAAGCTTGATATTTTGACAACTAATAGAAAGGACATTCATCTTGTAAAAACCGTTAAAATCTCAAAATCGGCCATGCAAAGGTTTTTGGTGTCTTACCAGTCCTTAAAATTGAAAACGTGCCTTACAGGCCACTGTATATACAGTGTGGTATTTACCCAATAACTGTATTGGTTGAAACTTTATAAGGTCCGTATCTATCACAATGTTGATCACACTTTGTTCTTTTCATCAGCTTTGAACTTCTCTGCACCACAGTCTACTTAACTATATAACTCATATCTACACACACACACACATACATATATATATATATATATATATATGTATGTATATATATATATATATATATATATATATATATATATATATATATGTATATATATATATGTATATATATGTGTGTATATATATATGTATATATATATATATATATATGTTATTTTCTGCTTCATCTATTAACAGCTTATGGGTGGCACCCTCCTCAAATTTTACTAGTTGCAACACAAGTTAGCAAAATATTGGAAATTATTTGTCCATGTCAACATTTTGGTGAAAAGATTTTACATTTTGATATTTTCCTCATGCTTGTTTATCCAAAGAGCTTCAGTTCCCTGAATCATATGCTTGGGTGGTGCTCCAGGTCACAAGAGTTTGATTTCTTCCAGGACAAAGATGGTTTCTCTGGATGGTGGCCTGTGCACAGACTGGATGTAACAGAAGAGAGGACCAACTGCCTTGTTCAGGACACACTGCACATCGTAACCCTGCAACAACAAGCAGATTGGCGTAAATACCATCACCGGTGTCTTTGAAGATCATGCGGTTCAGCAACTTCCTTCGAATGAAACACAATAATTGACTTAAATCATGTTTCTCTGTACTGTTCATGTCGTTCTAACTTTCCAGGAGACCACTTTTAAAGAGACCATAATTTTGTAACCCCAACCCCAATTGGTATTTAAGTTTGGCACAACGAGCATTCACAGCTATTAATCCAGACACCTAATGCTAATGTATGCAGCCATTTCCCATTGGGGTCCATGCATTACACAGACCTTTTCCTCGTTACCATGGCAACAAGCACGTTTCATTTTTCTAAGGGTTTGCAGTTGCAAAAGGTATTTCAGACAATAATAACCAATAAATTAGCATTACTATGTTCCAAGAATGTAATATCAGACAAATTTTATATGATTTACTGCACTTAAGTTGGAAAATATTATAAATATCATGTAAGTTTGGGGAATTTTCATAAAACAGCAGTTTTTATGTTAAACCATTGTGATGTTTTAATTCTTTATTTCATATAAGTACAAAACCAAGGTATCAATATTAATTTTTTTAATGCTCAATAATCATTTGGGCATATGATACTTACAATCTTTTGTACAAAATGTACTTTTTCAAATGAAAATTTGTGTCAATATATTGAATATGTCGGATATCTGAGTGTCGTTACAATGAAGTTTGACTGTATTTAATTTTCTAAAAATTGCCCCCCCCCAAAGAACAGTAAGTTTTACCTTCCAGACAATCCTCACAAAACGTCAACAAGAATTTTTAAATGGTTTATCTTGTTTTAATTGAATTAATCCTTTTGACTGTCAACAGAAGCCATCTGCATGAGCACATGGGCCAACCATGCATGTTAGGCATGTAATATTGTAGTCTAGCTGGGTTCAATTCAACTTCAATTTGAAAAAAAAAAAAAAAAATCCTGAGTTAACAATTTGGGCAAAGGCTTCCTTCAAAAATCAGGAATATTTATCTTGCAAAAAAATTTTACAATTGTACAGGACAGGTATTCATAAAGCAGATCCAAAGGTGTGATGCTGCAATTTGCAACATAACACCTTTGGATCTGCTTTATGAAGAAACAGCAATATCTTGTGGTGAATAAAGTTGTGATTTTGATACAAATTTCATTGCTCCATACAATACCATAGAAATACACACATAAGAAGCCAAAAGAACTAACAATGTGTTTTGGGTTGTGTATTCAGCTGACTATATATGAAGCTCCTAATGGGGACTTTTCCAATTCAATTTCTGTCAGTCTAATATTGATCTAACTTCTTTCCAATTACTTTGTAATGCAGTGTGACAGGCAAGTGGAAGATCTTCAAAGTATAGTCACTGTCTGCCAGCCTCCTGAATGTTGAATAAGGTGTTCGCTTACTTCATGATGCTCTCTCTTATTTCCTCATAAAAATGTCTACAAACACCCAGGGAGGCTGGCTACACCCAGCCTCCCTACCCCTGGTGGGGGGCCATCTGGGGCCTGAAACGCATCAGGGGAGATTACCCCATTTTTTATACTTTTATTATTGTTGGTGTTTTTTACTTCTAGGAAGCAACTTTAACCTCAGCCTCCAGGAGCTGTCTGTTATCCTTCACTGACTTTTTTTTAGACCAGTCCTATGATGACGGACCCTGCATCTTCTTTAGATCCATCTGGGAGCTTCAAGTACCTCCAACCACTGACGATTGTGTTGTCCTACTTCAGCATCTAACCTAAAAAGTGTCTATAGCAGACAGCTGTATGGGGTAGTAAGTCTATCTTGGTCACACTGTTTTCACTTTTACTGCCTTCAGGTCTTGCTATATGTACCTCCCTGCAGGCTGACCTAACCACATGTGCCTGTATCTATTGTTGGCCAACACTTCACATTTTCAACTTCTGAAAACTGTTAGATGGACTTTCCAGTACCCATAATATAGCAAGGAAAACTGGTAAATCCAAGTTTGTCATGAGAAAAAAAGTGTTGACCAATTCCTGGCTAGAATAAGACTGGGTCAACAGCTTTCCCTGGTGTGGACCGTGCACAATTAACTCTTTAAGCGCCAAATTTTGGACTGAGTCAACAGCTTTTCTCTGGAACAATAGACATGCTGGTACTTGAATGAAAGGTCTTTTTACGAGGAATATGAATCTGAGATGCTAATGATAATTCAGACTAGTTTGACTTTAGTAGATCGACTCTAGACGTGATTGGCACTGAAAAAGTTAACTCAACCTACACAAAGGAAAGCTGTTGACCTGGGACATGTTCTCTTGATTGTTCTCATCAAGATGTTTTGTGTTGATGAGAAATTCAGGTAGAAACATCGAATCAGATGACCTTTTACCCCTGTGTTTTTGGTGTCTTGACTATTAAAGTTTTGCAGACAAGGCAAGGATTCTTGATGGAGGGTTCAAGTTCTGTTCAGATGATTATATATATGAACACACACAACATAAGCAGAAACCTTGATTATCTCACCTCTTCGTCTGTTTCTTGTGGAAGGAGTGTCTCAATTGTAGACTGCAAAAGCTGAGCAATGAATACATTCCAGTTACTTGTAAGTCAAAACAAAATGAAGACATGAACATGCACTTGAAACAAAATATAGATAAAATAAGCTCATGTAGTGGACTACACTTAGTGTAGAAAACACTAGCGTATTCTTTCTTGAACAAAAGTACTTGTGCATACAGTGAAACTTTCCAAAATTGAATGTTCTTGAGACTGAAGAAAAGTGTTTGAAATAGCTATGCATTCAGCTTAGAGAAGTTCATACAGTATTCAGAAAGAAAATTGGGCTGGAGAAAGGGTGTTCAGCCCATGGGGTGTTTATCTATAGAGGTTTTTTTTTTTTTTAAAGTATTTTGTAAACTCAACAATTTACAAAAAAACACAATTTACAATTCACCCCTGATTTGTTGCTGTTACTGACTGCCAGTTAACATACCTGAACCTTCACACTAGTGTCCTCTAATGGAGTTGTTACAAATATTTCCAGGTGAATCTTTCTATCTGGCTCAGCGACTGGTTTCTTGCAGGAGGTACAATACAGGAATGGACTACAGAAACATGGAGTAAAAGACAAATATTTTTTACACTGTTACATCAAACATGCACATCAAAATTTAAAAAAAAAAAGAAAAAAGGAAAGGCAGACAAATATGAATTTGAATACCGATACCTGTTTGAGTGAGAAACATAATTTACTGGTGTATTTCTCTCAAAATAGCGTTCAGAGAACGGATTACCCCCAGCGCCCACAATCTTTTTTCCTCAATTCTGTGCTTTTTTTTTAGACTTTGCAGTAGAATACTTTACATACAATTTCCATATTGTTGTATATGAAATGAAAGAGCACTTTTCAGTGTTTGTAACAATGATTGACAAAAAATCCTACTTTTCTGGCTTAGGTGTCGCAGCGTTGTGAATGTGGTATCTTTGATGCCAACACCCACAAAACTGGAGTATTTTAGCCAATTTTAAAGCTTTTATGACATCAAATTTAACTGAAGCATTCCTTGTTAAGATAAATTGCCATTTGTGAGTTTTCTTTGCCCTGTTGTCAGAGCTACAGAAACTCTAACAGCATCTAAAAATGCTCAAATTAACATACATTTTTGTTTGTTTTTATGAATTAGAGGCAAAAATCCTACAAATATGAGCATTTTCACTCAAAATCCTACTAAATCCTACAATTATTCCCAAATCCTACAAAAGTAGGAAAATCCCACTTGTTACAAACACTGACTTTTGCATGTGTTCTTGGGGCAAGTTCTAGTGACAGAGATCACTGTACTGTGTGTCACTCAGACAGCCATCAAATAAATACAGCAAAAGTTTCATAACAAGTTTAAGAATAAGAGGAAGCTGGTTTTCTAAAGGAATATGGTCCATTATAATGTGCATCACTGAAAAAAAAATGGTGAAGCTGCATTGGATCCTTGTTGAGATATCTTGGTAATATGTCCCCTTGTCACCGCTCAGATGGCCTTGAAGATAAATACTTTTAAGTTTCATAAAAACTCAATAAAAATACAAAGAGGACCCTAGCTTTCAATAGGAACCTGGTCCATTATAAGATACATCTCTGATAAAAATTTAATGAAGCTGTGGTGAATATTTTTTGAGATAGTGTGGTAATGTTGTCAGGGTTGATGTCACTCAGACGGCCTTCAAATAAATATATTTCCAGTTTCATAAAAAGGTAAAAGATTATCAGAAGAAGCTGGTTTTCAATAGGAACCTGGTCCATTATAAGATACATCTCTGATAAAAATTTGATAAAGCTGTGATCAATATTTTTGAGATATCTTGGTAATGTCACGTCGTCAGGGTTGACGCCACTCAGACGGCTTTCAAATAAATACATTAAATTGTCATAAAAAGGTAAAAATTATCAGGAGAAGCTGGTTTTAATTAGGAACTTAATCTATCATGAATATTACATTTTGTGTCAGGTACTTTGTCCCTGTGAATGACGGCATATCATAGCTCACATATTTGAACACATATGTGACAATTTTACATAAGATCATCTGATCTGTTTATGTTGTAGGCTGTAAAGTGAAATTTATGAAGTCTTTGAGAGAAGTTTTAGGGTTTCTAAAAAGTTGTACAACATTTTTCAAGTTGTTTAACTGTCAATTAACTTATATCAAAGCCATCAAATGAAGATATGTGATTGTGCAAGGAGATTTAGGATGGGATAAAAAAAATAATCCAATGATTAAGATACATGTAGTATGAAAGAAACCAATGATTAAGATAAATAGTTGGTAACTGGAAAGCACTGGGAACGTAAAATCCTAACCCTGTAGACTGAAATGCCCTGTTGGTGGAACACTTGAACCACCTATTTATTTTTTCCCTTCCCTATTTTGTAACCTATTCTCTCACTTTTCCAATTCACAAACTGGAGCTGTTACACCGAGCCAGTCAACCAGTGATGTACAAGTATATTCCTGTACACAAACACACCAAGGGCCCCAGCAGTAGAGCTCGCAATATTAATCCAAAGTTTTCGGCTAAATTACAAGTACAGAAAAGAAAAAATATTTAAGCCAGTAAGCTTCATTAAGATGACATGAACAACTAAGCCATACTTATGTTTTATTAACCAAGACATCACTTTTTCTCAATCAATGTGCAATTATAGTTACGTGCCCGGTTTTCGACCATGCCCAGTTTTCGACCAATTCCGAAATATCGCGATATTTTCTTCATGGCGTCTGCTCTATATCGCCGCTTGTACATCTGAACTTGTGAGTTGTTTCTTCCTATGGACATTAACTCCTGTATTATATTTTGATGCATATATGAAGATTTACTTTGAGACAAAACTGTATTAGCCAAACAAAAGCTTAAGTGGTCGAAAACTGGGCCCCCCATCCTATAATTCAAATTATTAAATAAAAGTTATAGAAATGACATAAATGGTTTTCATCAGCCAGTACCAACAAAAAATAATCTTTTTTATCAATATGAAATTGAAGTGATCAATTGCAAAAAAAAGTTTTTCAATTTTTAACCAGTTTGGTAATGTTAAACTAAGGTAAATATCTTCAACCATATTTCGTTCCTGTTAGCCCATGGCCAATTTGGTAGCACATGTGCATGTGAATTCAAGAACTTTCTGTGACAGGCGTGCCACATGGTACATACTTGTGAGCTGTGCTGCCCACCAGTTTGTCATCACTGCAGTAGGGACACACAGACCATGTGTATGCTGTTGCTTCATCCACTGCTGCTACCGTACCTGATAAAACACACACCAAAAACTTGCTCAATGCATGAACTGGGCGGACACTCTGCTGCACAATAACCAAATATAATAGAGAAGGGAAAAAAAACAAACACTCATACAACACGGTGACAGTATTGACTGCATTTTCATTGCTACACAAAACTAGTCCAGGTGTGATGAAACACAGCACCAGGGAAACATCATATAATCCATTTATGCTTCATATTTATTGACCTCCACCTACCATAATAAGACATTACAGAATTACACAATCCATTTTTACCTCTGCTGGTTATACAACACCAGCAAAGCTCCAGGGTTTGCTGTGTCTGTGTGGGAAACTCACAATCTTTGGAATATATGTATGCTGGTGAAATCAAATAGGAAGATACAAAGTGGCGTGAATCACTTATTACGTCTTTGCATGTAGCACAGGGGCAGCATTCTTTCGTTTTGGATTCATAAATGTATTTGAAATTGTACATTTGGAAAAATGACACAAAAACGCAAGTTTTGCATGGGGTTAGCTGTCACTTGTGATAAAATATAGCTAGAACAGCTTTTCATGACCCCCCTCCCTGTCCCCAAATTAGTACTTAAAAATGGTGATTTTCCAAAAAGAATCATAGCAAAATTGCACAAAACAGGCCAAAATTGACCATCATTTTCCATATTCTGTGAAAGTGTACAGACTCATTTTACCCCCCCCCCCCCTTGCATACTGTAAGTACTAATTAAAAAATGATGAAAATATTGAACCATCCCTAAGTTTGAATGTATAACTGTGCACAGAAAATCCGCGAAATGACAAAAATTTGTCTAAAACCTTCTACAAGCCTGATGGCTGTGGTCTAGAGAAGGGCTGGCATTGTTTCATGAAAGCTTCAATTCATATAGATACTTTGCTTCACGAGAGGGTTTATCATTTTACACATGGTTAGTCAGAAAGTTTTAAGAATTAAGGTGCAAATATAATACATCAGTCATCACATGAAGCCCATACTCCTTTTTGCTGTAAATTTGGGACACATTTGGATCTGACAAAAGTGTATACAACACGGACCATAACTACCAAACCCATTTGCCGACTTACTATTAAACCTGTGCACCAATTAGCAGCTTTGCTCAACAAAAGAATTCTTCACCTTTGATTCTAGACTGAGAAACCTGAATCTCCACATGCATCACAGCTACTATGCATGTCTAAATGATTGTTACTATTAGCTAAAATAATTTTTCTGGGACGGATAAAAAAGTTGGTTTTTCTTTGGGTCAGTTGTAATTCTAAAGCAACCTGCTATCAATAGGGGACCAGCTCTATCATTGTGGGCTAAGATCATGTTGGTGCACTTTACAAGTACATGTGTAGATATACATGGTAATAAGCCCTACATGCAACATACATGTGTGCATATTCTGACCAGATATTGCACCTTACATAAACCAATATATCTCATGTCACCTTGACTAAATTTTTCGTCAATATATAAATATGATACAGTGGTACCTGCTGTATGTGACCACCCCTTCTGCCAAGAAAAAGTGGCCACATACAGCAGGTGACCTGTCACTGCAGATAAATTTACAAAGAAATTTACTCGTTTGTCCCAGCCTAGGGACCACAAAAAGCAATGCAGCTGCCCACAGCAGTGGTTGCATACAGGAGGTACCACTGTATTCAACATGATCCAATCAAGAGGCTTTGAATTCTACTTCAAACTTTTTGGTCTAGGCTAGCACAATGGTACCCGCTGTATGCAGTCACTGCTGTGAGAGGTCACCTACTCTTTATGGCCACATTAATTAATGTACCTCTAAGGGGACAGGTCACCTGCTCTCCATGGGCACTTTTTTTAAGCAGAAAAGGTGGCCACATACAGCAGGTACCACTGTAGTTGGGGGGGGGGGGATTTGGAAAGATCATTCTTTTGTTGCACAAATGTTCCTGTTACACTGGTTATGTAACTGTATTTACCTTGGACAGTTGCCAGTGTATGGGCAGTGCTATGCACAGTAAGTGGAGGTAGAGATACAGGGTGTTCCAGAAGTCTTCTACTCTGGTCATTGCTTGCTCCCATCCACTGAATGACAGTGTATCCATCTGCCAGCAGATGCCCTACTATAACATTTAACAATATACAAGTCACTATCAGCATTTCTGACAATTGGGAAAATGTAAAATTCTTACGAACACACATGGTCTATTATCTCATCCATAATTTAAGTTGAGAACTGGTGTATTATCATAGCCTTGATAAAAAAAAATACAAATTAAACACATGTACTGGCTTTAATTTCTGAAATTGCTTACACCTCAAATTAGCAAAATGAGAATCAAAATCCTCAGGAAGTTCTGTTCTACAAAATTAACTGAAAACTATGCATGGACCATCACATGCAACATTTGCAGGTGTGTGTGTGTGTGTATATATATATATATATATATATATCACCTGAAAAATGAAAATTAGTGGTTTTTTTGTTTTTTAATTTAAAATAATTTCTCAACAGAAGACTGCCCCTTACCATCTGTAACCTGGATATCCCTTAAGTTGTAAATAGATCTGGCAGCATTTGCTGTTGGTGATATACTGCAGGCTGTGACACAGCTATTGTGGACAGACAGGGTGTACACCTGAGAATAACCAGTAGTGTCCTCTGTTGAGCATGTGATAAACCATCTCATATTTCCATTTTCTTTGCTCTGAAACAGAAAAACAGCAGTCTGTTATAACTTTGTTTTGTAAACTGTGCTGCTTCTGCTAATGAAAAAGCTGTGGAAGAAAAATGACGAATTCTGAAGTGGGACAAACGCTAAAAATGGTCACATTTTCAACTAACATCAGACACTGTCTGAGATGATGGTGGACTGTTTGCATTATTGATAGACAACCATATTCATAAGCACTATCAAAATCCTAATCCAAAGGATCTTGGGTTATCCAGTACTGCCTTGACAAAGGTACTGGTAGTGTCCTCTATTGAGCATGTAATAAACCATCTCATATTTCCACATTCTTTGCTCTGAAGCAAATGAGTCTTAGTGACACTTAGTTACCAAACTCATATCTATGAGCAAAACAAGGTTTTCACACTACTCTTCACTTTTTGTGTACCTCTGACCTTGCTTAGTATTTTCTGACCTTTAGAATTATGCCAAGGTCACCAAAATGCAACATTCAACTTTTTGTTACAGTGGATTGTCTTTGTGCCCAATTTCAGTCTTAGCTTAAATTTTCTTGTCATCCCATAACTAAATTCATGAATTGGTGATAGATGGTCAAACTGACACAAGCAGACGCTTTCCTTTGAGCTCAGTGGCCTAAAGAAATTGTCCACATAACAATCTTATTCTTCAAACTGCAGTTTTATTTCTTTTAATTAATACATGTATATTTTTCATTGATGCATATTTCCCTAGCAACCAAGTTTTTACATGTTTTAGACACATAAAAATTTTCACCTGCACTTTTTGTAAACCAGTTGATATATCAATTGTAACGGTTAGACATTCTGACATAGTGGGACAGGTTTTTGATGTAGCTAAGGCTGGTAATTCCATAAAGTATGATGTTATATCTGTATCCAGCCCCAGGAGCAGATGGCTGAATCTGGGTGGTGACCAAAGTGGTCTAGCCAGAATGCAAAGCAGCACTGTTTGAATGAGCATCCAATACAACCCCTTTTCCAGGCACTTCTTGCATTTTTTAATCTCCATTAAAATACTTTTGAAATTGAATATCACTTTTTCAATTGTACAGCAAAATTGACTTTCCTGGTCAGAATAAGACACAGTCACAAGCTTTCCTTGGCACAGGTTGGGCCCAACTTGTACTGAGGTAGCCATCAGTGGTGTTATCTAAAATTTCCAGCAAATGTGGTTTCTATTAACATGGAATTTCCATCCAGGTGCTTTTGATTGATTTGAACATGGAAAGTTAAAGTGTACAGCAATTGTGTAACTTTGGAATCCCAGCATGACAGAATACAATATTCTTACCTTGGGTCTACAATACACAAGTTGAGCACAGACAGTGATCCTGTCACTGCAAACCTGGCTGATTTCTGCCAGAGACACACTGCGTGCTGGCTGGTACAGACTGTCTGCATCTCCACCCTCCTGCTTACATCCCTCTGTCACAAGGGGGCGACACTGACTGTCAGAAGTTGCAGTGACCAAATAGCAGAAGGTGGGAGCCTGGCTGGCTGCAGGGTATTCTGACTGTAATGAAAAAAAAAAAAAAAAAAAAACCCATGTAGACAACAAATTTCTAGCTCTTCTTTACCGCTTGACACTGCAGTAAAAAAAAAACACATTAAGAATACCTAACAGATTGAATAAAATGGTTCTAAATTAGGGACTGGTCTTATCAGGTAACAAAATTAAAAGGAAAACACAGGCAACACTAAATTGGTGGTATTTAATAGAGCCTGACCGATCCTTGTTTTTTTTTTTATCGATACCAATCTATTGGTATTGGCAGAGTTTACAGAGTCCGATACCAAGAAATGTTCGACTGCGGTTTATAGGGAACCCCCCCCCCACAAAGGTGACAGCAAGAGGTCACGTGATGACCTGCCGCACCTTGTCGCTGCCGTGAAAATAAATCATATGTGAGGATGTTGCATACCGAATCCGAACATCAGAGGCTTATCCAAACCAATCCTGAATCCTGTGAATCGGTAATATCGGATTCAGTGGTTTGGATTTGGTCAGGCTCAAGTATTTAATGTAGTAATGGTCTTTTTACACAAGTGGTCTTAATTGGAGGTTCTGTATTTTCAACTTCACTTGTATGTCCCATCTTCCTGTATCTGTCACAATTTATTGTGTACTTTGCATTCAATTAACTTATACAAAAGGTATACACAAATTTACTATCAATTCATTCAATTCTATGTGCACTTCTAACTTGTTTTGTTGCAAATGAATCATCAAAACTAGGACGCTGGAGGAAAATAAATGACCAAAACTTATCTTAAAAACAAAGAGTGAGGTTTCTTTGAATGACAGAAGGTGGAAGTCATGATACTGATGATAACAAATACCCTTCACATAAAGTAACACCAGTCTCCAAAAGACAAAGTAAAATGCTGATTTGCACACTGTCATGTATGTGACCTGTGCTTCTCTTTATTTTATATCATAAATCAAGAAAATAAAACTGAGATCTTATCATGGAGATATAGGAAATTCTCACTGCTCTCAATATCCCAAATGCATTTAAGACTGAACAAAACTCACTGCATGCTCAGTTATTATACAATCTCTACAAATAGGACACTTTGATCCTTTTATGCTATTGATTTGTGCTATGGTTTCGTCTCATTTGATGACAGTTATAATTCAAAGAGTATGAAGTGAAAAATAGTCCCTAAATAAAAATTGTTCCCAAATGACCTTATTTTTGCTGCTGGAAGTCAAGCCAAAGAACAGATTTACTTGTGGAATGAAAGTACATTATCCAAATACTTTTGTGAATATATTTAATGATTGATGGAAATGAAATATGCAAAATAAATACATAAACAATGTCCTGTCACTTGATATTTTCTATCAAGAAAGATCTATTACCTCTTGTGACTGTAGTTGGCTGCATCTGTGTGTGAACTGTTTCTGTGGTATCCACAATGAACCTATCAGGCTAAACAAACCTGGAGACCTGCAAGTAATAATGCCACGGGAGCCAACATATAAGGTCAATTTTAATTTAACTGTGAAGAACATGGATTTTGTAATGAAACAAAACATTCAAACTGAAATGCATATTGTGATCACTTAACTTTCAATTTGACAATGAATGTGGTCAGGCCATATTTGCAGGAAATTGTCCAGAATCAAACATATTGGTGTAGACTTGTTTGAACAAACAATCATCTAGCCAGTGTTACATGGCACTTTGTGGGAGAGAGATATCACCAAAATAGATTCGCAAACTTTCCCGAAATGATCTGTGTGATGTTGAAAACTTTTAACCTCCACATCTCAACTGAAAATTCTGCTTTTGTGACCTTTGGGTAAAAGTGTGCCATACAGTATTCATAAGAAAACCTAACAAACAAAGTAATGCCACGCAGCTACATTGGTCACCACACAATGTACATATAGAAATTACACTTTCTGAGTGTTAAAAAGTTCAACACAAAGAGTTTATTGACAAAAAGTGTCATATATGTTATGCCTGTATGTATACATCCTTGCTCAATTACAACCATCACCACCATCCTCACACCAAATACATATCCAGACTCTTAAGTCTACATACTAAATCCTTATACATGTATATAACAATTTGCATCAACTTTACAAACTTCAATTTTGGACATGTTGGCTACAGGCCAATTTATGGTCTTACAGATCATCAGCTTTTTTCAAAGTTTGAAAACTTTTCTCAAGTTTCCCAAATACATGTAGTCATTGTTTTGGGGCAAAATAGTAATAAAAGATATTTTTATACTAATCATTAAAGAAACCTTGTTCTTAAACAACGTAATATTTTACTACTTTTATCAAACTTTACACTATTTGGTGAACATTTTGCCTCAAACATGTTGAATATTACTCCAAAATAGCAAGTCTTGGCAGGTATGCACAACATGTCCAACTGAAGTACGGACTCTACCCAGCCACATGGGTTTTACAGCAGAGGACCACTGCTTCTGGTAATGCCTCTGCTGTTAGAGATGGAACCACCCAGGATACAAGTCAACATCACAAGATGGCTGCATATGATAGGCCATGAATGACCAATTGCCTGTATATAACTGTACATAGCATACAACGCATTGTCTCATATTTGCCTAAATTTTCAGTCCTTATATAATTAAATATGATAAATATTTACAAAGGAAATGTATTCATGATACAGTAACATATCTGTATGAAGTGAAAGTTGTATTTTATAATAAAATGGCAGGTCATGAACATTAAACTTCCCAATGCTTCTATGCCATGATTTTTTTATGGCTGGATTAATTTACCCTCTTGTATTCAGCATCATTTATCAAAGACAACATTAATGATAATGATTTCATTTAAAGATACATGTACTCTGTTTTCCAAGTTGAACTTTGGCCTGGAAGCCAAACCACCACTTTCATAAACTCAAACTTCATGATGCTGATCGTAACAGTTATAATCATCACTGCTACTTTAAACATACTCTGTTCTGCAAATTGAAAATTAACCCTTTAAGTGCTAAGTTGGAAAGTTAGTCAACACCTTTCCTCAGTGTTTCATCATTATACAGCCATAACTAGTACTACAGCAAATTTACAGCCAAAGGTCACCTTTAGCTGCTTTTTCAATGTTTCTATTTTTTTCTTTTCTGACCAAGATTTTTCTCATTTCCAATGGATAAGTATCATTTCTTTAATACATGATCAAGTACTAAATTTCAAAGCAATGTACATGTCCATCCTTGGTATTTCCTCCCAAACCCTGGGAGCCAATAAAAGCTGGCACACAAAGACAGTTTTTGAATAAATGATATATTGACCAAATAGTACAACATTATGATACCTTGCCTTGTTTGTCCTCTGGTACACCTGTAATCCACTGAAGATGTACATCTGTCCTTCCCCATGGTGGACCAGTTGTGACCAGCATGGTCTGGTGTCACTGTCAACAGGCAGCTGTACCTCACAGAACATGCCATGATGATCCTGTACCAAGGCGTGCCATCTGTTATAAACAAACCATACCTACATAGCTGGCAGTAACAAGTATAGATTGCAATGGTTGAATCAGAAAACATCTCTTTGGAAAATGCTTTAACTTCAAACATTGTTTTTATCACGTCAAAAATTTTAAGCTCAGACATTTGGAGGACTGTGGTACACCAAATCACATCTTCTGATGTGATTTGATATCATCAATATTTCAAGGCAACTGGCTTCCTATCACAGTTAGGTCTTAAATTGTGAGAAAACCAGGAAAGTAACTGATAGTTTGAGAATCGGTTGCTGAAAAAACTAAAGTTTTCAGCAGTTTTTTTGTTGAATTGGCAAGACGCATTTCGCCCTATCTGGGGCTCATCAGTTGCCTGAATAATGGTGGCTGTGGACGCAATGGTGTGCCGTCGTGGTAACATGCTGTTACGTCAGGGACTTCACGTGTATATTGTTTACATGGAGGGTGGCTGGTCGCCCTCTCAAGGGACCATTCCCTTATCTTGGGTGCTAGTGACTAGGTCAATGAACCCAGGATGAAAGATCTGAAAGATGCAAGCTCCGGGAAAAGAGGAGGCTTTTCCCTTGTCATCTAGGAGTGAGTTGACTCATGAGATTCAGTGTTCATGCATTAAGTCTTAAATTGACCTTGCCTCCATAGCAGATATGACGGGGACTGTGTTTCATTGTTTTTTTCCTTTTGAAAATTAATGTCAACAAAGTGATGAAAAATTGTTCCATGCCCTTGGTCAACAGCTTTCTTGAACATAGCTTGAACCCTGACCACCAAAACAATATCAAGGGCTCAGTGTTATCCATGGGGAAAGACTAGATTGGACTGTGTTGGTGGTCTCTGTCAGCAGAGGTCTCTGGAGTAGAAGGGCCAGAGTACATGCAGCAGAATGTAGAGACTGATTGTCATTTAATACACAGACACAAAAATACAGCTTCCATTCCTTGAGCAAACATACTTTACTAGCACAAACTTTACATCATGTCAAGAGGGGCAATGAATGTGTTAACACTTTAAAGACTGAGTCAAGAGCTTTACTCAGAAAAAAACATCCCAAGAAAAGCTGTTGACCTGAATCTTTCTGTTTTTTCTGTACACAGGCAGGCTTCTCCTTGAATACAGTCTCTTTTTACAAGGTAATATTGAATCTGAAATGACACAATTCAGCTATGCACGACTTGTGATCACCAATGATAATTTCACATATTTTCGTGATATATTGAGGAACAGACTTCTTCCTATATGGACTTGCCTTGAAAGTGTACATGTACATACCTGGTTCGCTGATACAGTCTTTGTACGATTGCAGTGAAGCCTATGCTGGTAGCTGTACAACCTCCACTTTTCTCAATACTGTCTAAAATGGACTCTGATTGAACTTCTTGGCAGTCCACTTGTGTACAAGCCACAGTGCTAAGCTTGGAGTCCCTGTGTTTGCTGAGCTTTTCTCCTAATGTGACAGTCTCCTGTTGCACATGAGAACAACTTGGTAGAAACATGGAGGGATGAAGGTCAAATATTTCAAGAGAAATGTCATATCAAGGTCACTGGACAAAATAACAAATAACATTCTACAGTAGCTCTTAAAAATTCACCTTAATGTACTGTTAACTATTGTTTTCCAGCTCAACAATTTCTTGAAACATGGAAGTAGGCTCCCTATACCTCCATGCTTCAAATGTTTTTTTTTTTTTTTTCCACAAAAAAGTTTGGCAACAGATGAGAGAAAGGCAACTGTAACACCAGATTTTTTTCACAATAGTATGGTTTAAGTAAGATTAACAGCCGTGACACCCATGTGTACCCACAGTGCATTGCAAACAGGGTTAGACATGACAACAGTGTCAGTTAAGGCTATTGTCACGTCACACATGCAAGATCGAACAAGTGAAACATACATCTGGACCCTAGTTACGTGTATGTTACACCCAACTATATAAAGCATGTATGCACAGCCGTTACACCAGCCTCTGATGAGACACAGCAGTGTCGAAACCGGTCAGGCGTTTTTTTTTTTTAAGGACAACCGTCATTTTTGGCCTTGCCCTCGTCAAATTTGCTCATTAAGTAAGAATTGGCATTTATCTATACATATATATCTTTACATCACTGTTACTTGCCTTATTGTTTGAATGAAGTTTTCTTCTTGTATCACAGGGATATAAATGTGCTGGGCAGGTGGTTTTGGGAACATATGGATCTGGAAATACAGCACAGATTATCCATGAGCTTCAAAACATACACAAATGTACCTTCCTTGATGTACATACATGTAGCATTGAGCAGAGAGTAATTCTTCTTTAGAGAGATCACATTTGACAAGTTTGTAGCTTTGTTTCTTCCACATAATTGCACATGTATCATAGGAGGCAACTTTTGCTTCTTCCTGTGGGATGGTCCGTCAGAAAAGTGGCATGGGACAGTCTGTCAAAAGATTGTCTGCTGTCTATGGAAATGTACAGTGTCAAAATGCAGAGTGCATGTTAACATGCATTGAGACACTGTCTGCAATATATAAAATGGATTTGTTTTGCATGTGCAGTCCTTGTTTCTGTAAAATCTGCATACAACAACTTGTTGTATACAGATTTTACAGAAATGCCGATTTCAAGGGTGCAAAGTTTCTCCAATGCATAAGGAAACAATCATAATCTTTCTCCTCGAAATGTACAAAAGAACCAGCAGTATTGTAGCAGTGCTTGCTTCATCAATTCACTGTATGATTCCTAAATTATTTCGATATTTAAGCACAGTATATCATTTTGTCAGTTTCTGTGTATTGCCCCACATTTCTTCCATATCCCTAGAAAAAGGGTATGTACTCAGCACCAAGAGTACACTATCTAAAAATAATATGCTGTGCTCTCTTCTTTATTCTCTCATATAGTCGACCGGTTTCATTACTCATGTTTACAACGAAACCAGTGGACTACACTTGGCTGTCATAGTAGTAGTAGGTTCAGACATTCGGTCTTCAACAGTCTTTTTTTTTTATTCTCTCATGGCTCAGTGCAATCATTTTTGTTTTATTGTTGGTACAGATTGAGTATGTACAGCCCTTAAGTATCTGAAATCAAATCATAGATATGTGGCCAGCGTGTGTTTTCCCTTACATCACATTTCAATTACACCACCACACTACTGCAGCATTGCCTGTATGTACAATGCCCTGTAATGTAAGAATTCACTGCTTTATAACTGCACTGAACCCATTTTTAAAAGCCTGAATTTTCTTCTTTATTTCATAGAAATACGCCGGGGAGAGAGAGTGCATCACAAGTGGAATCTATAATTTCATAGAGATTTCCACCTGTTGGCAGCTCCGGCCATTTGTCATTTGGCAGAAATCACCAGAAGCTGTTCACTTACATCACACCCTCATTCCAGACCCCACCCTGCAAAGGATTCTTAATACCAGCTGCAGCATAATCTAAACTTCTTTATAAGACCTTGAACCTAACACTTGACCTACCACTTTGACAGGGACAATCCCAGCTGGCAATGACCTTGGAGTGCACAGTCACATCACCAGAGGGTGCTGGTGTACTTGGACTTTGACTTGCCACTTCACAAAAACTGGTACACAGAACAAGATCTTTTTGTTGAGGTATCCGTAGTCTTTGCCTGAAGACATAAAAATAGATATTTTTAGGCTACCATAATGGTGTGTATTGGGCTCAGTATTCAGTTCAATATGCATTTCATTGATAATTGTGGCTTCTCCTAGTACCATTGCTTTCCATTTCAATGTGCATTGTAATACATCTAACTGGACAACTAAGGTAGTTAAGAAGTTTAGTACCTTCAATACTTGTTCAAAACTCATGAACCATCCCTAAGAGTCAGAGTACCAATTTTCTTAATTTACGTAGAGATACAATCCAAGAGTACACACCTCAAGCCTCCATGGTTCATTATATACATTACTACTAGAAAAAGAGCAATGATGTGTGTATTGCCATGAGACTGCATGTTCTACCCAAACTATTAGGGATGATCTAAGACTGATATAACAGGATGCAACTGTTTCTCACTAAAAAAATCACCAGTAATGGTCCAATGTAAATATCGTCTTTTTTTCTATAAAATGTTTACACATGTACAGGCAATTAGTCATCACCTCTCCTTAGTACCATGAACACACTGCACCTGAGTGTGCCAAGGAGAGCTGATGACAAGTTCCTATCTACATCCCCAGAGGATTCAACTGGTGGGGTGTAAAATGTCTGCATGCTTCAATGAAGCAAATGAACCATGAACTTTATGCTTGACTGTTTCCAAAATTTAATTACCATGTTCCTCCTTATTACCATGATTAACACCCTGGGCTCAGTAGTCGGGTTATTATTTTGACATTTTTTTCCCCTGTTCATGTTTCCTTGCAAACAGATTCAGTTGAATGCACATAACATTGATTGGATTCCCAGAACTTGTTCTTTGGGCATGTTTCTGGGTGATCAGAAAGTAGGAATGGTGCTGCATAGCATTGAAATTGTATGAATGTTCAGACTAGTAAAGTATATAACCTGTACCCAGAATGCATTTACTTTCAACTCCAGCATATTCCTTCATGCATTATTTAGAAGCCTTGTACTGAAACATCCATTAGATCTAGTCACACGGCTCAAGCTCCTGTTTTAACCCTTTCAGTGCCAAAGTTTGCACTGCGTCAACAGCTTTTCTCGGCAAACATTGCAGCCAGTGCTCACTGAGAAAAGTTGTTGACTTGGGACATTTTCTCTGGAACTATAGGCATGCAGGTGCTTGAATGAAAAGCCTTTTTACGAGGAATACGAATCTGGGATCCTAATGATAATTCAGACAAGTTTGACTGAAGTCGTGACTAGCACTGAAAGAGTTAAGGCTTCTGTGGTGCATATGTACCACTTGTTACATTGCCTATTAATACACTCACCTAGTTGGGTAGGGTATGCACAGTAACCTTAATTTTAATTGTTAATAACTTATGTGACTCAAACCCTTTCTTTTCTTTTTTTTTGAGTCATGCTCCATTGTGGCAACCACTGCTACAGGGAATCCTAGCTTCTGTGTTGTGTAATTTCATTTCTGCCTTTTACGTAACAACGGAAAATTATATATCAGTCTTCTAACGGGCCCAGCATCATTTTCGTACTTGTCCCTAAGAATCACCGTCGGTGACAAAACTCGTTGGACACAACACTGTTAACTGTTGCGACCCTCATGGTCTTTTTAGCTTATCCATAAGATCTATTTGTTAAAAAACATTTATTGTACATAAAAACAATAAAACAATACTGGTTGGTACTTTGACCATTTTAGCACCCCCCTCCCCCCCCCAAACAGAATGCAGAAAATATACAGCAGCTTTCAATTGTTTGTCTTCAAACAATAGGAGATATAAACACATTCCAACTACAACAGAGTGGTCATGCCTTGTGTTTCTGTTAGGCCTGACTTACCATGGAGGGTGTATCCTGATTGTTGTACCTTCCTGGATGTTCAGCTGTTTACTGAGGCTACATGTAAACAGTACATCTAGCTGCTGGGCTTCTGTCTCACTATAGCAATGTGTCAGCATCACTGAACACAGCACTTGGCACTTCACGACTTTCACCAACAAGCACTTGGAACTGGCTGCAAAAACGTCAAGTCAGAGTGCAAGGTAAACATAAGAACTGCCAGCCGGCTGTACTTGTGGTGGAACATCAACATGATCAAGCTGAGACTTTTAAAAGTTCTCAACACATGGACATTAACTTTCATTCACATTAAAGATCACTGAATTAAAAAAAAAAAACTGTTTTAGTGTCGGTCATTTAATTGCCATCTTAATATTTAAGTTTAAATAAATGCATAAAACTGGACTTCAAACAAGTCTTGAAAATCAACTTCTGAAGAAATTATGCACATGGCAATTAAAACTAGAACAGTCTGATTTTCCAACAGAAAATCAAATGTCCGCCTGTGTGCCCTTATCGGATGTCACCCTCAACCTCCAAACTTAAATGCTGTAAGATTTATGGCAACTGCAGCAATTTGAAGGAAATACCTGGGTGACCTTGAAAAATAGGTCAAGGTCATGCATCTGCAATCCCAAGTGAGGTCTTATAAATGTACATAATCCCACAAAATTTCAACCTCTTAACTTAAATACTTTCAGACTTATCATGTTAGCAATAATTTTGGAGAAGATGGCTGTGTGATCTCAAAAAATAGGTCAAGGTCACTCATCTACAGTCCCAACCTAGCTCTTATACTTGTACATAATCATACAAATTTCAACCCCATTAGTCAAATTATTCTGGAATTATCATGTCTGCAATTGTTTTCAAAAAAAAAATAATCCTGTGACCTTGAAAAATAGGTCAAAGTCAAACATCTGCAATCACAAGCAAGGTCTTACAAAAGTCTTAAATAGAAACATAATCACACAAAATTTCAACCTCCCCAGTCAAATCCTTCTCAAGTTTGTCCGCAATGGTTTTTGTGTTCATGTGACCTTGAAGTCACCCATCTAGAATCCCAACCTAGCTTGTATTATGGTACTTAATCATGCAAAATTTCAACTTCCTAAGACAAATCCTTGTGGAGTTATCACGTTTGCATTGCTTTTTGATGAAATACCCACGTGACCTTGAAAAATAGGTCAAGGTTACAGATTTACAATCCTAAGCAAGTTATTATATAGGAACATTTTCAGGAAAAAAATTCAACTTCCGAAGCCAAATCTAGCCTGAGTTATTGGGTTTGCAGCTTCTGTCACATCAAGGAAGTGTTTGTGACCTTGAAAAATATGTCAAAGTCAAACATCTGCAATCACAAGCAAGGTCTTATAAAAGTCTTATATAGAAGCATAATCACACAAAATTCCAATCTCCTACATCAAATCCTTCTCAAGTGTGTCTGCAATGACTTTTTAAAAGTATTCATGTGACCTTGAAAATACATCGAAGTCACCCATCTACAATCCCAAGCTAGCTTCTATTATAGTTCATAATCATACAAAATATCAACCTCCTTTGTCAAATCCTTGTGGAGTTATCGCGTTCGCGTCAATTTTAGATGAAATGTTCACATGACCTTGAAAAATATGTCAAGGTCACCAATTTGCAATTCCAAACAAGGTATTATATAGGAACATATTCACAAAAAATTTCAACTTCCGCAGTCAAATCTTTCTTGAGTTATCATGTTCACAAATGTGTTGAAGAAGAACAAGAAGAAGCGGAAGAAACAGACACAAAAACAATGTCCCCCGTTGCACGGGGAGACATAATACCTGGTACTGACAACAATTTTATCACTGAAACAAAAATGTGTATGGTAAAAAGGTACTGCCTAATACATGCCTTTTTCTGTGTGTGTACCTGGGTTTGTCATTTTGTGAGTCCAGAATGCCAAAGCCGATCGCTCTCTTGTGATAACCTTCTGCAGACTTTCAGCTAACCCCCCTCTGTAGCAAAAAAATGGATTCAATAAAAAATTTGGTCATAATTATCTTAAAACAGAAAGCGAATTACATGTCACTAGAGTAAACATATTCATAGAAAAAAATTTATAGTTATTATCAGCAACATTACACTTTTTTGCCAAATGTACCGCTTGTAAAATGGGTACTATGGCACATTGATGGAGTAACTGGTAAATTGAAACTTCTGAAACATCAGTATATCTAAGGCTAATTCAGATAAATAGGTATCTATACATCTGACCTGTGGGCACTTTGGACTATTCTGGGAAACATTTTGATCACATCTGCAGAGTTTGAGAACAAGGGCTTGGTTGAAAATTAAGCTTTCTGTCAAACTTGTAAATCTAAGGTGGGGGTAAAGGAAAGATCTGTAAACCTGGTGGTTGAGGGGTGAGCTGAGCACCTGCATCCTCTCTGTAAGCACTAAAAAAAACTTATCATATCAAACATATGGGGCTTGTAAGATATTTGAAAAATAAAAAAGATAAAAAAGTCAACTTTGTGATTGTAATGTAGCAGACATTCATTCAGCTGAATAAGCAATAACAGGCAGATTCTGATCAAACTTATCATTTGTTCAATACCATGGGCAATTGCACGACCACCATCACCAAAATATCAGTTCCTAACATGTATTCCCTCCATAACCTCGAAAAATTAATCAAGCTCACCCATACTACGCAATATCAAACTTCCACATGATGTACATTTGAGGTACATTTTGGATAAAAATGTTTATAAATTTTAGACATATGTAGAAATTGTAAATGTACCATGACACATATTTACTTTGAAAATGCTGGTTTCCTCTTTTTTGCTGAGTCATGTGCAGTGATCTCCGATGTGTCCATTTGTGGTTTTTCTGGTGTAACCTCTTGCCATTGGATGATTTTCAACCAATCACTGCCCTTCTGCCTCTTTTCTTCCTTTGTATCAATTTCATTGGATGGTGTTGCATCAGATATTGCTGGTGATTGACTCGTGGATACATTGTGCATCTCTTCCAACTGTATAAAATTTTATTAAGTGTAAATTATTGTTCCGTTTTTTTAATTTATGTAATCATTTGTTCATAAATGGGGGGGGGAGATTAAAAAGGTCAGAGGTAGCAACAGACAAACAAAAACAGTTCATCTCCTTAATCAGCACTTCCTTTAACATTATTTCACATGCCTTCAGTTTTCCGAATTCAATGACTTAATTTAAAAAAAATCTGATGTACATAAACATGAACATAA
This sequence comes from Hermodice carunculata, assembly GCA_964020975.1. Classification (NCBI taxonomy): domain Eukaryota; kingdom Metazoa; phylum Annelida; class Polychaeta; order Eunicida; family Amphinomidae; genus Hermodice; species Hermodice carunculata. The sequence goes on from OZ026624.1 coordinate 21,170,055, forward strand.
AACGTACAGTGGTCCCCCTCTTATAAGGCCCCTCTCACCGGAGGCCACCCCTCTTGAAAGGCCAGCATTCTTATCTAGAAAGTATGGTTTTTCAATAAAATTCTCCCCCTCAAGAGAGGCCACCCCTCTTATAAGGCCATTTTTTGGCTGCATTTGGGGTGGCCTTATAAGAGGGGGACCACTGTACTACATTATCAGATGTATCTAGCGCTTTGGCTTTCCTCTTTGAACCACAGATATGTATTACATTATTAAGATCAGAAACAGCCATTTGAGCCCAGTACTAATATAGAAATAATTTTAGATCCCCAACACAGGTCAAGATAAATACAACAAATGTATCATTGCATCTTAATGTCCCTGCCCCCTTTCCATTCTTATGACTCAAAAACGATAAAAGTGACATAAAAATTCTAAATTTTATCCCTAATGTAAAAAAATGATCTAATATTGAAAGCACAAGTCCGAATTTCTGGCTCACACTCTGAAAAATTCCTAAGTTACCTTTGCCCTCTAAGCAGACAATGCTCTTTGTCACCTCTACTACACTCAAGTGGAGGAAACACAGAGATCGACCAATTTAGCAGGCAAAGGCAAGCTGGCCTGTTAATTGGATTAATATGTTTCCCTATTTTGGTCCACTTTTGCTATCTCCAGACACACTCTTTTGTTTCTATCCACAGTCCAATCTTCAATGTTTAATATGCTTAGTACAGCATGTGACAAAACATCACAAGTATAAATACATTAAAACTACATTATAAACGACAGTATCTGTTCTCTCCAAAAAGTGTCAGGTACTTAAAAATATGTCAGATAAAATAGTCAAATAGTAAAGAAATTTGACTTCACACCCTAAAATGTTGTGTCATAAAGTGAATTTGCCTGATATATGAGTGTCATTGTAAGGGTTTCACTGTGTCCACCATCAAACACTCAACTTTGTGACAAAGGGAAATCTTAGAGGCATTCTGTCATAGGGTGTATGCTTAGTACGATATTAAAATCAACCACAACAATCAAACATTATACTAAGCATACACCCTGCCACATGATGCCTGCCTGTACAGATAAAACACACAGTACCTTCTCATGGTGTATGCTTTGTGGCTCATCTGGGTCTGATTCATAGTCTGAAATTGCTGCCTCTGTTTCACCTGTCCCCTGTCAAGATAGATATGTAAATTATAGGTCTGTGCAGCTTGAATCACATGGCACATGCCACACACTAAGGGCTGCTCCAGTTAAATACATGTTGTGGGGACAGAATGTTCATTGATATTTGTGATACCCTTCTGGGAGAAAAAAAAGCTTTTTACACCATGCCTGCAATCACATGCAGACATGTCAATCAACACCAATTACCTACACGTTACAAAACAGAAACAAGAGGCCCATGGGCCTAATGTTCTGCTGAACACCATTACCAAAAAATCATTTTTTTGAAATGCAGTCATATGCACGAACTTCTAAAATTAATCAAGGTTAGCCATATTATGCAATATCAATCTTCCACATGATACATATTTGTGGCATTTGGCATCATTTGCCTTATTCTTTATCAAGATATTGAATTAAATGTTCTTTTAAGTGCTTAATGACCTTAAAAATAGGTCAAGGTGACATAATCATTGGGTCATGGTGACCAATAATGTAGGTCACCAAGTAGAGCTTTATATACAATGTACTCAGGTGCGATTTTGATCTAACGGCTCAATTCTCCATGTCATTGATATCCAAACTACACCCTACCATTACAAAATGACCTCTTCCAACCTAATAGGTCTGGTGACCTTACAAAAATAGATCAAAGTCACTGATCTTACATAATATATTAGCATTGGGCATGATCTATGTATTCAATAAATTTGGCTGATTTAATTCAATTGTTTTCAAGATATGGAATTTTTGTATCTTTCAAGACCATTTAACTCCAAATTTCCGTCAATTATAGGTGGCGCAACTAGCATCATAACTGACTGAGATTTTGACCGTTCGTACAAGCCTGCTACATTTGATTAAGATCCATCAAAAATTAAGGACGCTGGACTGGTCACAAGATTTTTACATTTTGACCAGACCTGTATATTAAACAATACTATAGGTGGCACCACCAACATTGATGTAGACAAAGATATTCATACACTTTATGACTTCGAAACATCATATGGGCCTTATTAAAAAATTGTGGGTTGCAGAGCATTCACAAGATGAGCCCTATATTCAAACAGGCCATTTGACCTTGACCTTCAACTTGGATTAAAAAATGTTAGGTTCAAAATATGCGCCCTGCATCCAGCTTTCCATACATGGTCTGTTTGTTCCAATCGGGCAATAACTTTTCGAGTTATTGAAGCTAAACAATAAATTTGGACAAGTGCCAAACACTGGATATAATTCCTTGGTCATGGTGACATCAAGAGTGGATCACCAAGTAGTTTTATGTATTCTGTAATCAAGAACAATTTTTATCAAGAGGCTCAATTCTCTTTGCCATTGATGTCCAAGCTACACCTTTCCATTACAAAATCACCTCTTTTAACTTTACAGACATGGTGACCTCACAAAAATACGTCCAGGTCACTGATAATATATAATACTCTAACATTGGACATGGTCTACATATCCTATAAATTTGGCGAGTCTAATCCAATTACTTTTCCAGATATGGAATTTTATATCTTAAAACACATTTTGGTTCATAATTTCCATCAAATTATTGGTGGTGCCACTAGCATCATTAGCAACTTAGACTTTGACCTCCCCCAGTCCCACAAAATTTCGTGAAGATCCATCAAAACTAAAAGATGCTTCAGGGTTTCAAGGTGCTAGAGTGTTCACAAGACTTTCACATTTTGACCCCTTTTTGGCTTAATTTGTAGGTGGTGCCATGAATATCGAAAGGGACCTAGATTTTCAAACACCCTATTAGTCCTGAAAGTTACATGTATACTATGCTAACTTGAAAACTGTGGACTGTATCAAGCAAAAGTTTATGGACAGATGGATGGACAACAGACATGAGCGGTCGCACCAGCTCTGCGACCTCAGGTCAGCAGAGCAAAAATAAAAAAGGATGATTATTAAGAAGGTATCACACATGCATGAATGCATATTGGTGCATGTAAATTTATGTGAACACATTTAAGATATTGCAGGAGACGTGGCATAAATGTGCAAAATTATAGCATTGATGTGTCTTTCATGGGTCTGGCTATGGCATCAAACACATTTGTTCCAGCAAAAGCAGAGATGTGCAGTGCCCAGGGTTTTGCCATGGCGAATGTGCTTGATGCTATGGTACGCCAGAGCCAAAAAGAGGTGCATGAATGCTTATTTTATCACATCACACACCATACAACATTTTCAAAACTACAAGGAAAATGTTTTCCATCTTTTCATAGGCTTACCACTGTATCTATTCAAAATGTGCTGCCACTTAGGTTTGGTTCCACTTTGCCTTGTTAACTCTTGTTAATTATTGTGAATAATTCAAAATTTCACCACAAGGATGGTGCAGCACAGGACAACCCACATTAAAACAATACAAGGGGATACAAACAGCAATGGATTCAATAGCAGACTCACATGTAATTCATTCTGCCTCTGTTCAGAACTGAGATTAAACCCTCTATATTGACAAAATTCCTGGAATCTGATTGGCTCCTGCTTCCCAATCATGTGACAATTCATAATGATTTTGAGCAGAGGAAAATGTGAAGTCAACCTCATGTAGCAGTAGTGTCAAGTGGACACCTTGGTCATTTCAGTGTCAAAAGTGATTATACATGTATATAAAACTGCTGGAATATCCATTCTTGCTCAAGTTAAAAATAAAAAAGTTTTTTTTTTTTTTTTCTTTCTTCTATGTGACACCTACATCAGAGCCCCTCTTAAACCATGTTCATTCTCCAAGGAAAAGGCTATTTTTGGTGTCATTTAAACCTCTTTTTGTGTCAATTTTGTCCTCTTTTGTGTAACCTATTTTATCTTGCCCCTTTCTGATAAATAATGAACAAAAACATAAAAATTAAACCCATCTGGCACCACCTATTGTGTTCAAAATATAAAACAGAATCTCACAATTTAGTCTGCATGGCAGTTATGGTGACTGTGCCTTGGACACTTGCACACAGGCTGTTGTGGACACACAGGCTATTGTGGACACACAGGCTATTGTGGACACACAGGCACTAACACTGTAGAATAAGGGACAGTCTCTGAAACTACACACCTTGAATCAAGTATGGAACATACTTTATTACCTGTGATGTCTCAGATCCTGTTGTCTTTTGCTTCTGCTCAGCCATCTCTTGTTTCTTCCACATAAACTTGGTGTTTTTCAAACTGACCGGAGAGGCAGCTTCAATGGCAACATCTTCTTCATTGTTGCATTTCTGATTAACTGATTGAAAATTTTGTTTAAATTTCCCCCATCTCTTTACCCTTTGACCAGATGAAAGCGTTCCACATGGTTTCATATTGAAATTATTTAAATGCAAATTGAAATTTTTACTAGATTTTTCAGGATGATCCGGGCTGACACCAGTGCTGCCCTCTATCTGTGGGCTCTTGTTGAGTATGAAGTTTGTCTTGACTTGACTCTTCTCTGGACTTATGGATTCTATGTCTGACAAGTTTTCATCTTGGTTGTTACACTCCCAAGTTTCTGTAAAAATTGAAAATAACAATCACCTATGTGGAGACACTAAAAGAGCTTTCAAAAGAGTTAAAGGTCCTCTTGATTGAATGGGTACCACAGATTAGAAAGTTGATGTTTAGGGTGGTTAGAAATGATATCTGACAACCTAAATGTTAAACTTTATTTTCAAATAATGTTTTTTAGCTCTAAAAGTGCACCACATTTGCGACACAAATTTTCTCCAATCATGGCCAGATGTCAAATAATGTTATTGACGTCACAAATGCAACCTGCTGGCTATAGTGTATGTGTTATAAGCCAGAGTGCCTTCAGTTTGCCAAGTCATGGCAGATACAACTGAGCATAGTGATTCTGGAGAACTGAATTTAGTTTTTCGTTTACGTGGTCTGAAGAGGATGAAGAAGAATTAATAATAAAAGCTGAAGCAGCAGATGTAAAGATCATTCAGTCTTACACACAAGGGGATGCCAAGAACCCCAGCGTCACCAGTACTGCAGGGAGTGCAGCCATGGTACAGCCACACAATCCCAACTAGATTTCATTCAACAATAACAAGCATGAATGCAATAAATTGAAATTTGCATCTGGATGGGACAGGTCTTGTAGTGTTTCAAATTCTAGCATTCACGGAATCAGCTACGGCCTATGCCTGCGGTATATAAAAGTCAAAAACACACTGATAATTTTCCCTTCCCATCTGTATGGTCTATGGATGACTAAATATATGTTTGCATTTATGAATACCTGTCAATATCAGCACCCCTACCCAGCAGTAACCTCACAACCCTTGGAGGGCAGTATTTTGTTTCCGTATACATCATCATCAGTACACGTGTTTATGATATCCTTTATTTCAGATTGTATCCATTATGTAACAATGGTGAATATTTCTTTGTGACTGACTTATTAGGTACAATGAGATGGAATTTTGTACTCTCGATTATTGGGAGCTGGCCATGGACAGTCACAAACAGTGGTACATGACAGAAAAAACTTTTCGAGTTATTGACGAAAAACAATAAACTTGGACAAGGGCTAAACTCCATAATCACTGGGTCAGAGTGACCCAAAAAGTAGGTCACCAAGTACAGTTTTATGTATTATGTAATCATGTGAAATTTTGATCTGGAGGCTCAATTTTCTTTGCCATTGATATCCAAGCTACACTCCGCCATTACCAAAATTAATCACCTTTTTTAACTTTACAGGCATGCGGACCTCACAGAAATAAGTCAAGGTCACTCATATTACATAACATTGTACCTTTGGCCATGATCTATATATACTATAAATTTGGCAAGTGTAATCTAATTACTTTTCCACATATGGAATTTTATATCTTAAAACACATTTTAGTTCATAATTTTCGTCAATTTATAGGTGGTGCCACTAGTATCATTAGCAACTTACACTTTGATCTCCCCCACAATCCCACCAAATTTGGTGAAGATCCGCCAAAACTTAAAGATGCTAGAGTGTTCACATGATTTTCATATTTTGATCCATTTATTACATAATATTGTAGGTGGGGCCACCAATATCGAAAGGAACCTAAATTTTCATACACCCTATAACTTAGTATAAGTCCTGAAGGTTATATTGGGCTAACTTGAAAACTGCGGACAGTATTGCACTCACAAGCCAAAAGTTTACGGACGGAAGTATGGACAGAATGACCAACATGAGTGATGCTACAAATTCCGTGAACTTAGGTCAGCAGAGCTAAAAAAATGTGCAAGTACAACCAAATGAGGGACTGACCAGCACCCTGTGTAGTGACCCTAATTTCTCTTGTAGAACTTCGGTAATAGCATCAGTCCTATAACTACATTCATGATGGACGAGCACCTGCTGGTGTGTATAGAACTTGCTGGGATATTGGTGAAGGCATTTGGTAGGAAGTCTTTACTTTAGGGTTACTCTTTCACATCTATCTACAAGTTGTGGCACAGTTTTGGAGCCATACAGGAAAATATTGGCAATATGGTCTGTTACCAATTCAAAGCAAACATATAATACTTTCACTTCCTTGGGCTGAAGGAAGTTTATCAAAGTTGTGAACAATTTTGTTCTTGGTATCAGCGTGACCTGGTGAAAACAGTAATATCGCTTGACAAAGAACTGATACAATGAAACATGTCACAGCACTGTAGTGTATGCGAGGAACGTAACATCTGTTCTCATGATTTAAGTCAATGCTGAAGCTCAATCCTGGGTTAGACATGGCCTGTGACTGTTTGGAGGAATTAAGTGTGCATGGCAAAACAAGTATTTTTATTCTGGTAATGAGTATGAGAAATTTATCATCTTTACTAATGCAAGCTTTCAATTACTCTGATACCTGAACCATGTGAAACCAGAATATTTACTTGATTGTACACATTTCTGGTATCCTTCCTTATATCTCATTTACCAGTATTTATACCTAATGATGCGTTGAATTCATAATTGTATTTTAATTTGCTAAAGGCCAACTTGTTGTCATACCTGTCCCTGTTTTTGCTCTGTGTCTACAGTTCCGGTTTTTCTCCAGATTCCAAGCCAAATCATCAAATCCATCCATGCGAAAGTCCCAGTCGCTCTTACGTGGATGGCGGAAGGAAATCCTGCTCCTTTTGACATTGTTAATACCAGAACTTTTACCTGACTTTGGGGATTCGACATGTTCAAAGTTGGTCATGGTATCCTCATAATGAAGCTGAAAAGATAGAATAAAGGCATTATTACCCTTTGTACTTTTCTTTTCAGATTTAAAATTATTAGACATTAGACGGCCTAAGTAAAAGGACCATGATGGTCCTGTGCTCACATGACCTTGCATGCATACACTGAGAGTTGTTCATATTTACCATGCAGAACTGAACTAGTCAATATGTAAACAGTATTTGTTCAATGTCTGCTTTAAATATGTTTGCATACAGTTTTGCTTGTTCTGTATATACATATATATATATATATATATAAGTTGGTTCAGGAAGTTTAAGTAGACAAGTACTTGGGCCATTCCATTTCAATTTAACCAATTTTCAAGAAAGTCCCCAGGTGACCCCCTGAGATTTCAAAATTATTTACCACATACATGTGTAGTGCAATATCTTATAGGAAGCTGTAAAAAAAAAAAAAAAAAAAAAAATATGTTGAACCACTTTCAAGATATGGCTCCTTAAACAGGCAGGGGTAGGTGCTAATTTCGTACAAAATTTTCAAGGCTTTATTTTTGAGGTAAATTGAAGGGCTAATAAAAATTGATCCAGAATAGATAGAGATCTGAAATTTTCAAAATTTGTTCATCTGTAGGTCTGCAACTGAAATAAGACCAAAGAACTTTAAGAAGTGTATTTGCCAAGGGTACAGGTGAAGTAGAAAATCAATAATTTCACTGAGAAATTATTTCAGAACCTATCATTAGCCACCAATTAAAACAAAATTAAGTGAGCAAAGTCTTTGTTACTTTATACATGACATCTTGGCTATACTGTGAACCAGTGTGGACAATTTACAGTCTCTATATGTGACAGACTCTGATATATGTGCCTTCAAAATGGAATTTACAGCATTTCCTGGCTTATATTTCATCATGTGGGATAACATCTGCAGTAAAGTGCTATATATCAAATCAAAGAAAAATTTCTCTTCTTTCATTTGATATCAAACTCATCTTGCTTCCATGAGGCCACCAGGGCTAGAATTTCATAAAATTTTGCGAGAATCTATTTGGATTTTTGTCAATTAGTTTTCTTTTTAAAGAAAGACAAGTTTAGGAGAATCTTTGCGAGCATGAATTCTGGCCCTGGGCCATCTGTGTCAAATTAACAATTAAAAAAAAAAAGGCATTTTTAGCAATCGCAGCTGTGTTTATTGTACATATAAACTACAGGGTATATACAGGTAATCACATGCATTCAACTACACACCATACATTCCGTTGCAATGTTTGTCGTCATAAACTCACAACAGCATTCATAAAATTTTGAATCAGGCAGAATCACTAATATTCAGAAGCCAAACTTGTACATGGATCTTTTTTGGGGAGTCCCAATTGAGCAACATTTCAATGGAGCAGCCATTCTGGAATCTAAAGTTCTACACAGTTTGTGATCTTGAGGTGACCACCAGGTGTATCTCCTCAGTGAAGTACTTTTATGCTACATGTATAACCATATAGGCCTATGTCATAACTGAAACTATTTGGAATTCCAGCATCATTTAAAAAAACAGGGGAAGTCTCAATATTTCAAAACTATCTGAGATGAGGAGATGCTAAACCTGTGATTTCCAGGCTCAGCACTTGGATATGAACAAATACCATGAAGGGGAAAGAACTAAGAGCTTGGATAACACAGACTGAATTGTGTTTAAAAATACCATGTTGCGAATGGTAAAAATGCCCTATGTTTAATGGCCAATAAACGGCAGAAGGATCCATGGAAGAAAAATAAGTTTAGTGTCAAATAAATGAAGGGATTTTGCTCTTTCACTTGACATCTTGCACTTTGCTTTGGGACCTATCCTACATATTGAAAAATGGGGATGAATATGCATATAAATTCCTTTTTTTTTTTTTTTTCATATTTGGAATGCCCATAAAGCTGTCTCTTTCTCAGAGATGCTTCACATTGCTCATATTGGTCCACAGTGTAACAGAGCTGAGGTACAAAAAGTAGCAAAGGATTCATATGCACAGTTTGTTTCAAAATGGTGCCTAAAGGTAGGTTGGGAAATATATTTTGGGTGAAAACAGTGGTTTTCTACTACATCTATATACCTGGCAAATAGGTAAAGTAATACTCTTTCATATGATATCAATTTCATCCCAAAAGATAAACAAGTCCTGAAAATTTGAGATATCTATCTATTCTAGATCAATTTTTATCAGCCCTTCAACCTGGCCTCAGAAATAAAGCCTTAAAAAAGTTTGCAAAATTAGCACTTACCCCTACCTGTTAAAGGAGCCATATCTTAAAAACAGTTAAAGATTTTGACCTGACATTTTTCACAGCTTCCTAAAACATGTTGCACTACACACATGCATAAAAGCTTTATAATCTGAGGGGGTCATCCGAGGACCACTGGTTGAATTGAAATGGAATGACTTACTTAAATACAATTTTGGGGTGTCTACTGTGGTAGTTTCTCTTTGCACAGGAGGAACAAATGAAGGGAGGGAGCATCCTTTTATTTAGTGCTTAATGACCTTGAAAAAATAGGTCATATAAAAAAAAATTTACCATTGGCCTAAGGCATATTTGGTGTCAATTTCGCAATTCCATCTGATTTTTTTTTTTAGCAAAATGATTAATTAAATGTGTTTTGATACCTATGATGTTAGTTCCAATAATTGGCACAAGTGGCACCACCACTGGCACCAGGACCCCTTGTGTCATAAACTTTTGAAGCGGATGCTGTTATTTTTTAAATCATACCAGTTTGTGTCATAAAAAGTGTGCATTTGCAATTGTTAGCCTTAGTGGTAAGCAAAGGCAGATCACATTTGTAGGATTTTCAGGGTTCATACAGGTTCGTGAAAAGTAAATTCAAGGACTTTCAAGGACTTTTTCAAGCACTTAAATCAAGTTTTCAAAGACCAGATCCAGCAATAGAACACAACAGACAAATTGTTTAAATCATCACTTTTCAACCCTCTACTAATAAGACCAATGCATCTTATTCCAACCATGTATGAATCAGACTCAATTTTTGAAATACTGTAGGTGGTAGACTTTCCACAAACTTACAAAGAAGCCTATATGTGGATCATACTACCAAAAGTCCTTTTAAAGATAAATTCAATATGGATTATTTTATGAGTTAACTGTGACTTATGTAGGCCTACAGCCAGTATGGGTTGTATTCGTGGAATTGACTCTATCTCTAGATAGAGTCAATGAAATTGCTACAACTACATATGGGTAAAATTAGACCTGAAGATGTACCTATCCCCATGGACATTTTTCACAAGAATGCCCCAGTTTCTTTTCTAGGAGGTGATGTACTTTGTTACCTGTATGTTTGATACAGTGTATATGTCCCAGAAAGTAGGCTGTACATGTAAATAAGGCTCACATAATTGGTTAGGCCTGATTTGACAAGAACTGTCAAACCTACATGGGTTAAAAGGGGGTTAAAAACAAAAAGATACTTTGTAATTTGCAGTGTTACATTTTGACAAATGGAATTTGCCAGCCACTTCAAAGGAAAATGACAGCAGAATGTGTTCATCTTAATATGATTCAAGTTCATAAAAGCTAAATTTTGTGGCAAATATTCATATTCCTTGGCAACTTGCCTCATTGGGTGATGCTTAAAAATAAAATTCAAGGACTTTTCCAGGACCTTTGTCCAAAATTCTGGATTTTCAAGGCCTTGAAAATGAATGTAGCAAATTCAAGTACTTTCAAGCACTTCAAGGACCTGTGTGAACCCTGGATTTTATTCTAATCCGTGCCACCGATCTGTTGTCTTACCTGCAGTTAATATTTTATTGTAGCCACAGAGGGCATGTTTGTCTGATTTCACTGTATGTGGCATTTTCTCTGTGCGATTCTGTTTCACCAGCCAGATATTTCCAAATTCTGTTTCAATAGTTCTCTTTGTATGTAAAACACATTAAGGCAAAACAGCAAATTCCGTTTCAGAGGTGACAAAAATTCATTATTCCGTTCCGTTTTGGTTAAAAACGGAAAAATACAGGCCGTAAACAGTCTTACCTATGGCTATATACACTTTCCGATCATCAACCTGATCATATCAGTTCACATCTCTCTGCTGAATGGCTCCAACACTTTCAAGCTCTCATGAATCAACCTGCCAATTTTGATGATACTTCCATGAATTGCTTTGGGAAGCAAACAAAAATAAAATTTTAAATAAGCTGAATTTCCATATCAAAAATTGCGAAGTATTTCAAGCCATAAACAAACTCAAAAACAACAAGTCCCCTGGCAGGGATGGTATTTGTAATGAAATGATAATATGTAGCAAAGATACATTGCTACCTCTATAAACTGACACATGTAACAGAATTCTTACATCAGGGGAGTTTCCACTTTGCTGCGTAGATAACTGTTTAACCCCCATACATAAGAAAGGCAGTAAAAATGACACAGGCAATTACCGTGGTATTTCTGTCTCTAGCAACCCACTACATGTACAACTATTTTGTTCATACTAAACGCGAGACTTTCAGACTTCTGTGACAAGCATAAATGTATACCCTCCCCCCCCCCAACCAGATAGCCTTTCAAAAAAAGGCCAGAACATCTCATCATATCCTTACCCTTAAAACCCTATTTGACAAATATATCAACCAACTTCCAAGGCAAAATCTGTTTGCATGCTTTGTAGACTTCACGTCTGCTTTTGACACGGTATGGAGACACACACTTTTCTATACAAGTGCACAGTGATCCAAAGGATCTACGGCCCCCGCCACAGTATTTTTTAATGCCACACATAGGGCCTATACAATATAACATCAAGTGGGGCAAACAGTTGCAAACGTGGTTGCACTTGTTGAAAGGATGCACCACCTAGGCATAAAATTATATGTATGATATCACATACCAAGTTTGTTCCTTAATATATGATATGGTATGTACAAAGAACATGGAGAAAATGATATAGCTATAACATTAGGACATGAAAAATATATCACAATCATACATAGTGAAAATCATGTTTCAAATAGGATTGTCATGGCATTGGCAACACATGCTTTAAACGGTGCCATTATACACACAGGGATAGGTGCCACTACACATAGGGTAGGTGCCACTACAAGCAATCATTCAAAGCATGAGAATACAGAAGTAAGCTATATCATAAAAAAGCATGTCTGGATGCACGAAAAATTGATATGTTCTTGGGCCCTGTGACCTTGAAAATACGTCAAGGTCAAAAACAATATATGGCACACATGTCCTTGGTATGATGCATCTCTGGTATAAATTTCATTATTCCATCTCTAAGGGTTCTAGAGATATGCTGCCAGACACACGTAAATGGATACGTTCTCAGGCTCTACATGAAAATGGATATGTTCTTGGGCTCTGTGACCTTGAGAATGTGTCAAGGTCAAAAACAATATACAGTGCACATGCCCATGGTATGATGCATCTCTGGTATAAATTTCATTATTCTATATCTTAGGGTTCTAAAGATATGCTCCCGGACGGACGGCAGGCCCCCTATCCTCACTAACTCTATGTCCCCCTATGCCACCTTCGGTGGCGGGGGACAAAAATACTGACATGTGGCATTGGCGGCAACTTCCTAAATTTATTACAGAGTATGTCTTCTAATATGACTTACTGTATCAAAACCCAGCAAGGTTATACCAAGACCTTTACATCAAATGTTGGTGTTAAACAGGGCTGTGTGCTCAGTCCTCAACTATTTCATCTGTATTTACATGACTTGCCAAATATTTTTGATGACGGGTTGTGACCCTGTGCAGCTTGGTGATTGTAAAATCAGTTGTCTGATGTATGTTGATGATTTTGTTCTACTATCAGAATCCCATACAGGACTCCCGACTTCAGACATGAGCCTGACCAAGGAAAAAATTCCTGAATGTATCATATAATTACTCATCCTCAGTGAAAACAACATACGAGTGAGGGAAAAATGTACCTTTCTTTAGAAGTTCAACCAGAAATCCAGGAATTTCTGTAAGTCTACGACACAAAATTCCCTGAAATCCTGGAATTCCCTGAACAGGCTCATCCCTGAGACTTCCATTAACTGTCTTAAATCATACTGTGGAAAATTGAAACTCAAAGTCAACCTGAACAAGACTAAAATTTTAATCTTTAACAAAGCCAAAGGCGGCCACAAATTTGCTCGTTTCTTTCACTTACAATAACCTGCAGCTCGAAATTGTACTAAGCTACTGTTATCTGGGAATAGATTTTACTGCAGCATGAACTTTTAAAGCAACCCTCAACAAATTAAAAGAAAAAGCACATAAAGTTCTTTTCAAATTTAGAGAGTATGCATTCAATAACAATATAAGACTGGCTCTGAAACTGTTCAAAACTCTCATTATACCTATATTAACCTATGCAAGCGAAGTCTGGGGTCCTATATGATCCACAATATGAATGATAATAGCTAGCTCTTACCATAAACACGTGAATATCGGTTATAACAGAACAGCAAATTATCAAATCAGAACAGTAATCAGTATCTATCCAACGTAGCTGATTTTCTTCATCATCCCTTACTGTGCATGCGCACATGGGTGCAGCCATTGCGTTTTTTAGGCATTGGGTAATTTCCGCACTTTTGTTTACACCAAAGTCTCAAACTTACCAGCCTTTATGGAAATCCTGTCAATAATTCATAACTGGGCTTCAGAAAACATTGTCGGCAGAGTGTAATAAATGATAACGATGCACCAACTTGCATTGTTAACACCTCGATAAAACGTGGACCTGGCAAACACGCTTTTGGGGCTGGAAATGGGTTTCCCCGGAATGGAAAATTTTGACAGGTGTGAGGGTAACCTTAATAAACATCCCAAAGTATGTAGTATTTGTTGTGCATGTTGTGTCTCACCTCACTAATATCTGCACACTGTGCAGTCAACAGTGTGCTTCTCGGGAACCTCCAGATTGCAACTTCCAGTCACACTTATCCCCCAGGGGCCCCAAAACACCATGTTGCCAAAACCTGCTCTGATTTGATGTTGTTGCGCAACAATCCAACAATCACTCTCTGTACGCACTACCTCTCTGCCACAGGATACGACACTAGTTCGATGGCCATATAAAGATCTTGGGAACAATACTTAAATATTTTTGTGGAACAGTGTCTGACAAAAAGAAAGGCTATACGGCAGATAATTTTGTTCAGCTGTTCAAGGTAGTATGGCCTCGCCTGTCTAGACTGGTTTAATGAATGGCCGCTAGAGGGACCTGACGACCAGGTGCTACTCCCAGATCCACCGACATTATTGTTGATACTTTGTAATGATGACGCTCGCATCTTAGGCTATGCCTACAACATATTAATTTCATGACTCTGCGAAAAAGCACCTATTCAAAATGTCAACATCAGATTCTGTAGATATGTACTGGGAGTACACCAGGAATCTTGCAATGCTGCCGTATGTGGTGAACTCGGGCAATACCCCTCTATTACTTACTAGTTTATCACTTTTATGTCACTCACTTAAATATTGGTCGAGCTTGCTTGTCTGTGACCTTCTCTGCTAACTTATCTATGACTACATCTTGATTGTTCTGACCTCATTGTAAACTTTCCTGCACCACCTGTCCTCACTTACTGCTTGTAGATACCCCCAGTACTTTCTTGGCTTTGGTAATCCTGTCTGTGATTTTATTCCATCCTGACTCTCCTGGGACTGCTTCAACTTTGACAATAATGTATGCACCTAGTCAGTGTTAAAAATCTATGTAAACACATACACTGTATCCACTGCATTAAGGGAGTTTTTCCTTTTTGTAATATTTTTTTTTCTTCAACCTATTATGTTAACGGAGTGACTATTTTCACCGTACGGTGAGAATAGCGTTTTGTCTATTTTCACCGTATGGTCAGAACAGTGTTTTGTCTATTTTCACTGTACGGTGATGATAGAGTTTGGTCTATATCCGTTGTACGGTGAGAATAGGGGCTGCTCTATTTCTACCGAGCGGCAATAGTATAGAGAAGTCAACCAGGGAAGAATATTTTGGAAAAGCATTGTGTCATGATATGGCACACAATGAGAATTGCAACCAACATTTGCTGAATTAATTAAAAGGCCTTAACTTCCCAGTTTGAACTTGAGCATGGTTTATAATGAGATCGGTTGAGGTGTTATTTCAGCTTTTATTATCTAACAGCTTTTATAGAGCCAACACACTGTATTTTTTATGTGAAAAGGCAAAAATTTAACTGACAAAACGGCCTTTTCACAATTGAGTGTACCCAAGTGCCTTAAAACTAGTTACGGCCATGTAGTATCAAACCAAACACAGGTACATTAACTTAGATTACACTCCATTATTGGACGTGTTCCCACAAGCAAAATAAAAAAAAAAAAAAAGAAGTTAAAATCCATCAAGATTTAGCGAAAAATATAGTCATTAATACACCCTGAAATGTTCACTTTTGGGGTGTTACGGAGAGCCAATTTTATTTTTACTGACACTCATACCGCATAAATTTTTAATAAAGGGCAGATATTTTAATTATTTTGTA
This sequence comes from Hermodice carunculata, assembly GCA_964020975.1. Classification (NCBI taxonomy): domain Eukaryota; kingdom Metazoa; phylum Annelida; class Polychaeta; order Eunicida; family Amphinomidae; genus Hermodice; species Hermodice carunculata. The sequence goes on from OZ026624.1 coordinate 21,185,926, forward strand.
TATAAATCCAAACCATTTTGTTCTAATTACGTTTGCAGGTCACTTAACCTGGAGTCTGCATCGACTGTATGAATTTGTGGCAAAATGTCTGAAAATACAGTTTTGTTATGATTTTTTTGTTTATTTTATTCCATACATTCAACACCCTGAAAAATTAGTTTTTACATTTTTAAGTTACAGGTTGAGTTTATAATTATTGTACTAACCACTTTTAAAAAGAATATTAGCTTTGCTTGGTTTATAATTGGTTTCCAAGTTCAGAGCTCTACCTGAAAAATGAAGGTTACATTTTCCGTAAATTTCTGTTGTGTCCGTACCCCCACTTGTTATCTTTTTTACGTTATTTTGCATCAAGACCTCACACACTATTTGTTATAGGGACACTGAACCATATCAAATCCACTATTAATTTAGTGGCTGGTAGGAATCTTAAAAGATAGACACCTTAATTTAACATGAAATGTAGTGTCCGTACCCCATAGAGAACAAGCAATATCTTTTATGTAAGATTCACATGGACATAAAAACCTGTGCAAAGAATACCTTTATATTCAGGCAAAAATGCAGGATATTGTTATTTCAGGAATGTAACTCACAGTATGGCGTCACAGGCGTTTAAATGTTTTTTAAAATGAGTAAAATAAAAGGCAATTTCTAAATATTGTTTGAAGTGTACTATGATAAGGGTAGATACTTCTAACAAGATGTACTTCCGAGAAGAAAAAAACTCAAGGGTAATATAGATGTATCATGTTATGACTTAGTTAAGGATCGCATAAAAAAAGAAAACACGAAGCAACGAAAATGAAAGGGGGGTAGAGTGAATTTATATACCTCAATTTGAGATGTTAAATTGTAAAGCCAAACATTCAATGCTGTCACGGTGCAAAGGAAATTGCCTTACAGTAAACCTTCTGTAAGCGGGCACTTTGCTTTGGTCCCGTTTCCTATTGACTATACTATGAAGCTAGCTATCTCCCTAAACTAAGCATTTTTCTCCAATCTTAATTTGCCTCATTTCTATGTGACAAGCCATAACCATATATTTGCACAAAGGCTCTCAATTTCTATTTTCCAAATGGTGAAAATAGAGCCACCTCTATCCTCACCGTGAAATTATACCAAACTGTACTATCACCACCATACGGTGAAAATAGACCAAGCCCTATCCTCACCGTACGGTGAAAATAGACAAAACTCTATCCTCACCGTACGGCGAAAATAGACAAAACTCCTTCCTAACGCTATTCTCACCGCATGGTGAGAATAGACCAAACGCTATTCTCACTGTACGGTGAAAATAGCATTGTCCTTATGTTAATACATGTGTAGAGGGTTTTCAGGTGCTAGTGTACCATTTCCATTGTTTTAAGCCAGTTTATTTGTTTTGTTTTTCTTTGTCTCTACCTTTCCATTTTAAGCTATGTTGGTTTTTCTTAAGACATAGGTCTTTTTCTCTCAACACAGCAGATATTACAGGTACATGTACAGTACAGTTAGGTAGTGGCAAATCCGCGAGGAGCGCTGCAGTCGCGTTCACACCTTTGGTCTCAGCGAGTCAGTGTGACCCACTGCATAGCACCAACAGCCGGCAGAGGTGTTATAAACTGGTCATATTGTTAACGCATGCGCACATCAGAGCTCTTGGAGACCGGGAAATTCAATCTGAGCGTATGGGAAAACCCCCGGAGGCAATCTTTCAACGTGCCGGAAAGTAGTTTGTTTACATATTTACATCTGAAATTTACCTCAACTTTGATCGTTTAATATTCATAAAGTATATTAGGGAGCATAAAAATGGTACTGTAAAACAAAGCTATATATTGTTTTTGTGAATTGTGTGAAGTTTCATGCATGTAGGTGCAGGCGAATTTGTGCGATGGCCAATTTTAATTGTGATGTCCATTCCCGTCGAAGTTTCGATTTTCCAAGATGGCGGCCGCCATGTTTTAGTGCAATCGAGTAGTGACCTACATTTCAAATCGGTTGATATCTATTTTATTTTTGGCCATCTATCGTTAAAATTACATTGAATAGATAGTCAATGAACTAATCATGATGGTACATAGTAATTATTTTACCGAAAGAGTAAAATAGACGGCGTATTTAACGGTCAGCCATTGCCATTGTTCCCGGTCTGAACTTGCAACAATCCATAAAGAAACCATCTTTTAAATCGTCCAGTACCCATGTTACTTTGTTTCATCGGTCACAGAAATTACAAAAAATTAATAGTTTATGACTTATTTGTGATTTTTAACAGAATATTTATTATTCATTGTTTTATCCTGTATTCAATGGGGGTCGAAGATATGTTGACAATATACATTGTAATCAAAACTTTGTATTTTTTGCTTTTTTTTTTTTTGCTTTAATATTTATAATTCATAATAAAGTAGATACCAACTGTTGATTTGTATACAATTATCATGTTTCCAGATGCATGTTTTTATGAATAATGTGAAATTTATCCCAGTATGCCAAGTGGATCCTGCATCTGGGCAGTGTTCACTGAGCCGTGACACAGTGAGCACAGGCAAGGTGGGTCACAGATCTGGGCCCAACACCTCTGTATAATTGATGGTGGCAAAGCACCAAAATCTGCAACATTAAAAACTGCATAACTTTCTTGTTTATTAACTTAAAAAGAAAAAAATAACAGTTATGAAATCTGCATGACTTCCTCATTCCACTGGTATAAAAATTATTTGAATATCCGCAATTTAAATTTTTTCTGCCTGTCCCTAGTACAGTTACTTGAATCACAAATCACTGTACTTTTGTTTATTGAATGTGAAATGTTTCAGGTGCTATGGACACTAAAGCTAGTGGTGTCATGTTACCAAATAATGACTGGATAACTTACATGTTTTATTCACTTTAGCATATTTTTCTTTTTCAATATATATGAACTATGTGGTGTAGTTTGTGCAGCCTGGGAACACCTCGATGTAACCCAGCCTGTGCCTAGAATGGCCCAAAAAGGGCGCTTGTGAGGGATACAAACCCTTCGCTTCTTCGAGGTAGCCCCAAGGCGCCTTTGCATTTCTGATGACTCGTTGCTATGCTCCATTTCACTACAGTTTAAACAAGTGGAATGACATACAACGCAATCGTCAAGGCGAAGTCAGCTGCTCTCAGCACTGAACTCAGCTGCTCAACTTTCGTCACTGCTTTCATATTTGGCGCCATATTGATTCAGAGCGCGAATACCAAGTCTCGGGATGGCGATAATGTATATAAATGAGTAACACAAATATCTAGATATTGAAATGGAGATTTTCTATGTAACAGCCAAAAATTATGAAACTGCAGAAACTCTTTTGGAAAAAGAGAAACTCTACAACATCTCGTATTACAATGTTGTCACGAGACCACGTGCTGGCCATGCTCATGGCGCTTGACAAGTGCTAGGAAGCCGGTAATGAGGCAACAATTTCAGGTATTTGTACCCCACAAAATTGTCTGAAAAGGCTCTTAATACCATTTTTCGAAACGCAGAGAGCATTTGTAACAGTATTTCCATTGCTCTCTTGGATGGATTCACCGAGCAGTTCAATATCATCTCTTGCACCCAGTGATGCGACCCAGTTGTTGAAGGAACTTTTGAAAGTGGGCAAAGCCCGCTCAGAGGGTATGTTTGCTTTGAAGAGGTTTTGTTTTTGTGTGTTGTTTGTTTTGTTCAAACGATTGACTTACCTTTGTTCTTTATGCTGCAGACATAGTAATGCGTTTTTTTGTGTTTATAGATTGTACTGCAGTGTTAAATTTGCAAATAAGTCCATTGCATATTTATCATGTTCCAACATGCGTCTTTTATACCTGTCAACATCATGAAAATATTACTTGGTTGGGAGGTTAAGATGAGGCTACCTTTCAGCACCAACAACCAGATTAAAATTGATGAAGACTGAAGTCACCATCCATTAAAAGAGTTTTGAAGAATTCAGATTTTCACATGGGCACTTCACCTTTGGGCGACAAGACTGCCATATTTGGTGGCCACACTTGAAGGAAAGAAGTGGCTACAGAACCGGGTCCGGTTGCAGATAATTATCCTGCCACAGAACTGGGAAGCCTGTGATTGGCAACCGCTGTGATGTCATTTCTCGCAACATTCTATCGACAGTCCATCAACAGCATTTCAAAATGAAAATCTTCTGTAGCACTTAAGTTAGGGCTAAATAGTTATTAAATCTTTATTCAGTATACACATGGAGCTACTATAGATGGAGGTACAGCTAACACTCATCAATGGAAAAGGCTCTGTGACCGCTGCTGATAAAATCTGGCCACTTATCTTAATTGCCTGTCTTCCCCCCCCCCCCCCCCCCCCGCGACACAGCATGCACCATGAGTAGCATGCCAACATGTGGATCTGCACTTTTCGCCTGTCTACATCGGGCGTGTTCTATATTTCTAGTTCTGTTGTTTTGACAACAGTGATGGCAATGTAAGCTGGAAGAAATGTACGACCTCTGATTATTTTAATATCTGTTTACGGAGGTGTATTGTATATTTGGGAGGGGAGACTGATGAAATTATTTACTGCATAAATTCCATTTGTTCAATGGAGTGATTCCAACTTCCACTATCAATGCGTGGGATTGACGGAAAATACCGTTCCATATTATTGCCGTCTATCGTGTTTAATATTGACCAGAACCTGGTGATTCTTCATCATAAATTTTAACATCCCACACACTCCGACATTTATTTCACTCATCTTGTTGTTTAAAATATGTGTTTCCACGATCAGTGAACATGGTTTGCACACCAGCAAGAGAGCGGCAAGCATACTTTTTATTGTCAGAATGTAACAAAGTTTGCTGACCTTTGTTAGCCATTTTCATGTCGATTATTCGCTCAACCTGTGATAACTTCGTTGGGTTTCATCCGATTTCAATAATTCAAACACCATTCAAAAGCACGCGCCATGAGCAGTAAGAAAAAGGACTCAGATATTAGCATTGTTGCAAAGATATAGACTATTCAACCCTCCCAGACATGAGAGCGGGAGATGGTGTGCTTTCGACACGCCATCTGACAGCAAATCGGTGCCGGTCACAGGGCTGCACATAAAAGATGGCTTGGCGACCGGCCAATACACAGTCTTTCCCCTTTGAAGTTCAAAGCAGCACACCGCGGAGCAGCGATAGGATTTCTGTGTATTCGAAGTTGTACCTCCATGTAATAGTAGCTCCGTGGTATACACAAGTGGTGGATTTGGGCTCGTATTTTGCTTTCTACATATATACAGAACCCGGCACTGCAGTGATTTCTTACAGTATTGGATAGAGTACCTGATCCTGTGTATATTGTCTGCTGTAATGGCTACTACTCCTGCTCTGTAGTTGCTTCAACTGAAACTGCACACGGTTCAGTAGCCATGTCCATATCCCTCCCCACCCACCCAAAAAAGGTGGATAGTATACGCTTAAGGTCTTCAAGTAGTTAATTGTATATTGTACAAGTGTTAAATTTGGGAAGTGTCCAACCATGTTTGTTTTATGACGGTGTAAAATGATGCATCAAGTGCAATTTGATTGAAGCATGATTTTGCTAAAAATTATTTTGGCTCAAGCTGAAATTTGAAAGAATTCATTTTTTGTTGGATGTGTTTGCCAATCTGTCACACAGTCAAATCCACAATAAGTTATTGACAGGTGCTATAAAACCTACTTGAGAGTCCATTCCCATTCTATATTTGTTTTTTGTTTTTGTTTTGTTTCTTGCTTTACAGAATATATGTTATTCTTGCCACATTAGTTCCTCTTCTGCCAAAATGCACTTTCTCTGCCTTGTGTCACACTTGGATATATTTGTCCCAAAGTCTGAACAATTCAGGATTTGAACCCATGCAGAACAGTATCTACTGTTTGCCAGTTTTAACATATTTAACCATGGACGTGCTGTGCAGATGGACCATGGTTAGATGCCTCATCGAACATATTAAAGCATACAGGTTGCCACAGCTCAAGTTATTGGCTGCAATGGTGAGAAATTTCATTGCTGTATACACACATCTCATTTGCCATTCGGGCCCTTAGCTGTCTCAAACTGGTAAGATCTTATGAACAAGATGGGTTATTAATTTAGCACAGTGACAGGTAAAATCTGTTAAAACTAGAAAGGTATCCAAAGGACACAAATGCCTGCACCTGTCATTGCCCCCATCAGCATTGGAAAGAGCAGTATGTAATATTGGTGTAGGACTTCAACATATTGTGAAATCTTCATATAGATAATAACACACACATAACCTTTCCTCTATTGATTGATATTCCTATCAAATTTCAAAGCTGTACCTGAAATACTTCATGAGCTACACATGGCACAAGTTTGATAAGAACCAATACTCATTCTCCTGGAATTGTCATTTTCACTAAGTTAATTAATGATTGTCTACAGAGGAATATTAACCCAAGAGACAAACAAAACACCAGGGGTACATCTTCACATATTGATTGTTGCTGTCGAGTTTTATAGCTGTACCTCATACACTTTTTGAAATACACATGACACAAGACATGAGTCAACATTTTCAGAGTATAGAGTTTTTCACAAAGTTGATGGAAAATGAACAGAGGTTAATTAACCCAAGAGACAAACAAAACCCTTGGTGCACATTTTCATATCTATAGATAAATTATTCAATTAGGTTTCATGGCGGTATATAAAAAATGTCTTCAGATTTGCATGACTCAAATCTGACAATTTTGACTAGTTAGTGATAAATTATCAGAGTATAATTAATTCAAGGGAGACAAAGAAAACATCAGGAACACATTTTGGTACACTGATTAGTGTTTCCACCATGTTTCATAGGTGTACCTCAAATACTTTATGGGATACAGGTGACACAAATCTGACATGTCGAACGTTGAATCAACATTTTCGGTAAGTAATTAAGGATTAATTAACACAGAAAAATTAATCCAAGAGACAAGCAAAACCCCATATGCCAGGTTGTGACAAAGCAAGTCCTGTTGCCTAGGACAAGTAAAAATGGTGGTTGAACCAGTGAAAATTTGTAAGTACAGTAAAACCTGTCCTTGTGGACACCTATAATGCAGACACCTGTATAATGTGGACAGTTCTGTCCAGGGCCAAAAGGTAAATTCTCTCATTAAAAAAACCTGCGAATTGTGGGCATTTTTTGCCAGTCCAAAAAGTGTCCAAAATACACAGGTTTCACTGTACTGCTCTGTCAGACAATTGAAAATTTCCCTCTCAAATGTTCAAGTTTGAAAAAATGGAGAGAAGGACCACAGTCAGAGCCTTTATGACTTGCGAAATGTTGGTGATTGGTGCAGTCTGTGTGTACACATCAATACAGGCATGTGCATGGGAATGCCGATAGGTGATAATCCTAAGTAAACATTCCAGGTTTAAATAATTACTAGGTCAGCAGTTGTATTCAACAGGACTTGGCTACCTACTTGATATACTGTGAAAACAAGCAGGTATTTTCACTGTCCATGCAGCATACATACTACAAGTATTAGGAGATGAAGAGTATTGGCAGTAGTGTAGTGGCTTATACCCATAATGCGTGCATGGTCACAGAAACTCGCCATAAGTCTGATCTACCCCAAAGATATCAGAGCAGTGTCAAAGATATTCTAAGAGTGTTAGAAAAAATAAAGATCATGTACAGGCACCATGAGTTGACTTCCCGGGCAAAACCACACACAAACTTCTGCCAGTCACACTCCAGTGACAGCAGTGTTCTGCAGTGAACCGAGCATCATTGCATGATCTACTCTTATTTTGGACACTTGTGGTACTTCCCTGTAACCCCAACCTTTGCGTCTTGGCCTGTGTCTCCAAATAATTGTTGCTATAAACACTGGAATCTTTATTTTGGCATGCTGCAATATAAACAATGCTTCCCTTTTGTGTGGTCCCTCCGTAAAATTATGGAAGATTCACACATGTTCACAGGATGGAAGCCATGATGAACACTCTGTGACACAGTCTGTGATTGGCTCATTTTTGCATGCGACTCAATTTGACTAATTTGGTGATGTGTTGGTCGCCAGACCACATGGCCATGTAACTGTAGAAAAGATTGTGACGGTGTGCACACTCGATGTGCTTTACAAGGAGACCTAATTCTGATTTGAAATGTTAAATTTTTTGTTTTTAATTTGAATTCAGAAAACACCATTTCTTGCAAGGATCTTGCCAATACACTGGTTTTACTGTATAATACAGTGAAACCTCTGTACAGTGGGCACCCTTGGGACCGGATAAAAGTGCCTAAGTCATTAGTGGTGCCTGTAGACATGGCAGAATGATTTTGTCAAAACACCACTACACAGGCTATGATACTGTTGCATGTAAATTCAAACAATGTGATCACTTCATACACTCTCATGATATATCGTGATGCGTATCATGATGCATGGTTCTGTATCGAAAAGTATTACGATACAGAAATTAGTAATTATATGCAACCCTAATTTATATGCTTTGAATATACATACTGGCTGGCCTACACAGCACTGTTTGATCTGATAAGGAAATTTTATTACACTGTGTGGGGGTGAAGAACCTGGCTGAGGGGAGAGCACTGGTGAAAAGGGAAAGTTTGAAAAGAAAACAATCCAAATACATGAACTGATTTATCACCTCTTTTATGAATCAGGGCCTCACATCAAGGCTTGGGTGGAACAAAAGTATTTTTTTAAGAATCCCCAAGCAGAGGATATGTAGCACTGTTGAACTAACAAGAATATACAGTGTCTGGAAATTTCAAAGTATAAAAAAAGAAAAACAATTGAATCATTGAATGTTATTGTTTATCATAGGTAACTCTGGCTCCGAAGGAAACACAAACAGAAGTGTAGAGTCTGACACAATGGAATTAATTGGGTGAGTATATATTATTTCCTCTGTGTTTATAAGTTATGTAGATGTAATTTTGATGTTTACTTACAGTAGAAATTCAGTGTGAAACATTGTTTATTGCAGTTTTGGTAAACTGTGTACTATTTGGTACTATTTTCCAACATGTTTAAGACCTGTACTTAAGTTTGTCCTGAACTTGAACATGTTGAATACTCTCTGTCCTCCATATGTACTGTACAAACAAAACTTCATTGCATTTAACTTAACCTGTAAAATTGCAATTTTAAGCACATTTCCTATTAAACCCTACCCATGTGTTAAATAATTCGTTTTTAATGTGCCATTGCACACTTTATTAGTCCCCCGCCCACTTGGTGGGGGACTATAGGTTTGCACCTCGTCCGTCCGTCCTTCCGTCCGTCCGAAGCTTCTCCGGGCCATATTTCCAACACCATAACACCCACAGCTGCCAAATTTAATGTGTTTGTACTTCCTAGGATAGAGGTGTATGGTGTGCCAAAAGTAGGTCACTAGGTCAAATATCTGGGTCACAGAATACATATGTATGAAAAATCTTGTCCGGGCCATAACTTTTTTGTCCTTTTACTTAGAGTCATGAAATGTTACACGAATGTGAAGCTTAGTCTAAGAAAGTGTCATAAAGCAAAAGTAGGTCACTAGGTCAAATATTTGGGTCACCGATTGATATGTAAATATACAGAAACAAATTTTGTCCGGCACATATCTTCCCTATATTAATGCTACCTCTTCAATTTTTTTATGGTGGGTAGACCTTAGGTAGTAGCTGTGCATAGGCATTGTTTTGTGTGGCTAATTACTTGCATTAATTAATTATTTAACAAAGTTCGTTAAGCAAGACAAATTTTGTCCGGGCCATATCTTCTAAACTATTAATGCTAGCCCTTTGAATTTTTTGTGGTTGATAGACCAAAGGTAGTAGGTGTGCATAGGCATTGTTTTGTGTGGCTAATTACTTGCATTAATTAATTATTTAACCAAGTTCGTTAAGCAAGACAAATTTTGTCCAGGCCATATCTTCTAAACTATTAATGCTAGCGCTTTGAAATTTTTATGGTGTGTAGACTTTAGGTAGTAGGTGTGCATATGCATTGTTTTGTGTGGCTAATTACTTCCATTAATTAATTAATTAACGAAGTTCATTAAGCAAGCTCAGGATACAACACAAATTTTGTCCGGGCCATATCTTCTAAATTATTGATGCCAGCCCTTTGATTTTTTTTATGGTGGGTAGACCTTAGAGGGGATATGGTAATGGGCACCGTCCGTGTGTCCGTCCGTCCGTCAAAAGTGTAAACTCCATGTAAAACCTTGTCCATGCCATATTTCCCTTACTATAATACCTACAGCTACCAAATTTATTATTTTAATACTACCTGGGGAGTTGTTGTGTCACATGGCAAAAGTAGGTCATTAGGTCAAATATCTAGGTCACTGTGAAATCCATTCAAAATCTTGTCGGGCCATAACTTTTTTGTCCTTTTACTTAGATTAATGAAATTTTACACAAATGTGAAGCTTAATCTAAGAATGTGCCATACTTTTAATTTTTTTTTTTCATCTAGGTCACACCCCTATATAGTAGTCCATTCAGCCTCGTGGGTGACGAGCGGGGGACTATGTATTGCTCTGCAATACTCATTAACTTGTTTTCATAAGTTTTAATAAATTGTAGACCTGGCCAGTGCCAAAGATGAGTGAGGGGTAAAAAGAGCTGCAGCATAAGTTCTGGACTGTGAAATTGCTTCATTATGGTGTATATCGTAGTTTGTGTCTCTGTGTAAAGTCAGAATCTTTTGTTTGTAAATGCTCACTGAATGTTTATTTTTCTAGGGATGTTGAAGATGAGCATGGAAGTAACCATGATGATGGAGTGATGGATCAACTGATGCAGTCTATGGAATCACTGCCAAAGCAGCAGATGTAGGTTAAAAAAAACAACAACTTTGTGTTATTGATATACCAATTTCCAGAGTGAATTACCTTGACCTGATTATCAAAGTGAAAACCATATATATATATATATATATATATACATATATAATAATTTTATTTCTGTGCAATAAATCTTGGTGGATTTCACAAAATTTAATGAAACTTGATAAGATTGTGTAACCATTTAAGACCTAGCCTTCGGAATATATTTGAGTGACCTTGACATAATTCAGACAGTCACAGAGCTATACATGGTATAAATACTGTTTCTGTGTGATAATTGTTAGAGGATTTGACACAACTGAGGTATAGTATTGTCAAGTCAGCAGAGGTATAATATGGTCCATCATTTGTTATTTGTCCGTCTGTCCACAGTTCACATTTTGACTTCTCCAAAACTGTCAGCCAGATTCACTTCAAACTTTCTGGGGTGTACAATGGGTGGGTCTCTACCAAGTTTTGTATATATATATATATATATATATATATATATATAAACTTGGTAGAGACCCACCCATTGTACACCCCAGAAAGTAAGTATATATATATATATATATATATATATATATATATATATATATATATATACATACATACATACATACATACATACATACATACATACATACATACATACATACATACATACATATATATATATATATGGGGGTGGGGTGGTTAATTTTTAGCTGACTTGACTGTCAGCTGAGCTTATGTTATGACTAGCCATCCATCATCTGCCTGTCATGCACAATTCTCATTTTCGACTTCTTCTCCAAAACCGCGAGCCAGATTCACTTCAAACTTGGTGGGGATGTGCCTTGGGTGGGTCTTTACCAAATTTTTTCAAATGGTTACGCTCCAGTGCTTTTTGAATTTTTTTATGAATTTTTTGTTCTTTTTGGGGGCAAATCTTAAAAAATATTCTTCTCTGAAACCGCTCAACAAATTGCTTTGATATCACACAGGAACACTCCTGGGGACTCCTAGTTCTGAATTTGTTCACCAGGTGGGGCTGCAATCTTTATCAATTTTTTATGATTTTTTTTGTGTGCTTTTGCTATTTTTTACTTCTTCTACAGAACCGTCACTCAGATTAAGCTGAAACTTGGTTGGTTATGTTTCTTGTGGAAGGGTCAAACAAAGTTGTTCACTAGGTGACACTGCTATGGATTCCTGATTTCTTAATGATTTTTTCAGTACGGGTACTTATCGGTCAATGCAAGTTTCCTATTGATTACTATGCAAGTCAATAGGCATTCTAATGCTAATTCAGATTTTCGACTTATTCTCCAAAACCGTCCTCCAGATTGACTGCAAACTTGGTAGCGATGTACCTTTGGTGGGTTTCTACCAGGTTGGTTCAAATGGCCACACTCTAGTGAATTTTGGAAGTTTTAATGAATTTTTTTTTGAAAAATCTTACAAAATCTTCTCCACAACCGCTCACCCAGTTGCTTTGATATTACATAAGAACACTCCTAGGGACTCAATTTGTTCACCAGGTGGCCCTGCATTTTTTTTTTTTTTTTTTTTTTAAATTTTTTTATGAATTTTTGTATGTTTTCGTTACTTGTCACTTCTCCAGAACCATCTCTCAGATTAAGTTAAAACTTCATAGATGTGTTCCTTGTGAAAGGTTCAAGCAAAGATGTTCACTAGGTAGCACTGCTGTGGATTCGTGAATTTAAATGATTTTTTTTTTTTCAATTTGGGTACTTACTGGTAAATGCACCTTTTCTATTGCTTACTATGCAAGTCAATGGGCATTCTAATGGTAATTTACATTTGGATTTCTCTGAAGAAACTCTCCATCTTATTTACTTCAAACTTGGTGGCATTGTGCCTTTGGTGGGTCTCTACTTTGTTTGTACAAATGATCGTGTTCCAGTAATTTTTTGGATTATTTTAATGATTTTTTTCAAAAATCTTTAAAAAAAAATTTAATAGGAAAGTTTAACATGGAAATTTCTTGTAATAGTTATAACTTAAATAATTTTGGCCAGATTTGTGCCAAATTTGGTATTATAAGTGTCTGCCTATTTTGTGCAAATGGTCATGCTCCAGTGATGTTTGGACCTTGACCTCATTCCCAAGGTCAAAGGACGACTGACACAAAATTTACTGTTCACTTGATAACTTGAGATCTGTTGTGAGCTAGGACCTTAGTGCTGCACATGTTAATGTTTCTCTATGAAGCTCATGCGTAGAGAGTACATGAGTGACCTTGATATCGTTTTTGGGGTCACATTACAACATACATGGATTCTACTCTTCACTACAACTTGAGAACTACTTGAACTTGAACCTTGATGTTGCACATGTTAGTGTTCTTCTGTAAAGGTCAGACTTACTCAGTACATGGGTGACCTTGATCCTATCCCAAGTTCACAGAGCTGCAAGTGTGATGAATGTCTAGGTCAGCTGAGCATGGGCTGTTCACACAGCTTTCTTGTTTTGGCAAAATTTTCAAAAATCATCTCCAGAATTTTTCAACCAATTACTTTGAAATTACATAGGGAAAGTTCTAGGGACCCCCAGACCTTAATTTGTTCAACAGGTGGCACTGCAATATTTTATCTATTTGTTTTGAGCTTTTTGTGGTTTTCCCATTTTAGTCTTCTACAAAACATCACTCAGATTGTTCTAAAACTTGGTGGAAATGTAGCTTGTGGGAGGAATAATCAAATTTGTTCACTAGGCAGTGACACTCTGGATCTCTGATTTTCAGCAAATTATTCAATTGGGGTATTTTTCGGTGAATTCATGCATGTATTCCCATTGATTACCATGTAAGTCAATGGGGATTGCAGTGAAAACTCCCAAATTTTACTTCCTCCAAAATCCTCATCCCATAGACTAGAGTGGGACTTATTGTGGGTGGAATGTCAAGGTCAACTGAAGGTGGGTTGTTGTTGCAGCCGTCTTGTTCTTGTTAATGTTTTCCACTCAAGTAGCTACTGTGAATATATTTGTTTTCACAGGCATTCCATCTCATGGTTTTTTCAATTTGGACCTTTTACTGAAACTTTAAATTCACTGTTTATGTTGTAATTGCTGTCAATGTCATGTTAAAAATATATTTTATTGGGTTCTTATTTTCACAGTTTTAAAGCATGAGCAAAATAAGCGAAAATAAGGACACAGCGAAATTAAATGAATTCACCGCAATTGACCAAGCATTACTATAAGTACAAGAGTATAGAAGCTTTTTTTAATGTATTTAGTGTATCTTCTTTACCAAAACTGCATGAGTTTTGTAAAAAGGAAATCAGTTATTATTTAGGATCCCTTTGGACAAAAACAAATGAAAAGTTTTATCTTGGTATATAAACTCTATTTAAAAAAAGAAACTTCCAGTGTTTGTAGATATGTGTGGTGAGAGCCAAAATGAATTATGATTAGATAATATTTCATTATTATTGCTTTTATTTTTAGCATTCTGCGTGGGGATGATGCAAACAACAGCTTCAGTGTCTATGGCAGAGAAGTTGACATCATAGTTAGTCTTGCCAGTGGGTCCACACACACCACAGCTGGCAGTAATAAGGTACAGTGGTCCCCCTTATTTAGGCAACCTCCTTTTCTATGGATGAGTGGTGTTTGGAAATAGAAGCTTTCTGTATGAAGAAAGTGATATACGTGTGATATGTCAGAAGGACCTTTTCAGATGGGGCCACATGATAGTCTAACTTATCATGGCTCACAACAACCTCTTTATACCTTCCAGATGCAGCCCTCATGCATGATAATGTGTATCATATTAAAAAAAAGGTGTGAATATCACTACAGCTGTCAAATTATTGTCAGGGCACAAGCTTGTAAAATAAATTTAGTTTCTCATACACTTTCTGTTCAAATCCAAATCCCAGATTTTTGTCAAATTTTTTAATTTGGTCTTGAAGGTTAATGCATGCATTCCATTTGATTACATGTGAGTCGATAGGGACTGCAATAGTGATTCATATTTTTGTTGTCTCAAAACCATTAAGCAGATTCACTTCTAACTGGAAGAAAATGGAGTTTAAGGGAGGCTGAAACAAAGGTTTTGACTAAGTGGTGATACTCTAGATCCATGAATTTTGTCCTTTTACCTTATACGAGGGCAAAGAGTATTGTCATCCCCTGCGCCATCCATCTGTCCATCCATCTGGTGTTACCAGGATAGCTTGAGAAATTTTTTGACTTGGGACTTCAAAATTGCACATGATTGTACACCACTACAAGGCCTATTTCATGTGTAAACATAGTTGATGTCGACTGATTTATCAGGTCATATAGTGGTCACATGTACAAAGTGAAGTTAGCGCTCTAATTCTCGAAAGCCTGCATCTAGCAATCTGAATTCTACACAAAAGAAGGGTCATGGAGTGATTCAGAACCCTATAAAAAGTCAAGGTCATGCTACCATAATTAAGAAGTTTATGAGATAATACTTCCAAATTGCACATGATTATGTGCCACTATAAAAGTTCAGTAGCCTGTAAGCAACGATGACCTTGACCTACTTTTCAAGGTCATGGGATTTTTCGCCAAATTTAGTTTCAAGGGTAATAACTAAATGAGTCTTTGAGGTTGGGCTGCCAAATGGCACTAGATTATGCACCACTATGAGGCCTTTTTTGAGTTTAAGAATGATGACCTTGAAAAGTAGGTCAAGGTTACACATTGGTCACATGTGGAAAGTGGCATTATTGGACTAATGCTTGATAGCGGGCATATAGCAATCTGAATTTTACAATAAAGCAGTATCATGGAGTGATTCAGAAGCTTATTAAAAGCCAAGGTCATACCTCTGTATTTGACCTTTTTAAGGGTCAAAGTTCAAGTGCTTCATTGTGATACTGCTATAACTAAGAAGTTTTTGAGATATGACTTCTGAATAACACATGATTATGCACAATTATAAAACTTCAGTAACCTGTAATCTTGGGTGACCTTGAACTACTTGTCAAGGTCACAGGGTATCTTTTGCAGAATATGGTTTGTGGGAGATAAAAAAAAAGTTTTTGAGATAGGATTTTCAAATTGCACATGATTGTACACCACAAAAAGGCCTTATTTATGTACAATCATTGTTGACCTTGACTTACTTTCCAAGGTCACAGTGGATGACATTACTGCTCTGTTTACAAAGATCAATTAAAAGATGAAAACATGAATTGCATCCAAAGGTTATTAAGTGGTTTGCACAGTATTTTTAATGAATTAATCAATTTGGATCCTTCAACGATAATGTACACATTCCTGTTGATTATATGTACTGTGCAAGGCAAAAGGTATCGTAATGGGATTTCATATTGTCCACTTTTTTAAAACTGTCAGCCAGACTCACTTCAAACTTGATGGAGGTGTACCTAGGGTGGGTGTGTGCTACTTTTTTTCAAATGGTCACATCAAATGAACTTTGGATTTTTTATCAATTTTCTTGTTCAGTTTTTCTTAATCTCAGTCTTTAAAAAATCTTTTCCATAATCACCAAGCCAGTTGCTCTGAAACCGCACAGAAAACACTTCTGGGGACCCCAGACCCCAATTTGTTTAACAGGCGATGGTGTGATTCTTTTCCATTTTTGCAAGTTTTTTTGTGTGTGTTTTTGCTTTTCTTGACCTTTTTTTTTCTTTTTTTTTCTGAAACTGTAAATTGGATCCTTTTGAAATGTATTGGAAATGTGCATGGGCTTTGTCTCCTTCAAAGTTGTTCACACATGGTGGTGATGTTTTTTTTCTGATTTTCCACCAGGCATAATTTTCAAAATGAGGAAAAATTGTTAAGGATATATATACATGTTAGCAACAGTAATGATGGTCTGAAACAAAGGTGCCCTTGAAATTCTGAGGTGCACAGGACCACTTCAATCTATGCATGCAAGGTCAACTTGGCACAGGACTGTTGCAGTCCTTTTGTTACAACTTGGTATGGGAAAGAAGAATATGTCAGGCACAAATGTACCTGCCGCTATTCAGAGTTTTCAGAAAGAAAGAAACCCAGTCACATGATATGGAGATTAACACCTTCATAAAAAAAAAATGTAACAAAAAATATTCAATGTGATGAATTGTAGTCGAGTAGTGATATGATTTTAAAGTATTTATAATGCTGCAGGTTAAAATCAACCCAGTGGTGAACTTTGACTGGGAACACAAACATTACTTAGGAAACCTGGTAGCAGTTCACAGAAACGGCATCCACATAGCGTATGTGTTAAAGGGTAAGTCTCCTGTGTGTGGGATTGACAACAAGTGGGCTCCCTGTTCACAACATCTGTCATGAGGTAGTCTGTGTCATGTGATATTTATACAACGGTATATATATTAGTTTGATGTTACCCTCCCCCAGCTCTAAAATGCATGTTACTAATTGTGTGGAAAAATCCCCAGTTAAGTACTTTTGATATGCTGTCATTACTTTGAACTTTATTATGAGGTCCTGTGCCGATAGAATACCTTTATAATGATTAAATTCTTTATAGTTTTCATGATCAGTATACATGTAGAGTGAAGCATAGCACAAAATGCAAAATAGAATTGAAAGGTGTGAGACCTTGTCAAACACTTCCAAGCTAATTGAAGAAATTTGATTTATATTTTAAAGTTAGCACTGGGGATGTAACTTCAAGCAAATTGCAAAATTGTATTTTTGTCCAAGCTATTGCAAATGTAAAGCAGCAGGATATTTGAAGTCAAATAATTTGAAAATGTATATTAATCAAAGTGGTATCTGACTAAGTAGCTTCAGTTTATGTTGCAGGAATACAACTTTTTTAGGTATATGGGACTAGTGTAGAGAGTTAGAGATGACTATCTACGTGACAGTCTGATTCCATAATACAAAAGTTTAATCTGCTCAACAATTTCTTTTAATGTTGACAGGCAAAAGTGGTGGCATTGTGCGTGTTATCAACAGAAAGACTGCAGAG
The DNA here is from genome assembly GCA_964020975.1 of Hermodice carunculata. NCBI lineage: Eukaryota > Metazoa > Annelida > Polychaeta > Eunicida > Amphinomidae > Hermodice > Hermodice carunculata. The sequence continues at coordinate 21,203,675 of OZ026624.1, forward strand.
AGAACCCTCGTAAAAGGATTCAAGGGTCAGGTCACGGATGTTGCGTTTGCTCATGTCAGTGCCATTATTATGGGTACTGTGGATGAAATTGGCAACATGTTCATTCATGAGATTATTGAAAATGAGGATGGCAAGATAGAGTATCCTTACCATTCAAGCTTTGTACTCTATTTATCGGATGAAAAAGATCTTCGTAAAAGTTGATCTGTTCCATTATACACTGCACCATTTACTGTGCTCTCCCTCCCCCCCCCCCCCAAAAAAAGTAAATTACTTAATTTTTTTTCAGAAAAATACAGTAATTTCATTTGATTTTACATATGGATGAAACAGTTCACTGATGCACCACAGTCCTGGGTATGCTTATCAATATGTGAGTGGGTGGGTGGGGTGGGGGAGGGGAGAGCATGCAATTTTAGTAAGTACACAGGAATGGGAAACGCATATAAAACATTAATTATGAAGACTGTATCAGTAAGATCATTCATTTTAACTAACTTTTCAACAACAAAAACTGCATAGCTGCTAGTAACCATGCATGTCAACGAGGCAATGGGCTGCAGCATGGTGTTATCAATACCAGATTGGTTATCAAAGTTCAGTACTACTGTATCTCTCACTGCCTATTTCTAAAATATAGATACAGAAACTTTGAAAGAATTTTATTTTTGTACCCACCACCTGCAAAGTTGGGTGGGGGTATGCCTTTCACAATCTCCATCTGTGGGTGCAATGTTTCCTGTTTCAATTCCTTCACAGCACAAAACATTCATATTAGCTGTGGTGTTACTTTGACACACATCACTAAAAAAGGAAGTACCCACCGCTAGATGGCACTGCTGCCATTTTCTGACTTTTCAAAATTGTTACCAGATCCACTTCAAGCTTGTTGCGGATGTACTGAAGGGAGTTCAAATAGCCATACTTCAGTAATTTTTGGATTTCATGAATTTGTAAGGAAAAAAAAAGATTGTGCTAAAGACAACAGAATTTGAACCCAATGTCTTTAAAACTGTGACCACATAGTACAGGATTTAATGGGCTGCTCATTTTGTATGGCAATAAATTTATAAGCAGTTCATCATGCATTTACCATGGGTGTGATAAAACATGATTCAGGTTGCCTTGACAACTATTTTTCCTTGACCATTGGTTAGTGCCACTGTGTTGGTACAGGTTATCCGACCAGATAACACGCTGCCCAGTTACAATCACCGCCTGATCTGGTGTCCCTATATCCCCGAAGAGGAAGATAGCAGTGGTCATACTACTCTTACTGAGAGCTCTGTGTCTGATGATGTCAGCAGATTACTTGTGTTGACACATAATGAAATCGTAAGTGCAATTTCCAATCATCTAGTCTGGTCAGAGTAAAAGCAAGCTTGTCTTAAAAATGATATAAGAAAGGTCAGTATGGTAAGACAAATACACGTGATTTGGCACACACACCTCGCATGTCTTTAAATACATTATATCAAAATCATTATGGAAAGCAGTGCTGTATATTGATAACACTTCTTAATATCAGGAATTTTTCTTTTCAAAGAAAAAGAGGGGCGTGGCATTTGTATGCATCTATTTACTCAAAGCAAATTCCGAAAATGCAAGAGAACTCACAAATCTTAAGTTTTTTCATCTATGAATGTAGCTTTGATGACAGACATTAAAAATGGTGGACCTTTTTGATGATATGGATTTGTAAAATCTGATTAAGGCAAAATAGTATTTTCACTTTAAAAAGGTAACAAACTGTTTAGTTTGAACATATTTATTTCAAAATCAATTGGGGAGCCCGCAAGGCCTATATATAAATCCCTCTGGCAAACTGATGGCACTGTGGGCTGTTGTGCTTCTAGGCAGAAATGTGGAATGTGGACACCGTCTACAAGGAATATGGGAATTCACCTGTGCTGAACACAGAGGTGGATGTGGGTTATCTCACTATCAGCAGTCATACCATGGTGAGTTGCAATCACGAAATGCCTGCTTCTTTGTTTAATCATTCCATGAAATACACATTTCCTATTTTCTCATTGTTTAGCACACAATTGACCATTGTCAGGGACAACGTATGCGATAAAGACTTGAGTGCAGCGATGTGGTCACTTCGCAAAATTGGTGATAAGAAGCAAAAACATTCTTCCTTTAATGACAAATTATCTGACATGTAGCTGTTCTTTGTTGCTCTAGTTCATATTTCTGCTATTGTTAGTTGGCCTTTTATGTATCCATGTTTTCCATATTGAATCTGTAAAAGATGGAAATTACTGTATGTTTGTTTATCTTATTTATCCCCACTAGCAACTGAGGTATATTAATATTGCAAATGTAGTTTTTCTTGCATTGAAATTGTGTTGTCAAATTTCTTCATGCAGGGACATCAGACAGCTGTTATGTGAGTCTGGGAAAGATTTAAAGTGTATTTAAGCTGCCTTAAAAGCACAAAATGTCTGTGGCACTAATTTTGAAGTGTCAATGTTATGACTTTATTTCAGCCCATAACAGATGCTGCATTCTCGCCAGATGGGTCTGCCCTGGCCACAGCTAGTCTGGATGGAGAAGTCAAGTTCTTCCAGGTGTACCTTCAGGACAAGTCTGCTCCAAGGTAAGTCAACACCAATGGGGAAGCTTGGCAAAAAGAACTTGCCCCCCCCCCCCCCCCCCCCCCCCCCCCCAGCACTGTAAGCTGACAGATACAATTGTCATGTCTTTGTATCTTGTAAAATCAATGAGTGCCCACCAAGTTGGGATACCACTGTCAAACTTATATTCCTGAAGCATCTTATGACCATTGGTGATCTTGTGACTGTGGCCCATTTTTCGAGGTCAGCATAGAAAATCCTTGTCAACAAATGAAGCTTTAACCATCAAGTTTTTACTCCTGAAGCATCGTACAAAGATCTTACATGGATTTTCTGTCTGGTTACTTTCATGTGTGCTTCAAGGTCACAGGGATCGAACATAAAAAATTGTCATAAGTGCTCTATCTAGAGAACAAATGAAGCTGTATCCTTCAAACTTTGACAACTGAAGCATCTGATAAAGACCATGTATGGGTTTGCTTTAATTTTTAAGGTCACAGACATTGAAAAATTTTCATAAGGTCACAGATGTGTACATAAGACTATGGTATTGGCTGAAGAGGTTTTAAGGTCATTCCAAACATTGTATTTGCTACTCATGTGGCTACCACTTTTGCCTCAATTGAAGACAAATACTAGATTAAGTGTGCATAGAAATCTGAAGTTTTACTGGGCCTGGACAGTAAGATTTGCCTATTTTTAACTAGGCCTGGACAATAAGATTACAAACATGTATGATTTGTTATCCTAATGCAAATACATTTTGAGCTAGGATTGATTAAAGTGAGATTTATTTTTGGTGTCTTACCTGTCCTTAATACCAGGTATACAGAGCTAGAGTTGTGTACATTAAATCATAATATAAGGATTTTACCTAGGGTCTTATATTTAGGAGTCCTTGGAACTCCTTGTATATATTTTGGGGGTCTCATACAGAAAATGAGAGTCCCATATATTATCATGTCTTGAGAGCATAATACTCTTGAGGCAAATAATTACTAATACATGGTGTTGGTGAGTATCATCATAATTGAATTGAAAGACTGCCTTCTTTGAAGGATGGCCTGACATTAAAGATTTTGGCCACTTGTCTTAGGACAAGTTGGAGAGAAAATTTATTTGTCCCATGTAAGAAAGTCACTTCTTCAGACTGAATCTGAATTTACTTGTCCCATATTTTTGCAGTATAGGCTCTAAATGCCAATTTATCAATTTGTAAATGTAGACCTATCTATTCTCTCTGTTTCTACAATATTTATTATTCTATTATATCACTGTATTTTTCTGAGTACACATCTGTAATGTGCAAAAGAAATTCACAATAACGATCTGACAGTTGACATGTTGCAGGAGATTAGACCCACAAAAGATCCTATGGCTATATTCCATACAAATTTTAACAGTGTTTATACTTAAAATGTTTGATTGTGAAATCAATTTATGTTGTGAATTGTTGGATTTTGTGATGCTTATGATACTGATAGGCCTGTTTCTATTTACAAAATTATTGAAGATAATCTCACACCTGTTTTCATTAAAATGCCGTTCAACTTTCTTCATACCCATCTGGCCAAGCTACCAAATTCCTAAAAATATTCTTTTGTATTATACTTTATTAATTAATGAATTTATTTAACATAGGAAGTATGCATGTGGTGTATGCCAAGACCTTCTGATTAGTGTGTCATCAAGTGTCATTCTGAGGAATTACTGAAAACGCCATGTGCAATCAAGCTGTGTATGTGAGGAGATAAATTCATACTGATGGAGCTTCGAGATTATACATTAGAGAGGATTTAGTGAAAATATGTTCAATGAACATGCGAAATGGAGCACGGTATCAGCAAAGCGAAAATTTGAAGCGGTAGTGAAGCTCTTGAAACATCGGTAAGTAAAAACCCCCATTATCGGCAATCACGATGTTTTCTGTGACGGGTTATAGAGATTTTTATGTACCAATGTTTCAAAAGCTTCACTACAGCTTCAAATTTTCACTTTGCTGATACAGTACTCCATTTTGCATTTTCTGTGTCAAGTTTTGATAATAAAATCACTTTATATTATGTTTTGAAATTTCTTTTGTGTTGTTTGAGGTCGCAAGATATTTTCTCTCAAAGCACAGTTAAAGTTGTGTTCAGATAAAATGTATCATTTGAAGTCCTAGAAGTGCCAAATAATTTGGTTGTCCACTGATAAAATACTTGGGTTTTGGTCAATATTTTAAAAATGAACATAACATTATTTCTGTGTCCCGCAGGATGCAATGGCATAAATTTTTTGTGACCCAATAACTGTTTTGTGTGTGAAGAATGCAATATATTGTGTCAGGTAAAACCCTGTAATATGCATAACCTGCTTTGAAGCATTGCATTCATAAAAGTTGATATTTGATTTATGACTAGTAGTATGAGATTGCCCGTATGTAAATGAGATGAGAAATAACCTGACCAAATGTGTACACTTACTCCACAGATGTTTACACCAGTGGCAGCCACACGGAGGCAAGCCAGTGTCCAGTATCTTCTTCCTGGATGACCACAAGCACCCTAACCCCGAGTAAGTCACTCAGTCCTTTTAGTGTACATGTCCAATAGATGATGCTAACTGTAGATGGCAGCACTGATACATATCCCCTGGTTGACTTCCTTGCACCTTGAGTTTAAACAAGTCTAGTTCCTGTCACTGGCCAGCTGTTGTCGGGAACTACTGACAGAAAGTAGTGTGTCATGAAAATTATGTCCCCCTGGCATCCCTGGCTGCTTTGACAAGAAGTCTTCCATCCTGTTGCTTCAACTTTGAAGCAAGGTATCTGTGTATCTTCCATCAGTTTGTTTTAAGTAATTGTAGCTTGTGTATATTATGGTGGAGTATTCATTCTAACAATGTGACTTTGATCACAGTAAAGTAAAATCAGTTTCTTTGAGTTGTTTCTCAATTTAAAGTGCAGCTGGTTCATTTTGTTGCAAATACCAGTAAGTTTCATTCATGTGAGCCCTGATATTTCCACTGTATGAGAAAGGTGGTTTTTTTCGATACATGCACTTTGTGCTTGTTTGGTTCTCTGAAACATTCTGAACAGTCAGCATCCCAATTGCATGGCACAGGTTTCGGCCCATAATCTCCATCCTGTTTCAGACAATTGAATCCTGCAAGTCTTAAGAAACACTACAGTGGTGCCATCTAGAGGATTAGCAAGACACTGACGCAACCCAAAAGCTTTCATTTCATTCTGTTTCAGGGTGCAGTTCTGGAAATTTGCTGTGACTGGAGCAGACTACAACCGAGAAATCAAAGTCTGGAGCTGCGAGTCCTGGATGTGCCTGCAGACCATAAATTTCCGATCCCCACCTGACTTACCCTCTAACTTCCAGGTGGAGGCCTGCATCAAGTCATGCATGGACCTAAGTGCTCAATACTTGGTTCTGTCTGACATCAAGAGAAAGGTAACTATACATGTACAGTGGAACCTGGTTAATCTAAAAAAAAAAAATGGATACACAAATTGTTAAAAGACTATAGAAGAAATCTGTTTACATGCTGACTTGTTTAGGAATGAATAGTCTGGATTACTGAAGTGCACAGATGAAGCTTCACTTGATCACTGATTGGCTTCCTAGTAGTGCATCCTGAGACAAGCATCCCACCCACCATCCCTCACCCCCACCCCCAGCCACTGAGGAGTATTTCACCATTATTTTCATATAAGTGCATAGCACCTTGTTGTTTTTTAAGGGTTCCCCCCACCTATGCTTTTGGGTTGTCCATACAGATTTCTGTCTGTCGGGATGTGTACATTCTTGTTACTGTGATATCTACAAAATGCCTCTATGTATTTTACTCAAATTTGGCAATATGCTTATCATACTTGACGAGATTAACTGAATATATTTTGGTGTCACCATGACATAATTTGAGTAAATAGCAGCCTAATTACATGCTCATTAGGGCTGGTTACTGCAATATCTCCAGAATGCTCCAATGTATTTTGCTCAAATTTGGCAGTATGCTTATCTAGCATGCCAAGATGAACTACTTAGATTTTGGTGTCACCATGACCTAATTTGTGCAAGTGGCAGTATTTTTTTTGGGGGGGGGGCGGTAGGAGGAGGAGGGCCTTCAGTCAACACTTTGCTTTGAAGGTATGTGTAGTTTTTAATGGATCTCCAAAGCTCCATCAGTGAGGGTTCAATAGAATTTTTATGCATAATAGCGTTGCCTTATCATGTCAATTTATTTAGAAAAACATTACCTTGTATACAATTTTGAAGTACCAAGCAATGGATGGTTTTAGTCTGATTGATTGTGATGGAAACACCGAGGCAAAATGCTGTTGAACAAACCATGGTATGGGTACTTCTTTGTGTTGAGGGAAGAAGTGGCTCATTTATTCTGTACTGGGATGTATATTGTGAGATTTCTGTTTCAGGTTTTGTATGCATTACAATTTCATCAGGACTCTGAGGCAGGTCGTGCACATGTAAGCTCCGTATCAGAATTCCTATTGACTCAGCCCTGTCTCAGCTTTGCTATCTTAGATGCGGTGAGAAAGCGCTTCAAGACGCCTCAGGATCTGATTGGCTCTGGGAATGTTGATGACATGACAACAGGTGGGTGATAACCGGACATGTTTGGAGGCAGGGGTGGGGTTCATTTTTACCTCAGCTGACTTGTCAGTCAGCTGAGGTTTTTTTGAGGGTCCGTCCGTCCGTCAGTCCGTCGTCCACAATTCACATTTTCGACTTCTTCTCCAAAACTGTCAGCCAGATTCACTTTAAACTTGGTGGAGGTGGGTCTCTACCAAGTTTGTTCAATTGGTCACGATCCAGTGATTTTTGGATTTTTTATGAATTTTTTTGTTCTTTTTTGGGTAAATCTTAAAACATCTTCTACTCCGAAACCGCTTACCCAATTGCTTTGATATCACGCAGGAACACTCCCTGGGACTCCTAGTTCTAAATTTGTTCACCAGGTGGCGCTGCAATTTTTTCCTAATTTTTTATGAATTTTTGTGTTATAGCTATTTTCGACTTCTCCAGAACCGTCACTCAGATTAAGCTGAAACATGGTGGATATGTTCCTTGTAGAAGGGTTAATCAAAGTTGTTCACTATGCTGGGAATGCTGCGGATTCCTGATTTTTTACGATTTTTTCAATTCTGGTACTTGTCAGTCTATGCAGCTTTCCTATTGATTACTATGGAAGTCAATGGGCATTCTAATGCTAATTCACATTTTCTACTTCTCCAAAACCGTCATCCAGATTAACTTCAAACTTGGTGACAATGTACCTTGGGTGGGTTTCTACCAATTTTGATCAAATGTTCATGCTCCAGTGATTTTTGGATTTTTAATGAATTTTTTTGTTCTTTTTTTTCGACAAATCTTAAAAAAATCTTCTCCGAAACTGCTTACCCAATTGCTTTGATATCACACAGGAAGACATCTAGGGACTCCTTGTTGTTAATTTGTTCACCAGGTGGGGCTGCAGTTTTTTTCTAATTTTTTTTGAATTTTTGTGTGTTATAGCTATTTTCGACTACTTCTCCAGAACCGTCACTCAGATTAAGCTTACATGTGGTGGATATGTTCCTTATGGAAGGGCCAAACAAAGTTGTTCACTATGTGGGAATGCTGCAGATTCCTGATTTTTAATGATTTTTTCAATTCGGCTCCTTAGAGGTAAATGCATCTTTACTATTGATTACCATGTAAGTCAATGGGCATTCTAATGCTAATTTACATTTTCGACTTCTTCTCCAAAACCATCATCCAGATTTACATCAAACTTGGTGGCAATGTACCTTGGGTGGGTGTCTACCAGGTTTGTTCCAATGGTCATGTTCCAATGAATTTGGATTTTTTTAATGATTTTTTTTCAAAAATCTCTACAAAAGTTTTAATAGGAAAGTTTAACATGGGAATCTTATTGTAATGGTCATAACTTTAATAATATTGACCAGATTTACTTCAAACTTGGTGGGGATGTGCCTTGGGTGGATCTCTACCAAGTGTGTTCAAATGGTCATGCTCTATTGATTTTTGGATTTTTTATGAATTTGTTTGTTCTTTTTTGGGGCAAACCTTCAAAATTCTTCTCTTCTGAAACCCAATTGCTTTGATATCGTACATAGACACTCCCGGGGACACCTAGTTCCCAATTTGTTCACCAGGTGGCGCTGCAATGTTTTTAGGAATTTTTTGTATGGTTTTGCTATTTTTCACTTGTTTTCAGAACCGTCCCTCAGATTAAGCTGAAATGTGATGGATATGTTGTTGTGGAAGGGTCAAACAGTTGTTTAGTAGGTGGCACTGCTTTGGATTCCTGATTTTTAAGGATTTTCAATTACGGTACTTACCAGTCAGTGGAGCTTTCCTATTGATTACTATGTAAGTCAATGGGCATTCTAATGCTAATTCACAGGACAACTGACACGAAATTTACTGTTTACTTGATAACTTGAGATCTGATTTGAGTTAGCTACACATGTTAACTATTGTGTATGAAGGTCATGCTCAGACAGTACATGAATGACCTTGACCTCGTTTGTGGGGTCACAGTGCAACATACATGAATTTTACTCTTCATTATAACTTGAGAACTACTTTAACTTTGATGTTGTACATGTAAGTGTTCGTCTATAAAGTTCAGACTTACTCAGAACATGGTGTCCTTGATCCTATCCCAAGTTCATAGAGCTGCAAGTGTGATGAATGTCAAGATCAGCTGAGGCACGGGCTGTTCACACAGCCCTCTTGTTTTACTCTTGCAGAATATTTTGGATTGAAAATGCAGATGTGACCTGTCAAAGTGGTATGCTTCAGGTCAACAGCTTTCTTTTGCAAAGATTGGGAGTAAAAGACCCATCCAATCACCAAGGAAAGATGTTGATCTACCCTCTACTGTTGGGAAAAGCAGATTTGGGGGTGTAATCTTTGTTGTAGACTGAGAATGCTAGAACACCCTTCAGTGACTGCCACATTGATAGGTTGACACCTATTGTGTGATAAGTTAAAGCACAGTTCCAAGTAACTTAACCCTTTCAGTGCCAAATTTTGGACTTAGTCAACAGCTTTTCTTGGTGTGCATTGGGCGCATTGTGCCCAATACGTGTCAGGAAAGCTGTTGACCTGGGGTATTCTCTCTGAAACTATTGGCATAGTGGTACTTGAATGAAAGGTTTTTTTTACAAGGAGTACGAATCTGAGATCCTGATGATAATTCAGACTAGTTTTACTGAAGTAGATCAACTTTAGACGTGATTGGCACTGAAAAAAAGTTAAAAGTTTGACTCTTGATTTTCTGCTGGCAAACTATGTGGTGATCTGTGTGACATTGACTGGGAGAGCAGCTTGTTATATCAGATAGAGGATCAAAAAATTAGCTTGGACTTTTCTTTGCTGGGGAGAAGTCTGCCAGCAAAACATTTACAGCAGCATGATATTTGAAATACGGAGGCAGGGATCTGTATTTTCCACGTTTGGGAAGTTATTTTCCCTTTGTCCAGAAAAATATTAATTTGAGCAGTGATTGTGAATTGTGAAATAATTTCGCATAATTCGGGACAACTATTTTTGTAGACTTGACTCACTATTTTTGCAGAGTGTTCACAATGTTTTGAAGTACATGGCAATGAGAATGAAGCAGAAAGCACTCATGACCAGAGTAAGCAATAAATGGGACCTCTGACATTGAGTACTACGCTCCATAGCCAACACTGTCCCAGAAGTATTGGATGAAAGATGTTGGATGCTGGCTAAGGTTTAGGATTTCAAACTTGATCTTTCAGCTGTTCATAAATTGACCATGTGTGCTGTCTTTCAGGTAGCATGTCTTGTAATTTTGCGTCTGTTTACACACACGACAGGTGAGATTGATGCTGAAGATGAAGAGGAAGTTGGTGCGGATGAGGATGGTCCAAATGTAGGGGTTCTTATCAAGATGTATTCCGTCCATACAAAGTGAGTGAAAAGATGGATTTGTTATGAAATTGTATTATGCCAATACTAATAACATGCAAGTGCGTGATAAAATGTGATATGGGAATTCTGAACCAGTTCAAGCTCAATTTTTATTTAGCGTCTTTTCCAAAACAAGAAACAGTAACAGAGCTGCTATGAGTACTAAAATACACAATAAGAGGTGAAAGCATATTTTATATTGCCTTTAAAAAAAAATAAAAACCAACCCAGTAAATTTATGTATGTACAATGTGAAAGAGATAAGGGATGGGATTGTAAATACAACCAACCAGGTAGCATACACTTGCTACCTGGTTGGTTGTAATCACACAGATTACATTTACATGCAGGTCTGTCTGTTTGAGTAATGCATTTTCCTGTTAAATACCGAGAGGTCTGTTATTTGTTTTAAACTGTTTGGGAAATTTTTCTGTAATTTATGTATCAGAGATTTAGAGAGCGACTTGTACAAAATCTGTTGTGCTCATTGCATATGATTAATAAGACATCATGTGTGGATTCTTTTAGAGACTACAGTTGAACAAAATTTATTGTGCTCATTCTGTAGAATCAAAAAGATGTAATGGATGGATTCTTTCAAAACTGTAATTTGGTTTATGTTGGGCAAGTTATGGTGCACAATGTTTGATTCACCTTTAATACAATCTGTGTGTGTCAGGCAGTTCACAAGATTTTGTAGGGCTCTGCAAGAGCTTCAGATCCACTATAAGCCAGAGAGTGTGGTTCCACAAACAGGCCCTGGCTCCGTCACAGAACACAACTATAGTAGTGATTAGCACTTTAAGGGTTAAAAAAAAAAGTTTGTGGATTAACAATTTGCTATTTTGTAGGGCTCTGCAAGAGCTTCAGATCCGCTATAAGCCAGAGAGTCTAGTTCCACAAGCAGGCCCTGGCTCCGTCAGTTCTTCATCCCAAGACGAAATCAGTAAGTATTCAGTGTGACAGTAGTTACACAGATTTTCATGGGAGCAATGTTACTCTGCAAAAAATTACCAGAAGAAAAGCTTAGTATTTCATCATTTTACTTAAAGTATTTCTGGTCTCAATGTTGTAATGAATAGGGAATCTTGAATGGCTAAGAATGAATTACTTTATTTCTTTCATAAGAGATTGTTGTTGGTGTGTAAAATCTTGAGCAACCTGTGGTCACTCAATGTTTCCCCACCACCACCATTTCTGAGTGAGGGAAAAAAAAGGTAATGTTTTGTTCTTTCTATGTCTAATAGCATATGTATCATGAATTGTGTCCTTAGGTGGGCATTGTGCTGCCATTTTGAAATGGCAACCTATCCCTTTTGAAACAGTATCATCGGTCAGTAGACTGTAGATGTGATATGTGATCCATCATGGATTACTATTTTGGATGTTACTCCAGAAATTGGTTATTCACTGGGAAACAGAGAGTAAAAAAGATGTTTTAGGAATGGAAACTTGAGCTGTAGAAGCACTGAATTACATTTTAAAAAGGTCACAATTAATTAAATGTTGTGAAAAAAAAAAGTTATTTGTACAGTCAGTGCTTGGCATATGAAGTGTGTTTATTGTTGTGCAGTTCTGAGAGATGCCTTATCAGATGTGAGTATGGAGACGGTGGGTTCTGATTTGGATGGAGGGCAGAGTGACCGTTCACACCATAGTATAAGATCCCACCACAGTCAGCGCTCCCCGGCAGAATCCTTGACTGATCGCCCTCTCTTGCTGACCCCAGATGCTTTCACTTCCTCCAGCCCAAGGTGAGAAGTTAAAATTTTTGAATGACAAGATCATATTTCTCAAAGGGAATTACTTTGCATACCTCTGTGGATCCTGATTAGAGTTTTATATCCCTTTGACCTCACAGTGATGTTAGAATGTACAGGACGTAATTTACAGGCTAACATTTTGTGTACAACAAATGAATATTGAGTGCATTTGTATTCAAAAACCCTTAGTTCCAGAAGTAATGCTAATGTAGATATTGGAAAAAAAGGTGCATTATATAGCTCAGCTTACTTGACTTGTGTTATTTATATGTGTGTGTGTCTGTTGTTTGTTTGTTTGTTTATTTATTTATTTAGCTTTGCTGACCTTTCAGTCCACTGAGCTTATGAAATCTGTTTGCTTCTGCTGTCCGTCCATCCATCTGTTAAAGTATAGACCCAGATCTTCTACATGGATTGCGAAGCAGGCCAAACCGTTATTAATCACTTTCCACAGCACAGATGTTTGCATATACTTTCCAACTTAATTGTTTGGTGGAGGAAACTGAAGGACTCAGAGAAAACCACCATACACAGTCGTGTTGCAGCTCCACCAACCACACACCCATCTGTCTGTTAGACTTTACATTTTCTGCTTTTAAAAAACTGTTGGATGGAATGTTTTGATACTGCACATAGATCTGTATGAGGTGGTCTTTTACTACATTTGTGAATGAGATGATGATGTCATTTTTTAAAAATTTATTTATTAATTTATCTATTTTATTTTATTTATTTAATTTTTTTTTTGCTGACTTCGCAAGTCTGGCATATTGGCTAATATCTTGATAATGGTGGATCCTACACCTGTGGTCACTCTTAAACTTTAATAAGAAATCCCTATTAAAGTCCCTTACATGCCCTGCAGAGCAATTTCTTGTTCCTCAAGTATATGAATTTTTGAGTGTTTTGTAACTTTGGTGACCTTCAGCCAGCTGAATTTATCTTATTATTATCTCAGCTGTCATAATTCACATTTTGGACCATTTACCAGATCCTCTTCAGACTTGATGGAGATGTACCTTGGGGGGGATTCTTTTTTTTTTTTTTTGATCATTGGTCATTTTTGGGGAAAACTGAAAAATTCTGTCTTAAAAACAGCTTGGTTTAAAAAAAAATAATAAACTGTTATTTTTGTTTTCCTTGCAAGCCACAAGCTGGATTTGTTTCAGACTTGGCAAGAATATAGCTAGTGCATCTTTATATTTTTGTAGTTTTTTTCTAAAACCAGATCTCCTCAAACAAATGGGATATTACTAAAACTAGGTCACTAGGTCAACTATGTGGGTCACTCATCCATATGTCAGTGTTAAACTGGGCTTAATCCAATTGCTTTCTTTTGAAATAAAAAATATGTTTAAACCAAACTGGGCTTAGCTTTGTTTAGGACTTCTTTTTGGTTGAATGCGTCCAAGTCGGCTGAGCAGTAGCTATTCACACTGCCTACTTGCCTGACTGTAAGCTTTTCCGAATATTTGATCCTCGATATTGGATGCAAATATATAGTGATCTATTTTACAGGAAAAATGAGGGTGCAGTGGGGGACATGACAGTACGGAGCAGTGGATCTACTCAAAGCAGTTCCAGTTTTACACAGGTGACAGCAATGAATGAGGACTTGATAATGACTCCAATAGGGTCAGCTGCTCAAACCCAGATCTCCCCGAATAGTTCCCTCACTATAACCCCGGTGTCCTCAAGGGAGTTTTCTGGAGGATCCAGTCATGGAGCTACACCTACCTCTGTACCTGCTGCTGCTACCACTCCCCCAAATAAAGAGGACATTATTGGAACACCACCAACCACAGTGCCACCTGGTGGAGTACTTTTACCATCACTTCCAATCCCATCCACATCCGAGGATTTAGTAACACCTGTGTCATCCATGTCAAAATCAGACAATTTTCTAACCTCCACTGCTAGCTATTCACAGGAGCAGGGTGTACTGTCTTCTGATATGAAAGTGAATGCAGATCAGCATGCAGGTCATGCCAAGGAAATGCTGGAGGATATATTTGGCAGTTCACAGCCCACTCACCACCACAGAACTATGTTACACAGTGCTGGAAGCTCCAGCTCCACCAGCCTGGAGGTGAGTGAGATTTTAGGTGAGGGCAGGCGAGGCATGTCTGATCCATCCTTGGAGGAAGGTGAGGAGCAGCTGGAGGATGCTGCGTCACCAGATATCCTGGAAAACATGGCCACCACAGCCCAGGTAATGGTAGAGGTTGACGTGAACTGTGGCATGCTTGCTAATGCTGATGGTGTGCATAGTAAACAGGTGAACTTGGAAAAGCAGTGATTGCTGTAGCTGGTTACCTATTAGCCAAACTGTAATGTTTTTCCCATGTGGTGAAATTTATAATTTTTTGATAAATTTAATAATGCTATTTAGGTAATAATTTTTAAAATGTTTGCTTTTATTCTTCAGTTTGGATATGTATTTTGTACATCCTGACCAGTCCCTGGGTAAGGATTTAACCCTTTCCTGGGTATAATAACACTGAGTCAATAGCTTTTCTTAGTGTGGGTTTGGTTCAGTGAATATAGCCTGTGCCAAGGGATGCTATTGACCTGGGTTGTGTCATCATGATAGGTATTGTACAATTTTCATCATAAATGTTTTCTGTTGACAACTAATTGAAGTAAAGACTTTAAAGCAAGTCAGCAATTTACGCCTGGACATATGAGTGGGAAAGGGTTAATTGGCTGGAGGCAAAGTTGATGTTGAACTTTGCTGGTGTTTGAGGGCAGGTCAATAATATTTAGCAGGGGAAAGTTGACTGGACCTATTTGCCTTGTGTTTCTGCATGCCATTTTAATCAAGGGTCCAAATACTATGTAAATGAGATGGAACAAACATGTGAAATGTGCAAATAAAGTATGCTGAACTTTCGTTGGGTGATACACATGTGTATGTATTTTCTGTAACTTGGTGAATGCATACATATGATACAACACATGCATTCTTGATCTTTTTGTGTGACACAGTTGACCTTCTTTGGAACTCAATGCTGATTTGTTATGGTCATACAATAGCTACATGTACAGACAGTGTCGAACCATTGGGTTCATCAGGAGCATGGCAATGAGAGCCTAAGCCTCAGGAAATGAACTGTTTATATATGCCAGGTAAATGAATTCTTTTGTGCTATTTAATTTTGATGCAGGTCAAAGATGTACCATCCGAAAGAGACCATGATATCAGTGACAAAAGCTACAACAGCAAAATATGGCCCAAGCCACCTGAAGTACCAGATGTGTCAAACGAAGCCAAGCGGCTAGCAACGGAAGCGTTGGAGAATGCTGCCCTCCACTCCAGCCAGATGTGAGTAGTTCATCACAGTTTGACTCTTTCCTGGTTTGAACAGGAAGTGGGCAAATTTCTCACTTTTTTTCCATATGATGCTCTAAAATTTTCAGGGGTGTGATTTACTCCCCCCCCCCCCAAAAAAAAAAAAAAAAAAAAGGTTGATTTCCCTCGTTGTCATAATTGTTCCCCTTGAAATTGTCTGAATGACATTACATTCTCCTACTTCCAAAGGTACTTATTGTAAAGTTCCACTTTTTACCAGAGGAAGGAATCACATCCCAGAATGTTCTAGCACCACTGGCTTCTGGGTATTACACACACATCTGGCCTTTGTATGAAACATTCATGTATAAAAACCAATGCATTCTGCAGGATGACATGTAGACCAGTTATGAGTATGTGATAGTGTGGACCAGTGGTAACTGATAGCGTGGACCAGTTGCACATGATAGCTTGGACCAGTAGTACAAGATAGTGTGGACCAGTAGTACATGATAGGGTGGACCAGTAGTACGTGATAGGGTGGACCAGTAGTACTTGATAGGGTGGACCAGTTGTGTGTGATAGCGTGGACCAGTTGTATGTGATAGCGTGTAAGAGTAGTATGTGATAGTGTGGACCAGTTGCACGTGATAGCGTGGACCAATTGTATGTGATAGCGTGTAAAAGTGGTATGTGATAGTGTGGACCAGTAGTACCTGATAGTGTGGACCAGTAGTACCTGATAGGCTGGACCAGTAGTCCTTGGTAGCTTGGACCAGTTGTACGTGATAGCTTGGACCAGTTGTATGTGATGGCATGGATCAGTAGGCCTATGATTTATCATCAAAGTCTGTCCTTGTACTGCACTAAAAGCTTAATTGTCACTTGCATGGTGTTAGACTGTCTCATAAAAAATTAGCTTTTGCCACATCAATATAGTTCAAATCAGATGTAAATGTGATGCATATAATGCAAATTTAAGAGATCGTACTGCACTAAAAGCTTAATTGTCACTTGCATGGTGTCAGACTGTCTCATAAAAAAATTAGCTTTTGCCACATCAATATAGTTCAAATCAGATGTAAATGTGATGCACATAATGCAAATTTAAGAGATCGTACATATTTTATACATATGTATGTGTGTGTGGATTTGCGCACACACACACATACATATATATATATATATTTAAAAAGACTTCCACTGCATGCATAAAAGAGAACAGAGCATGTTAATTTGCTGATACAAAGCAATATTATTATCTTATAAGCGCAGCTCTGACAAAGACAATCTGAGCTTTACTGCTGTTACTCAACTACAGCAAAGGTTTGCTAGGGTTCACTGTCAGAACAAATGAGTGACTTGAGTTTGTACCAACTTCATTACTCTTTTATAGCAAGTCTGAATTCAGTACTGCTAGATAGTGATACTTCCATAAGTCTGGTGTTCAATGTAGATTAGGATACACTGAAACAGTTCAATTTTCAATGGGTATTTTGGTGAAATTGTCATTTGAAATAACATTTATTGCATAAAGCAGAAATGGAGCTGAAGAAGAGGAGGAAGCAGAGGAAGAGGATGAGGACATAGGTGATGCAGGTGCTAGGAGTTCTACCATTATACAGCGGGATGATGATGTTCGCATTGAAGAGGAAGAAGTTGAGGGAACAGATGAGCCCCCTGTTACTGTGACCCCTCCAAGGTCAGTCTCTGCAGCGAATGCAGCTCAAACTAGTTTTGGAGGAGTAAATGTAGTTTAAGTCTTGTAAATACAGTGGTACCTGCTGTATGTGGTCCCCTCTTCAGCCAAGAAAAAGTGGCCACATACAGCAGGTGACCTGTCACCACAGGTAAATTTTACCAAGAAATTGACTCCTGTGTCCCAGGCTAGTGACCACAAAAAGCAATGCGGCTGCTTACGGCAGTGGTTGCATACAGCAGGTACCACTGTATTGCATGTGTAGTTTGGCAAATGCTGTAGTTACTATAATAAAGGCTGTAATTTTATTCTGGTAAATGGTGTGGTTTAGTCTAATAAATGCCTTGCTCTGCACCAAAGTTCAGGGTTTCTACCAGAAAGTTCTGTTATGGTAAAAAAAAGGCCCAAGAGTGGGGTATGTTGAAATTTTGCCAGTTCTGCGATACCCTTAGGTTTAGAATATTAACCTATAAGTGTTACTCAGGGTAGGATAACCTGCATTCTAAATCTGTTAGGGTATGGTTTCATGCCACCAAACAAAGTTTGTGGGGGTACACTGGAATTAACTTGTCTGTACCTCCATGCATCTGTAGACAGAATTTTGTTCTGGGTACAACTAAATATCCAGGTGTCAAGTGATCTTTGGACTCCACACACATTCATTCATTGGATCACAATCTTGGACACAATTGTATGCATTTTGGACACAAAATTGGACGCAATCTGGGTGTGCAACTGTTCCTACATTTTTGCATGGATTTCTTGGTACAGTGATTGCACATGATGTGTAAATATGCATGAAGGCACAAATTGCAGACTAAACTAGATATCTTTTATTACAACTCAGTTTTTGCCTGTGGACAGAATTTTGTGAAAGTAACTTTTGCTCAGATTTCTGTCAAAGTTGGCACAGTGATTATGCATGATGTGTTTTAAATGCATGAAAACAGGAATTTCTGACACAACCACATTTCTGTTTTAAGGTGATCTATGGTCGATGCTTTTGTCTATCGGTTTCTAGACATGGTCTTTTCGACATTATTGTACATCCATTCATAGACCCCTTGCTCTGTGTGAACACTTTAAGATCTCTCCTAGAGGTGGTCACTGGATGCAAGGACCAATGCAATCTCTTCTGGTGAAGATCACTGTTTCCAGTTTTATCCTCATTAACCATTAATGGAAACCCTGCTCTGGACAGACTGATAGCCAGAAACGAGTCGACACAGATGCTTAGTTGGCCATCAGTCTCAGGTCAAAGTAAATTACTGTGTACAAGAATTCATGGCTATACAGAAAATGTCAGCATGTGGTTTATCAGCTAAGCCATGATCCCATATTGTACATTGCCTTTGGTCATTTTGGGCAAAAAGAATAGTATTGATGAATTTGATGTAGTTGTCGTCATTCTTGAGATTGTGTACGTGCAATAGCGTAAATAGAAATCTGGAATATTTTATGGTGTGATTGTTGAATAAGTAACTTACCATTAGATTTTCTTTAAAGTGTTGAGGTGTGGAAGTGATATATGCCAGTGGAATGTTAATGTTTTCAGTTTTGATACAACTACCATTTGTGCAGCATCCAATTGTGGTAGTTGGAAATGAATAGTAAAACTTTTGGATAGCTTAAAAAATTAAGGCATATTGTAACATTTAAATTTAGTACATATGTTTGGCTGCAGTGTGTCAAGCTTGCTGCTACTGGGGACATCACTATACATATATATATATATTTCAATTTGACAGCTCCCCAATTGTGTCATGTGTTTTGTCATGTACACCATATTTCCATTGAAAACAGATCAACGTAGAATTATCAATGTTCATTATGTACAAATATTGTAAATAAACATGATCATGTATTTTGTGCAGTGAGAAGCTTTCAGACGCTGCTATCATCTCAACTGGTGGCATTGCTCAGCCATTACATGGTGTCAGAAGGATATCGCCCCCAGTGGAGGCAGCAGGTGCCAGGTATGAACATCTAGTTTTCCAGGACATTTTTGAGCAAATGGGGAGAGATTGGGATAATTTCTTGTGTCAGAGTATGTTTGATCATCATTAATAGTTGCTTAAGATATTTAACCATTGTTTATAGTTCTGTAAGCTTCATAAATTGAAATGCTTTTATCTGCTCTTATTGTAGAGTAGATGGTTATTACAATAGCAAAGCCAATCACAATCCTCATGACCTCTTTTTCTTGGCTCAAAAAAACAAACAGTAATCAGTCGTAAACAAATCATATGACAAAAAATAGTTTCGGGGCTAAATACACAGGATTTAAATTGTGTAGAGTATGAGTGGGCAAAGTGAATATCATTATGGTGACAGCCACTTTGGCTCAAAATATTGAACATAACATAGCAATGTTTTTTAATTCAACAAAAACTTGAAGTGAATTAAACATGCTGTAATGCAGATCAAGCAAACAACCTGTACTTGGAAATGCCATGAAAGTTGTCAACTTTTGTGCACAGATGTGCCATTTCATCATGTTGATGGTGCGTGCACTTCTATAACCACACAGTTAGTCAGCTTCTGTTGTCTCTGAATTTTTAATTGAAATGGAGGTGCACTATTCTGCATGGTGGCAGCACCTGCTTTCTGTGTCACATGACATTTGCAATAATTAGTGAACCAGTGGTTTATTTAATCCTAGGTGTCTCCATGTTGCAGTAGGTAGATACCAAAGTGAATTACCTACAGGGGCAGCTACACATAACATGCAGTATTGTCAATGTAAAGAATCTGTGTGTTGCCATTGAAGGTAATTATGAGCTGCTGGCCTGTGTTTTAGAGACAATTTAAAAAGAAGCATTTAACTTTCCTTTCAGAGGTGAACCAGGAGTTTTGCTGCCTGCCATGGTAGATCATACAATGATACAGTCAGTAAGTCTGTTCTTTCAAATTTTGAGGAGGAAAAAGAAAATTTTGTTTCATGTAGAAGTGATGGGTAAGGAATTCTGGTATGTTTGCATAACCCAATTGAGTTTATTGGCTGGGGATTGTTTTATCCCATCTTGTAAAAATAAAATAGTAAATAATATAACTGAAATTCATCTGTGTAAGCACTGATGGCAGTAGTTGATAAACCTGGTATAGTAATTCAGTCTCAGAAACTATTCAAACCATGTCAACCTCATTTAAGGACACTATTTTGTAAATAATGTTTTATTCTCAAGCAAAGACACCAGTTCAAAAGAATGACTTTTTTTTTTAATAAAAAGATATATGCTTAGTAAGGTAGTCAACAAAGATCTATGAAATTAAGTTGATACCTAGATGATTGAACTGCCATTGTCTCACGGGAAACTTCTTGCCTGGTAGTTGAAGCTTTGTGTATGTTTATGAACCTTTATACTTCAACAATGATATTTTGTTTTGGGTTTTTCAGCTACAAAGTAGTATGAATCAAGTCTTGAACTTGCTGCAAGCACAGCAGAGGCAGATAGAACTGTTACAGACAAACATTGAGCATGACAGACAGACGCACAATCACAAGGCATCAATGGATGACCTGCAGTCACGCATAGACAGTATGGAGGGTGCGCTGGCAGCCCGCGTGGCCCGAGCCTTGGCCCAACACTCACAGGAGGAATGTATCCTTGTTGATAAAGGAATACTGTACTGGCACAAGCTTGGTTTCCTGAGCAATACCATTTGGGGGAAAAAACCAGGATTTTTTTTTTTCTTTAATTTGCTTGTGCTTTTTGACCCCAGCATAGATTGGCAATTTGGAAAATGAAATGGTGGTTCAGCAAAACTTGGAAAATTTTGCTGGTACATTTTGGGAAAATTGTGTTAACTGTAGAAATATCAGAAGAGCAATTGCATTTAGAGAAAGAAATTACATGCTGGAGCTCACATAATTGGAATTTGAGCAAGAAATATGCAGATCGCAAGGTTCTCTGTATAATGGCTTGATGATTAAGTAGAATTTTTGACACACAAAAAATGGGAGTCACTAAGGAAAGCTGTGCATATGGATTATCAAGTCCTTAATTGTCAATACAGCTCAAAGGATGCAGCAGGCTTTAAATGAGCGGGAGCTGATGGACAAGCAAAGACAGGAGAGAGTGTTGTCAAGTCTCACTCAAGCTGTAAATAATTCTGTTGCCACAAAATTGGACCGAGCTGTCAAGACAGAGATTACAAATGTGATTGTACCAGGTAAGATTCAACAGTCCGATATTTAATACGCAACATGTTGTAGAAACTGAAACTAAGTTTGTCCCAGTGAAGTACAGTGCTGTTTGTGCCTGTCCTTTGGAGCGTCCTTGGTGTGAACTGACCCATGAAAAAAGGGCATTTGAAAATGTGCTGGGAAAAAGTGGCTCATATAAGTGTTGGTTTTGCATTAACAAACACCAAGAACACACCCTATGGGTCTCCATGAAGTGTACATTTGTTACCAATACACATATCAGTCTGTTTGTGTGGCATTCTGCTGCGATGATTGAGCACACTTGATAAACGCACAAAGTACACATGATAATACCTTGATGCTGCAAAGAACCAGTTTGCAGTTGCTGCATTTTAGTGAGGTGCCTTGTTTGTCAAATAGTAAATTATATATATCATGCAGTTGTCACATCATTCTGTAGATGCAGTAGGAGAATTACATATTAAAATCAAGCACCATCTGCATGAAGTTGAATGGTGTAAATGATGTGTGCAGGTATGATTACATACCCAGCATAAATACACATGTTCCCACATGGTAGTAGGAATGGTGCTTTTCTTTGCATAGCATTGCCAGCTTTGGCCACAGGTGTCACTTAAGTGTTGAGATGGATTATCAGATAAATTTTTACAAGACTATTAAGTTCATTGCTTCATTTTTTCCCCCTCTGAAGATTGATAGGCACCAGCTTGAGAGTAATTAAAGGAGACAAAATGGAAAGTTTTAGTGGACAGTGAAGGTCCCATGAGCAATTTTTTTCTATTTGCCAGACTTTAATACAATGTCTTTCAAAACATTTACAGTGTACTGAAGTGTGTAAGCTACATTTTTTTTGGGGGGGGGGGATGCTGATTGTTGTATTAGATCACATGTAGGGATTCAAAGTATACAGCAAACAAATGTGGCAGGGCAAAGCCTGTAGCTTCAAGGGGCACTGCCTTCCATCAGTCCTCCTGGCTTGACTGGAGTTTTAGCCTTGGTAACTCAGAGAGTCCCCGACACTGCACATTGCTGGGTAGATATTAATGTATCATAAAGAAATCCAAGTTGACAGGGTGAAAAGTATTTTTTGTTTTTGGTTGTTCGTGTTTTTTTCGGGGGATGGGGGGAGAGATATTTGAGAGAATCCAAGCATAATTTTATATATTGATTTCACATGAAAGGTGAAAGTTTGCTATTATTTGTCTCCCACTGGAATCTGGGAGCAGTTTAGGTTCGCAGCTTGTCTGTGTGTCCTTGCATTTTCTATCCAAAAATGCTTGCCAGAGCCATATTTCTTTTGCTCTAACACTAAAAGACACCAAACTTGACTTGGAGACTTTTTGGGACAGTGGTGTGTGGGCTATGGAAATCAGGCCACTTCTACTTTTGACCCAGTCATAGAAAGTGTGAGTGACCCATATTACCCATACTGTAAGACCTGCAGGTACCAAACTTGATGTGTGCATTATTATTGAGATAGCAGTGTGTTGCATACCAAAATAAGGACACTCTGACCTTTTACCCTGTTGTAGAAAATACTTGTGTGGGCCATATACTATGATGTAAGAGCTACAGATATGGGTGACCTTCAGTGGGGGACTCCCTGTGTATTTCTGTGCAATCTGACTGCCCTTGAGTTTGGTCAGCTGCTCTTAAAATTTAAATAGGGCAGAATTGCAATAGAAAACTTATTCTGTTTGCGGTAAAAGACTGGGTATATAACACTGTAATTATTTACAACTGCACCTCAAATCTGAAACCAACATGCCCAGATTCAATTTATTCTCTTCTTTTGCAGCTTTTATAGTTATGAATTGGTATCTTTGTCCTGATTCACAGATTTTTTTTCCCCATATTTTTGCATAGTTTTTAGTATACATATGTTGGCAGCTTGTTTACCAGAGAGTGATTTGTACAGTGCTGCCACCTTTGGCATGATATGACACAGAGTATTGGGGGTAGTAAAAGTTTTCAACATTTTCACATAAGCACACAATGCTGGGGGGTGGGGATGGGGCAACAGCAACTGCTTGTTGTTAAAAATACATCAAAATGTTGATTTCCTCCCCCCCCCAAACAAAAAAAATGTGTTGGAAATTTTGGTATCTATAGTGTTATTTAAATTAGAAGCTTATAAACATTACATGAACAAGTATGAAGGTTTGAACAAGGTGAACAATATAGCTTCGTATTTTGCTTTGAAATTCAGTACTTTAAAGTGCTAATATTGAGGGGGGGGGGGGGAGAGTCTGTAAATTCATACTCAATACTGATGTAAAAATGTTATTTTGACTGGCCCCTTACAACACTTGGTTTCTGCGGTTTATGACTGATGAGCCCTGCATAAATGTAATGATTGATTAATTTACTGTTAGGAAAATAACTTGTGGTACTTTGCTTGCAGCTGTGAGACAAATATTGCAGCCTTTGAAAGATGAACTGCATACAGAAATAGCCACAAAATTGACAGCAACAGACTCTTTGATGAAGGAAAACATTGGAAAACTAGTCAAGTCACGTGTGAGTATTGATTTAAATAATTGGATGAAAGCCTTTATATTTCACATCCTTTCCTGTATTTAATTGTGTCATTTTTAGCTCAGCTGACCTGTCAGTCAGCTGAACTTACAGGGTGGTCTCTTGTCTGTTTTCCTGCCATGCACAGTTTACATCTTCAACTTCTCCAAAACCATCAGCTATAACCACTTCAGGCTTGGTAACAGTGTACCTTGGGTGGGTCTCTGCCAAAGTTGTTCAAGTGATTAGGCTTTAGGGATTTCTAGATGTTTTATGAATAATGTTGGTAATTTTTTGGCAAAATCTTGAAAAATCTTCCCCAAGACCATGTAATTAATTGCTTCCAAATTACATGTACATGATCTTACACAAAGGTGGCCTGGATGTTATTCTGAGCTTCACAGAACTACTTCAGTCTGTGCATGCAAGGTCAGATGAGCACAGGACTGTCACAGTCCTCCTGTTTAAGTTCATGATGTAATTGCCAAGAAATTTAATGATGCATTTCCGGCTCGGTGGAGTTGCTGGTAATAATTAACCCCCTGGCGTACCGGGGGTGGGGGGGAGAGGGTGGCAAGACAGACTATACTTTTAGGAAGCAAAATAATAATTTGATCAATTTTGCTGATGGCACATATAAAAATAAAGACACAATGAAATACGGTTTTAGCATAATGCAACAAATAACAATTTGTACTCGTGAAAGTAAGTACCATTACAGTACTGTCAGGTGTCCAGCATTACATGATGATTTGATGCATGAAGTGAGACTGGTGAAAACATGCCACGAAATGCAGTAATTTAAAATAGGTACAGAGCTTCCTATAAATCAAGTGACAGTCTACCAAGAAATCAACAGTTGCAACCTAGATTTAACTTTGAGTGGCAAGCTTTGAATGAGTAAAGCTTTTGTGAGCATGTGTTGAGTGCCATGCACCCAAAGCACACTGAGGAAAGCTGTTGACTTGGACTGTTCCTATAGTCTTTGCTACTCTAGGCATGCTGGTACTTGAATGAAGGTTGGTTTACAAAGAATATGAATCTAGTATCATCAACGTTAATTTGGAGCTCATTTACTTTAATTGAAATTGGCACTACAAGAGTTAGATGTACCACCACTCCTTTGGGCTATTACAGCAAACAGTTGAGGCCATTGGGCAGGCAGCAGGTAATGCCATTCAGGGCAGTATACAGGCTGCGTACAGGGATGCATTCCAAGCTATGGTTATGCCTGGGTTTGAACGTACATGCCAGACACTCTTCTCCCAAGTAAATGACACCTTCCAGAGGGGCACACATGAATGTAAGTGGACACAAATTTTCAACATTTCATGAAAATCAAAATGGAAAGTTCCTCTGAGCTCAAACATGAACTAAAGTTCACAATTTTAATGTCTAAATGAAAAGGATTTATTTTCACTTTGCATTGTACTGCATTGAAAGGGTCCTAATTACAAGGTATATCTACAGTCCAAAACACAATATTTCCATGGCTGCTACTGAAGGAAGTCTGTTTTATTGCAGCACAAGTCCCAACTCCTTTTCTGTCCTTCGGAACTGGGACGACTATCTTAAAATTTCATCTAAATTAAAATGATGCAAAACAGTTTAACACTTCAAGTGAGTGGGATATACAGTTGTTTTGTTGGAAATTTTAGTAAAACTTATATTTGAACAATGTTTATTTTCATTTTGCATATATTTAGAACATCTCATCACACAGGTTTAATTGTGAAATATTGTCATTTTTAAACCATGTTGAGCAACTCTTCCAGATTTTAGCGATGCATCTTAACAGGAAATGTCCTGCAGATTCTAAGTTGAGGGGGTTAAATAATGAATCCAATCTATTGTAGACATGCATCAATTGGAGACCCACCTAGACCGGCTACGACACCAACAGGAGTCGACGCGGGACCCGATCCTGAGCCAGTTACAGAGCACAGCCGAGGCTTTTCACACACAGACTGAACAGATGCAGTCTTCCATTATTAGGACCCTGCAAGCTGAAGTTGAAACACATGTCCGAACAACGATGACAAGGTATCAGAGATGGCTGATTTTGACTGTTTTAATATGGGGTACATGTTCAACGTAAATGTATCTGTAAGATTTTTATGGGAGGAAAGGATGTGTATGGAAACTGTCTGGAATTTTAAAGGTCATGAATTAAGCCAGTGCACCATAAAGATTTGACTTTTGCTTTTTTTACTTTAGGTTTATTTTGTACTTGACACAAGGCTCAAACTTGTGTCAATTTTTACAGTTGATTGAACCCAGGGGGGTTGAACTGCATCAATACATGTACACATTTTCAACTTATAAAAAACTGTAGGCTGGATGATGCTTGTAACTTGCTTTGGAATTACAATGGGTTGGTCTGTACCAAGCTGGTTGAGTAAGTGATACATCAAGAACTTTCAATTTTTTTTTTATGAATTGTTAATTTTGTCTTTGAAAAATCTTGTAATGCATCACTCCAAAACCACTTTGCCAATAACTTTGGACTTGGCAGTGGAAAAGCAAAACGGAAAAAAGAGGTGATTTTTTTTAACTTTAAGAAAAGGGGTGAAGCCAGGTAATGATTAATTAGTGCCCAAGTTAGCATGGCTTACATAGCGATATTAGTGGAAGTGCTGCATGTGCCTGTGGTTTATCCATAAACCTTGACCAGATGTCTATGGTCACCGGGCCACTTTGTAAGTTTAACTCTTCGCTTGATCAGTCTAGAACTATTTGAGCTAGGACTTTGATATTTAAAGTGACAATGGTACCCAATTAAGGCCGATTTGACAGGGTACATGGATGAACGTGACTTAATTCCTAGGCAAAAAAAAAAATCTGTGTTTCCTGTTACATGCCTAAAGAAAATTCCAGCCAGGTAATAGGGATTTTTTATCTTCAAATGGGGCTTAGTGGTCAAATTCTCTGACATCCACGTGAAATACACAGGTCCATCACTGAAAACTGAAATCACAAATGCTGAACTGGAAGCAATGGAATTTTGAAAGGCTGCAATATGTGCGTGCAAAGTCAGCTGAGCACAAGACTGACAGTCCTCTGGTTTTAGTTTGGTTCTTTAGTTCCTGTGTAAAGCAGACCATCATATTTTTTTTCTTGAACTTTTAGCAAGTGTGATCTGTTTATGTCAAAATTTATAAGGGTTTCTATGTAAATAAGACTGATCGTGACACATCAAGTAGTCAACATGGAGGTCACATTGCAGCATGTGCACCTTTTTGCAAGGTAACAGCTGTAGGCATCTGGTTCGGGCAATTAACTGAACAATAATAAAGAAGATTTAAGACTTGAATAAAATGCTCCAGGTCCACTGCCCTATGACCCATGTTTCTTTGACCTTTGACCTTTTCAGCCTGGAAGATGCTCTGCTTACTCACGTACGGCGAGTGGTGCAGGAAGAATTGTCAGTGGCTCTGCAGGAGCAACAAAATACAATAAGTGATAGTGTCCTCAATGCTATGAGGTCTGGTGCTGTGACCCCTGTGCCCCTGACCCCTGACCCCCAGCAGCAACAGGTGCATGTTCTTGGGCTCCTGAGGCAAGGACAGATTAATGTTGCATTCCAGCAGGTTGGTTGTTATTTGTGTTACTTACTTAGTTTGTTGATTTTACTAGGGTTAAAGCAACTAAGTTGTTTTAATCAGGCATGAAATATTCAGCGGGCATTAATTTAAATTTAGTTGTATTTTTCATTAGATAGATAGATAGATAGATAGATAGATAGATAGAGAGAGAGAGAGAGAGAGAGAGAGAGAGAGAGAGAGAGAGAGAGAGAGAGAGAGAGAGAGAGAGAGAGAGAGAGAGAGAGAGAGAGAGAGAGAGAGAGAGAGAGAGAGAGAGAGAGAGAGAGAGAGAGAGAGAGAGAGAGAGAGAGAGAGAGAGAGAGAGAGAGAGAGAGAGATTTACGTGGCTGAGAATAAGTTACTATTTCTGTTTCATGAGGTATCGATGGTGGTGAGGAAAACCACATGACCCCAGGTCAGAAGTGATTTTGCACACCAAAAACAATCCTGAGTGAGAGAAAATAGTATTTCACTCTCCAACCATGTAAGACTTTGTTTGTTCTATGTTTAATTGGATATTCAACCCCCCCCCTCCTCCCCCCCCCCAAAAAAGCTCTAGGCCTACTTTCAAGGCCGACCTGGTGTGCTGTGTTTGTTAACACTCGTCATAGTTATTCAACTTCATGTGTGACATGTGTGTATAATCAAACATCCCTTGTGTAAATTTGAATTTGTGTCCGTGTTAATGCACTACGTCTCTGATGGAGGCGCATCACAATTTATTTGTAACAATGGTTAGGTCATGTGATATACAGTGAGATACTTTTGAATGTCACTCTAGAAAATGATAATTTGCCCTCAGACATAAAATGAATATGTGTGTGTGATCAATTTCAGAGTTTGAGTTGTTTGCAGGTGATTGGTCTCTCATGTTGGTTGTATTCAGATGAAAATGTAGACCGTCATACACGGGCCATTTTGCCCCATGTGGTGTGTTGATATCATTTGCATACTCTGTAGTTCTCTTCATCATTACTACCTGCAGGTTGGTGTCACTCAGTGAGCATTGATCTCTTTTTTCCAGGCACTGTCTGCATCTGACCTTGGGCTGGTGATGCTGGTATGTGAAAAGGTCAACCCCTCACAAGTGTTCAACCAGACTCCATGTCCTCTGGATCAGCCAGTCATTTTATCCCTCATACAGCAGCTTGCTGCAGACCTCATGAACCACACTGAACTTAAATACAGGTAAAGACTGATACAGCCATACCGAATTTTTGGCATATACATTTACTGTTTGTGGCTTGCCTGACTGTCTATGCAACTGTCTGTCTGTAACACAATCCTTGTGAGTAAAATATCTCATGATTCACAGGCCACATCAATACTCAGATTTACCTCAGTTGTGCCTTGATTCAGTTACTTGACCTGATTACATTTTGGTGACGTTTGTCTCATTCAGGGATGAGAATTGGTTGCTATTTGGGAACTTTTAGCCAAAATTGCTTTCTTTTAACAAAATGTTCTTAGTTTGGTCTAAGTGCTGCAGAACTGTTACAGGCCCTTTTACAAAATCCCTTTCTCCCGCGGGAGAATGACCTTGGCCTGTGATAGGGACACACACGTGCACTGAACCAGCCCTTCATCAAAGTGCTAAATAAACTATGTGGTCGACTGGTGAGGCTGAGGTTGTTCACACCATTTACTGGGTCATAGCCATCCACACACCACATGCAGGCTGGGTCAAAGGGCTGGGAATAAAAGTAATTGGGACTTTGATACTTCTCCCAGTGAACATTGTAGCCAGATCTTGGATTTAGGATGAAGGGAATGGCAGAATAAACCTTGAGGACTTATTTTGAGTGTTTTTTTTTTCACCTAGTGATATTTATGAACTCTCTCTATCATGCATCCTTGCCTGTATTCAGTCATCAGCTTTTCCATGCATCATACATTATGCCTTTGAAATTAAAGCTGCATTTTATCATTGATATGCTGTGAAGATTCTTAGTTTGGATTTTGTGCCTCAGCTAAAAATCAGCAGTGACAAATGTTATAAGCATTGTACATCTTATCTCTTTTCAGTGGATGTGTGTGTGTGTGTGTGTGTGTGTGTGTTGGGGGCGGGGGATACACTTGCTCCAAAGGGGAGGGGAAAAGGGATGGTAGTAAGATCAGGGGAAAGATCAGTACCTCCAAATAAGAAAAACTGGGGTGGGAAGTACACTCATCCATCTACATATATTAATATAGGAGAGTAAAGAAAAGTCTCTGGCTACTCCATGCCCATCCTGGCTAACTAAGACTGGGTCATCGCTGACCTCCCTCCCAAGATACCACCAGAGTAAGTTAAGGCTCTTAACTTACAGGGTATGAAGAAGTCTTTCTTGTTAATGTTATATCATCGATGAAATTAAAAGCACATCATTGTAATCCCCGTAAAACTAGTTCCATGGCCAGTTGAAATGTTGCTGGGGTGTTACATAATCCAAATGGCATGGATCAATACTGGAAAAGGCCATATTTGATGAAGGCTGTTTTTGTCCTAATTGCACTCTTGCACGGCCACCAGGTGGTAGCTGGCATATATATTGAGGACACTAAACCATTTGCTGCCCCCTAGGGTATCAAGACACTGCTCTAACATGTGGAGGGGGTAGCTATACACTCTTGGAGAGTGTATGGTTCAAGGGACAGTAGTTGACACACCATCGCACACCTCCATCTTTTTTTCGAACCCTAAATGGAGTAATGGCTAGTTAAAGAGCTAAACAGCAGAGCTGATAAATCTCTCTCTCTCTCTCTCTCTCTCTCTCTCTCTCTCACATGCACACACACTATACAGTATATTTGCATTAAAAAAAAAAGCCTGCCTCAGGGGCCTTGTCTGTGTTTACTTTTGCTGGCTTCAAGGCTCATTTTTTGCCGTGGCTGTCTACATGTAGTCTGTCAGGTTACCCGGTACTGGAGACTGGGGATAGGATATTGTACAGGATTTTAGTCCTTATCCAGGGCTAGATCAAGTTTGAAGATGGGTGACCTGAATTCAAAGGTCCGAAGGGTACTTCAGCAAACTTGGTCTTGGCATTGTAACTCAGAATTTAATATTGCACATGGTTATAGCCCTCAATTAGGGCTTGGCCAGCTTAAAAGATGGATGACCTTGACCAAATTCCCAAGGTCACCACATAGAGTCATAATAGTGAACTTTGTTTCTGCATGATAACTAACAAGGTTTTTCACCTGGAGCTTTCATATTGCTCAGGAATATAGCCCTCTCTAAGAGCTAGATCAAGTTTTTAAATGGATGACCTTGAGTCAATTCCTAAGGTCACATAGCTACATTACTGAATTTAGTTTCTGCTTAATAACTGCAGAATTTTTTGAACCAGATCTTTTATTTTGTACATGTTTATAGTCTTCTATTAGGGATAGATCAGCTTCAAAGAAGGTTGACCTTGACCAAATTCCCAAGGTCACAAGGCCATTTTAGTGAATTTTGTTTGTACATCCACTTCCCAAGGTCATGAGTGCCCCATTTGGTACTATCAACAGGGTGGTGAGAGTGAACATAATGGGGGGGGGGGGGGGGGCATGTATGTTTTACAAATATGTCCTGTTTGTTCAGAACTACACAGGATGTGGCACTGTTGCTCCTGTTTGTATAATGGTACAACAGAAGTATGATGTATATATTCTATTCAGCCTGGATATGTCCATGTTTTCATTGTCCCACAGGCTTGAAATACAGAAGAAAAATTGCCATTAGTACATTTCATAACTTGGCATGCAGAATAGGGCCTTGTAATTGGGAGTTGACAGTTGTTTGTTGTGATTCTAGGTACCTCCAGGAGGCCCTCATGAACTTGGATCCGTCAGATGCCATCACCAAAGAGCACATGCCAACTGTCTTGGGTAATCTGGTGGACAAATTAACAACATTTCTACAGGCTCATCCCCAGCATAAGATGGCCCGCAGCATCCGCATGCTAATGATGGCTTCCCAATCCTTCCTCAAGTGAACAGCCTGCAAGTCATAATGATCTGCATGGACAGCCCAGGCAGCTCAGTTTGGCTAAATGTGAAATGAAAATAGACTCTGTATTAGCTGCTGTGGACTCCTGGTGTTACTCTTCATTTTTCCCTTGCCAAGAACTTCAATAATTTCATCCATAGGAGAATTTAAGTACTGCATAATCATTTGTACTTACAAGCATTCAATTTCTTCAATTTACCTCAAAATAGACTGCAAAGTTTTGTGTTTCCAGAATTGGCTTGAAGTTAAATTGAACTTGTTTATTAAAAAAAAAAAAAAGAATATTTATCCCACGGAAGAATTTATGATTCTGCAGTTTTGAAGTGTGAACCAGGCATGAAGTTCATAGATGTAGTCCAAACTGCTGTACTTTGACCTTGATTTGTTGAAATTCATGTGAGCAAAATGTGCATTGCTTCATGAACACTGCGGAACAGGGTGAGAAAATCGTTTTGAAATTACTTGTCTGTAGGACAAGTGACACAAAAATCGCTTGTCCTCCCTCATAATACCACGTGTGCTAAGCTAAGTTTTGCTTTGAAAAAGCATGTTTTAGTGGAAATCATGTCATACAATGAGTCTGGTATACCAGCAGAATTTGAAATTCAACAAATTGTGAATTTTCCCAATAAAATTACTTGACATGTCCATGGGACCAGTCAAATTTGAAAGGCACTTGTTCTCAGGAGGATTTCACTTGTCCCAGACAATAGGATCATATGAATTTTCACACCCTGCCACAGAAAAAGTAGTATATCTGTCTTATATACAGCTTGAGCAGATGATCAGTTGTGTCAATTTTTTAATTGATGTCCAACTTCAACTAATATTTGGGGTTTCAAAGGTGAATATGCATCTTCTGAACAAACTTAATCTGATTATCTTTGTTTATATAAATAATATCTGTAATTTTTTTGGTTGAATGATAAAAGTCTTCAGTGTTAATTTTTCAGTATACAAGAGTATTATTCTTTGCTGTCTGTAATCATGAAAAAAAATGTATTCAAATGACAAAAATACTCCTGTGAGGCGTAGACAGTGGAAGTATAAGGTGGGAACGTTGGCATGTTCAGCAGGCAGATACATTTGGAGGAGCAGCCATGATGTTTTATTTGAAAAATGGTGCTGTGGCATATAACAGCCTGATCATATGTTGCAAGTGGGCAAGTCGTTGTGAGATAGTTTGAAACTTATAATTGGTGCACTTTGATTTGAAGAACTGTGTAAATTTTATGAGATTAAGCAAAGAGAAATCATTTTTTATCCTTTAAAAATGTACTACTTCCATGACGAAAACAATGAATCCCAGAACTAAAGTAGTCTTTTACAAGGTGACTTGACCTAATTTTATTTTGGCTGTAAACATGTTAATGTTTTGCAAAGTTAAAACTTGTTACATGTAGGTATTATGTTTTTTTGTTTTTTTTAACTATATATAATTTTTATTCAGTTGTAACTAACAGCTGTGTTTGTAGTTGCAAAGCAATAAGTCCATTAGTTTGTAAAAACTTGTGTACAGATTTTAGTTGAAGAATGTTTTGCATGAAAAGTAGACTGAAGTACTCTTAGCTAGTCTGTATACACCCAGCTTTACTATTCAACAACATGGACAGCTGGATGCACCTGCAAACAGGCGCTGGGTGTTACGTGATAAAACATGGTAAGAAAAATTTGAATAGTATACACAAAAATAATAATATTAATAAATGAATAGCCACCCCAACCCAAATATTACGTCAGAAAGTCATATAATATTATGTATGGCCCTGGATATTTTCTCTGCAAAATGGTTGGGAAAGCAGACACTGGGAGCAGGAGATACTGCAGAACAGGGAATCATCAACTTCCGATCAGCATGCTCAGATTCATGGGGATTATTTTATGCAAAATTTTCATAGATTCCCATTCATTATTCTTGTGTTGGAAAAGATACCACTACATGTATATATATATACATGTATACATAAAAGTACATGTATGTAGACTGTTCATTCTTGTTTTATAGATTCTGTAGGTAACAAGTCCTACACCA
Organism: Hermodice carunculata; assembly: GCA_964020975.1. Taxonomy (NCBI): domain Eukaryota; kingdom Metazoa; phylum Annelida; class Polychaeta; order Eunicida; family Amphinomidae; genus Hermodice; species Hermodice carunculata. The sequence goes on from OZ026624.1 coordinate 21,237,246, forward strand.
TTAGGTACATTTCCTTTTGAAATCTATGACAAGCTTGATGCAAGTGTATTGAAGTATAACTACCAAAAATGTTAGGGCTCCATCGAGGAAAACAAGGCTGACACCCACCCACCCACACACATACACACATTTTTTTTTTCCAGACATGTCTGAAGCTTGGGGTGTACTGACACAAAGTGGCACCAAGAGACAAAGACTGGCGTGATATTAACACAAAGAGTTCCCAGAACAAAAGAGCCGAGAGTCTTGCTAATAACAAAAGACCCATGTGAACCAGCTCACTTAAGGCAACAAAACATGCTTAATTATTGCCCAGCCAATTAAGTATTTTGAGCTCTCAAAATATATACACACACCCATACATGCACACAGACATGCACACAAGTGTACATGTATGTATGTATGTGTTGGTGGGTGTGTTGTCACACAAACAAAGAAAAAAATTGAAACATAAATCTAAACCTTATTGTGTTCCAATGTATGGGTTTCCAACACAGGTAACTGCATTTTTGAAGACTGAAGTTGGACATTTGATATTATTGTTAAATTGAACTGTAAGAAGAGTTGTTACTCCAGATCTCATGAAAGAGTTCTGAGTAAAACTTTCATTTTGTCACTTTTCCCCTTAAAGTGACCAATACCAGCTGGTGGTCAAATGTCACCTGCTTCAATGTTTTTGACTAGGGCTTTAATGAATACACCAGGTGGTAAATATGATGTATATCTGGAATATGGGGTTAGGAATACGAATTAAGATTCACAAATACAGTACTAGCGGGAAGACCATGGACTGGTTGATCACATGCATCATTTACCTGCAGTAATATTGGTGAAGTTAATCCTGCGGTATACTATACTGAAAGAAGAAACACAATACCCTTCAAAGGCACTTGTAAACAAAACACACACTGTAATTCATCATGGTAAGAGCGCTTTTGCGTGTAACTCCCAGACCTGTGCGTTTTGGCCATTCAAAGCAGGTAAAAAGCCACATAGCTGTATATAACGCGCAGGCAAAAAAATGGGAACAAATGCCAAGTGCATGCAAAGCAGTGGCTCCATTGGTGGGTGATCAGTGCCGACCCCACCACTTGTTTATACTATCAGTTCATTTACTCAATAAAAATCAAGTAAGTTTTCCCCCAAATTCCAAATATCAACTCAAAATTACGATTGAAGACAAGCTAAACTTTGCCTTGCTGTGGCCAAGTTTGACAATAGTTTCCAAGTTTCTGCACACAAACAGGTCTGCAACTTGCATCAGACCCACACCCATCAATAACTACCAGATTTTTTCATGGATTGCTAGTTTCTTCATAAAAAAAATAAATAAAGCCATAAACCAAGTGTACCTATAATGTAGTTTTAGGAGAGTATTTTGATCATTGGCGCTGCTCAAAATCCCAGTTTAAGATTCCTGGTGTACAAAATAGCTATTGAATGAATGTTTACATTTAATGTTGACCCACAAGATGTACCATTTGCCTGGTGGTCCATACATATTTTAAGTCTTGTGATAGTCAAGAGGGAATGAACCATTCAGTACATGATGATAGTTGACAATTCATTGTGTGTGTGCGTGTTTTATTTGATATAGTTATTTTGCTTGCCTTAACAATCTGGTGTGAGTGAAGTGTGGCATTGTAATGCCAATACTACATATAACATTGAAACTTACAAACATTTGTGGGCAGATCCAGATATTTTAATTGGGCAATCAAGGCCCAAAAGGTTTTTATTTTCATTAGTTTTTTGCAAATGGCAAGCTTTAGCTGGGTTGGGTGGGGTGAGAGGGGGAAGGGAGTCTATCTGACCTTGGGGCAAAGCATGCACTGTAATAGCAAGCAATCAGTTTGGTGCAATATTTGACATGTTTGATCATGGAAGTTGGTGATTCGGATGAGTGATGTACTCTTGCGTAAATTGTAATAGGATCATAGAAACTGAGGAACTCTGTTTGAGCAAAGTTAGCTGGAAAAAAAAAATGTTTTATATATTTATGAAAATTTATTATTTTCACAGACTGCCAGACTGAAAGTGTCTGCTTTTGTAAATACCTGCAATAAAGAACACTATTTTTCATGAATGCTTCATTTTGGTGTTGGGTCTTGTTTTATGAGGATGAAAAAAGTTTGTGCAGAGGTTCATTTGGTGGTTAAGAATTTAAACTAATATGAACAACTTCAGAAATGAATTCTTGAAGTTGTATCTGCTGACTTGTAAGTGATAATTGGGCATCTTCGCTGGCAACCTCCTGTCAAAACAGGTTAAAAGCAACTTGTGAATTGGTTATGCAACATTTTATTGCTTTAGATAATTGGGTATATACATGTTATATATTTGGACATTTTATTGTAAGCGCTTAGTTAAAATTACGGTTGTAATGGTGAAAATTAGCCACTTGGAATCTAACTTGGAGGAAAAAAACTTCAGTTGATGTGCCTGTCAAGACATGTAGGGCATATTGAATGATTCTTGATTTTGCATATCTTCCGCAAGTGAAATCAAATACGCTAAACTAAGTACCTTCACAAAATTTGAAAGCAAGCACTTCTCCAAACTTGCCAAGGAAACTTGACTGAACAGCTTTACATTTTATCCAGTTCTATTGACAGGCAGTTGCTGACTACAGGTGAGAGCAAAGTGTACATAAGAATACAAAACCCTTTCCTGGTCAGAATAAGACCAGCTTGATAGCTCTCCTTAGTGTGTGTTTGGCACAATGCACCTGCCCTATGACATTACAATCGATCTTGTCTACAATTTGCTGCAAGCTTCACATCAGGTGGAGTGGAGAAATCAGTTTAATACTGATTGGTCTGTTTTGTAGGTAAGATGATGCAGCTTAGGCAAACAGAAAATTAAAAAAAACCACATTTTTGACACAGGAAATATGTGCCACCTGATATAAATACAGCATCATCCTGAAATAAACTTTCGATGGTACTCAACTTTGGATCAGTTACTCCTCTGCAATGTTATAAGTTGCTGCATTGTCACCTTATGGGGTGGAGATGAGGCGAAAGTTGAATGAGTTGTGGGGCGAGTTAGTCTATTGCTATCCCTTCCCCTTTGAGACCTCCCACCTTCTCTCTGGCTAGGCATTTCCTGTGTCTCAAACACTGAGTCCAACAAAATTTCAAAGTGGGATAGGCCTAAAGGCTAAAGTAAAAGTAAATGGCTTCGTTTTCACCCAGATCACCGTGCCCCTCAGAGTCCTGTCAGAAAGTACACTGAAATGTGATGCGCCATGCATGATCAAAATACTGCGTGTTAAACTGTTTATTGCCCACTTTTTAGCTGGCTGTCTCTCAGAAAAGCAGAGAGGAAAGATGTTTGCGCCACACAGCTCGACTTATTTCTGCAACAATATAAATAATGTTTTCTATAATCGTGAGAGGGCGCTGTTAGCTTGGTGCTACGAAACTGTCATTAATGAATAGCTCTGTATTGATCTCAACAAGAGCAGGTGGTTTTCAGGCGAAAGTGAAAACTGCAAACACAACGAGAAGTTCGTGGAGCTGTGTACATGCAGCCTTTCACAGATTTGCCAAGAAGTGGCGAAAGGTGAGTGAGAAAATAAAGCGATGGTAAAGTTAAGCGACTGCATGTGCAAAATCGAACAGTTACAAGCATCAGTGGACCCTGCAACCGCAATTTTATATGAACTTCTTCAAGATCCATTCATTTTGAGAAACCAGTTCAGCTGTCCAACTTGCTGCGCCGCAGCCTGCGGTATAACAGCGTGGATTAGCGTGATAGTCCTTGGAAACTCTTGTTGAGGGGCCCGATCATGTTTCACATGGAAACTTGTTCCAGTGTTAGTGTGCTGGTGTGGTTGGTATTAGCAGGGAAGTGCAAATAAGCAGTTTTCTGGTATGTATGGTAACCATCGACTTGGAAGTGCAGGATTTGAAGCAAAGCGATTTGAATCGATAGCAAATTTATTGGTCAAGGATTCCGCTGACGCCACCATCAATGGCATCATACTATTTATGTCAGGGAAATGTCACATTAGTGACATTACCTGATTACCAGTAAGCACCACGACCACAGGCAATCAAACGCCCCGCATTTTATTTGCGTCAAAATCCCGTAGGGCTGTAAGAGATGTCGGCGCAACTTCCCAAGGCCAAGGACTTGTAAGACAAGTTACAAAAGACAAGCCCAAGTCATGTCAATATGTTTATATGAATGCTCTTTATTAACATGATTCATGAACCGTACACAGCACATTATAGTCACAGATAAAAAAAAAACAACAAACATGTATACAGTGGTACCTCTTTTGAGAGACCGTCCCTACTGCGGGTCAAAATGCGGTCTCTCAAAACAGGTGGTCTTTCATTACAGGTACAACAACATGGAAAAGATAGCGCAGTGGTCTGGGAGAGCGGTCTTAAAAAGATATGCGGTCTCTCATTAGAGGGGTCTCTCAAAAGAGGTACCACTGTATGTTTAAACATATTTAAAACAGGTAAATGGAAGGAAAGACTAAATGAAGTTATATAGACAGAATGAACAAAAATAAACCTTATTCTTCACTAATAATAATAATAATTCTGTGGCTCTCCACTTGTCTGCGGCAGTCCTGTGTGACACAGGTGGCCTAGAAAGAAAAAAGAATAAAAGTAGATGAGGCAGAGGAAAGCATGGTAATCCTTATCGGCTTGTGCTCCCATGTTTTCCAGGACCAGAGCGGAAGCAAAGGGTCCACCACCCACTCACTCACAGCTGTGGTGAGCCCCTGATCCTGGATACATCCCCCTACACTCATCGTTTGTACTTTAAATAAACAAAAAAAAAAAAAAAAACAACTTCCCTCACGTACCCTATTCCCACCTCTAAAGCTCAGGCATTTCCCATGGGGGCCTTATAAGGGCTTCCACCATTCCCTTTCCTCCCTGTACTCTCGAATTCTAATTTAACCTGTTGCCTTCTAACTGTATTATTTAATTCCTTTTCTCCCAGCATCCTACCAGGTAGTCCTGTACACTTTTAGTACCTTTCAAACCTGAAACCCATGCTACTTGTTCCTCTTCCTCTAAACACCGAACCTCTTCTAAACCCTTGTAATTTTAATCTTCCCTGTGCCACTTTCTGAAAAATATATTCCCTTATCTCTTTATATGCATCGCACCACAACAGCCAATGATCCACTCTCTCGTCTGTCTCTTGTCTACACATCTTGCACTTTCCATTACGACCTGTTGTCCACTTCTGTTAAATCTCTTTTCTAGATTGATTACTCCTGCCCTACTTTGAAAAAGAAGCTTGGATCACTTCCATGTACTATTGTAATTTTGTTAACTTGTTCAGCCATAAAATTAATGTAATCTAGGGTTGTTTTCATTTAATTTTATATATTTTGTTAAGTTATCTATATGTGCCCTGTCAAAAGATGAAAGATCTCAAGCCATGGAAAGATTGTCAACGTGGATCATGGATGATTTCAGATGTACCTCCTCCGTCACAGACATGCTAAACCACCCATCTTTAGAATCCCTCCAGTCCGTACGAAACACCACAAGATTAATAGTCATGTGCAAAATAGTTCAAAACTTCATCGCAATCCCCCCCCCCCCCCCCCCCCATTCTGCTCATTCCTACAGGTAAAACCACAAGAGGCCACCAACAATGTCATACCTGTCAACGTTCCACAGCTCAAAATAGGGAGATTTTTGTAAATTTGAAAAAATCAATGGGGGAGATTTGTATTTTAACAAAGAATATAATAGAAACTACTAAGTTTTCATGTGGGAGATTCTGCCAAATTTTGCACGTAAATAAAAAAAAAGTTTGGGTGAGAAACCTTATGGGGAAGACTTGACAGGTATGCAATGTTTCCTGGTCCCCTTTTCTCATGTGTTCATATTCAGATACTCTTTCTTTCCCACAGCAATCCTCCTATGGAATAATGCCCTATCACAAGCTACCACTGCTGCACTGTCCCTTCTTGCCTTCAAACACCATATCTCCAATTCAATGTAAATATTCCTGGTTTTTAGCCTGCACGTGTCACATTGCACTATGTAAATATTTTCAAAATATTCACTATGTACATGCACCTATGCATGCCAATACTCCCCTAGGGAGGATTGTGCAATACTATGAAGAAGGATGTTTATCATGTCACACTATTGGTATATGGCATCTTTTTGAGAAACTACAGTTAAATGGTGTCACATATTTATTGTGTATCTTCAGTGGAATATTGCAAAAAGGAAAAGACCAGAATATTTGAAAAGAGCACAGGCATTGTGAATAATAATATGTAAAAAATCCAGATGACAACCGGGAATAAAGACATAAAAGTCTGGAAGACCTATATCCTTTGTATACGAGAAAAATTGGTAGGGTCAATTAGTAGTGCCGGTATGATTAGAATCTTTGCCATGATCATATATGAATCTGATTAAGGACAAGTAAGACACCAAAAATAAATCTCACTTTAATCAATCCTAGCTCAAAATGTATTTGCGTTAGGATAACAAATCATATATGTTGGTAATTGTCATACTCCAAAGAATTTGTACGTTGTGTATTTGGGTGTCTGTGATGTTAATTGTTGAATAAACAATTGAAAGATGACCGCAAAGCATCCACCCCATAAATGTAGATATAAGTCACTGATTATTTTTTTGATAAAATCATAATTATACTTGCATCTCAATCCTTACATATTGGCAGCAAAAAACGATCCTGCGATTTTTTATGTTTGGTTTGGTTTTTCTGTTATCCATCCTCAAAGTTTGACATTTCAATTTTACCTTTGATTTCCAGGATGTTCATTTTCTTCACTTCATAGAAAAAGAACGAAGCAAAATTTTAAAAATCGCTGAATTGTTTTTGCAGTTCGTACATTCCAGAATCAAAAGCCGTTAACCAGATTAAATTTTGCCCAGCCGTTTTCTTGGAATAACCATTTTTAGGTGGGGTTCTCGTCCTATTATTCTTTCTGGTAAAAACAAGCTTCAAAGGCCTTTGATGTTGACCATTTGCCTCTGAAACAATACCGTTTGCTCAAGTTGAGCTGATATGTGCACAAAACGTATTAAACTTGTCCCTTAACATTTGGTGAGGTTGTCAATCAATTCTTGGCCAATCACATGAATAAAAGAGCCTTTGAAGTATGATAAACATTATTCAGCGATCTGTCAAACAGCGACAGTGACAATCTGGCTTCAAAGTGTGACATCATGGAGGCTGCCCTTCGGGCCCCGTGACCTGAAGCCTGGCAACGAAAGTTGTGTTGCCTTGCTTTGGTTGGGTGGCCTAGGGCCGCTCGTGGTCAGTGGACAGATGGCGGGTTTGGTCTTCCGCCCCCTACCTCTTCATCCCGTTTTTAGGGATAGTGTTTTGTTGTATTTACTCGTATCTGTATACTTTATGTAGTTAGTTTCTTAGACTTGTCTGTACATTTTAGTTAATTAGCTTGTCATTATTTTGTAGTTATTTTCTCAATGAGTTTTATTTCTTTTTCCAACCTGAGTTTTGTATTGCTTTTTTGTGTGTTTTCTCTTCTGTTCACGTTTATGCCTATTTCGATCTGTGTATTTTTACTTTTATTTTGTCATCCCTGGGTTTCGATAAAATATTATTATGTACATGGTTATTGTTGATTAAAGTGCCAGTTTTTTTTTTTCACGCCTGTCTTTAGTGTGCAGGACCAATGTGGTAATCCATCGCGGCACGGCCCATTAAGGGAAATCGTCTGACGACTCACACTCCTCCTGAATATTTAAAGTCTCCCTTCTTTAGAACGCAAAACAAGCAAGATAACTATCAAGTAAACTGATAAGGCTATGATATGTTAGCATATTTGCAGCTTTTCCCTGCCCACAAACATACTTTCGGCATGTGGCTGATTTTGTGGTGCTGCCGTGATACCACTCTCTTTTTGCCATGGGCCGTTGCTACCTGTAGCCACATGACAGACTATTAAGCATGATTGGTGGGTGGCATTGTTCTGCTTGGCGGCTGGAAACCAAAAGAATGACACATGGACTTTCGGATGTCCACGTGCCTCTGTGTTTTTTGGCCTTTTTCTCATATTTCTACTTTGGCTAAAAGCTTGAAATTATGACAACCCAAAGAAAGGACATTCATCTTGTAAAAACCGCTAAAATCTCAAAATCGGCCATGCAAAGGTTTTTGGTGTCTTACCTGTCCTTAATAAAGTCATTTTTGTCTTGCCAGCATAAGCTGTTGGCACCTGATACTAAGCAATTGCTTTCCCGACGTCACACGTCAGTCCTTCCATCCATCCTTCCATCAACAAAAAAACTTTGGAGTGGTATTATTTCACTAACTACACTTGGTCTTGGGCTTTCATACTTGGGTGAATGATTGATAATGATGGTCACTACAGATTTGTACCATCACTGTCATACTTCATTGGTTACATCATGCTTGAATGAGCATTGCAGAAAAACTTCGGAGTGGCATTATTTCACTAACTACATTGGGTAGGGCTTTCGTACTTGGGTAAATGTTTGATAGTGATGGTCACTACAGACATCTGTCGCTGAGGGCTCAGTCACTGGTACCTCCATGTCTACCTGCAGTTGTCACATCATGATTATGACACTAGTTATACCATTTTATCCCTTCACTTTACATGCTTTTGAATGATACTTTTTAAAACTACAAAGTATAGTAGTGAGGGAATATTTAGATATTCACAATTTTGACTTTTTATTATGTATATGTTTGCAGAATGTATGTATTCCATTCAATGTACAGTGGTCTCCTTCAAGTAAGGCCCCTCTCTACAAGGCCACTTCTCCATGCCACAAATGTGGTATTTTCATTGCATTGTCCCTCTCAAGATAGGCCACCTGTCTAATATGGGCACTTTTTGGTTGCATTTGGGGTGGCCTTATCAGAGGGGGACAAGCACAATACAAGTATTCTCATGCTTATAGGATGCTGTAGATGTGGATCCTAAAATGATTGGGTACCAGTTATGAATGGGCTTCCAGAAGTCCAGTCACCCGATCATTTCAGATCTACAGGCTTGAACCCTGCTCAGTGGATTTCAAGCTTAAAGACGTTCGGTACACTGGTCAAAAGAATTTCTGGTTTTTGGTGTGAACCAAGATATCGGCATTTGAAACAAAATGCAAGCAAAAAATTGGCATGTCACAGTGCTACTTTTGTCGCTAGATGGCGCTACATGTAAGGACTACAGAAATTTGATAGCAAACATTATATATATGGGTACAAGCAAAAAAAAAAATTAAGGATGCAAAAATATGCGTAAAATAACTCAATATGAGTGGATGCAATGTATATCAAGCCTTTTAATAACAAATATGTAGACAAAACATGCTGGAATATGACTTTAAATTCATCTCGTCTTGCAAAAATGTATAAGTGCTCACATTATTTATAAAGTTTGAAATAGAAAAAATATTTGCAAATCCCTGAAAAATTGTAGGGGGTTTCCAAAATATGCACTGATCTCATTGATTAACAAAAAAAAGATATCATACGGTGCTATTTTTTCTGCAATTGTACAAAGAATTCATGCATGTTGGCTTAATTTGTTCTAAGTTCATAGGTACAAGGTATCCATTCATTGTCTAACTTCGATACCATATCAATATACATGTATGTAGTTTAAATAAATGGCAGTACGTTGTTAATTTTATATTCCAGTCATAATATATACTTTCATAGTTTTACTGGGAAGAAGCATGCGTTTTGGTCTACCACTGCCATGTTTCGACGTATTCTGCCTTGTTTTAAAGCGTTTAGTCCTTTGTTTTGGCATTTGTTAACAAACCGCCCATTCTCTTTCCTTTTCACTCTTCGTAAACAATCCTGCTTCTCAAACGGAACTGTGCAAATTAGGAAAAGCGAACAGCAGCTAGTGCAGGTATAGACAAATACCAGCTCTAACTGTAGAGGCATTGGTCCATAAATGGTTGCCATATCGCGGTGTACCGAACGTCTTTAATTGTACAAACAGGAGCAAAAGAGCCACATTTTCTATGTAGTTCTTGAACCCCTGTGAAAGAAGCACGGTTTCTGTGTTCCATGGCCAATCCAGTCAGCCTAACAAATGAATTAATATCCAGTTCAATGCTAAAATTTTGAAAATTCAATGTTTCAACAGCCAAATGATTTATCGATGGGTCATCAGTGTGAAACTATCAAGCAGGTTTTGCAGCCCTTAAATTAAGTTGTGTGTCTCTGTGACGTCAGCAGCTGTTAGTAGCACAGTTACTTGTCAGAGAACATGGAGAATGTTGATGGACATCATTTCACTGATGTCACTGGCAATTTTGCTTCAAAACAATGAGACTTACCAAACCATATATGTGTAAATTTGGACAATTGAAGATATTTTTGATCCCCAAAATTGATGCCATAACTTTGTAAAATGAGTTTTTGGTTTCGTGACATACTAATCCAAACCATTGAGGCAACCCTCAATCCTATCAGGTTTTGTGCTTGGCTCACATTGGTTTAGATTGTGTCCCAAAAATGTTGAAGACACACTGTAAATTGTGATACATTCTCCTTTCATAAGTATCATGTTGATAGAAGATTTTTGGTTTAAACGTATTTTATTCAAAAAACAATCGGCCGACAGGCTCACCAGCCTATATTAGGGCCTCTTGTACATATATGACGATACAACAATGAAATTGCGAACACCAGTACACAGATAGTTAAACATACAGGACCACAAGAAGATTAAGATAGGTGGGAATATAAATGGATTGGTGTGTGAGCTGGGAAAAAAAAAAAAAAAAAAATTCAGAATACAGTAGGCGTAACACATTTTTGGTATTATATTTTGAACCTATTTGACTCCTTAATAAATTTATGGACTGCTTCAAAAATTTGCTCATTTTGCTTCTTTATATTTCCTGCACCCTTAATACCACATAATACTGTTCTTATATTGAAACTACCATGCACCACTATTTTTTGCTGCAGATCGTTTCGCAAAATAATATATTTATTACATTCAAAAAAGTAATGATAACTGGTTTCTTCCCTAGCACCACATGAACATGATGGGGAGTCAACAACTCCTATTCTAAAGAGATCTCTGTTCAGATGACTGCAGCCCATTCTCATCCTAGCATGGATAACAGCAATTTTTCTTTCACCAAGATAGTAGTGATCATTACATTTGGGCTTATTTCTGTTTAGTTCTCTTTTGAATTCGTTTAAGTGTTCCAGATTCCTAGTGGATCGGGGTAGTGAGTTCCACTCACGTATGGTTGATGGAAAAAATGAATTAAAATATGTATTTTTCTTAGCCTCGAAAGTATGAAGTTGGTTTGTTCGTGTTGAAGTTTTTCTGGGTAACAAGTTTAAGAGATAGTTTGGAGCAATACCGTTAATAATTTTGAACATAAGCACCAATCTATGTTTCCTTCTACGTTCAGCCAATTTTTCCCAACCTGTTTCAGAATAAATTTGTTCAAGACCTGTATGTGCAAGTGCACCTGTTACCACACGGGCTGCTGCCAGCTGAACAGATTCCAAGCGGTCTTTGTCAGCTTTTGTGCATCCATCCCAGACTACACTAGCATATTCCAAACATGGAAGAACAAATGAGAAGTAGAGTGCTTCCAACGATCGCCTATTAAACTTATACTGTAATCGCTTAAGAACTCCAACTAGTTTTTTTGATTTAGCAACCATGTGGTCAATATGAGTTGACCAAGAAAGATCTCTAGAAAACCAGAGACCCAGATGTTTGTGTACATTGACATTCTCAATATCGCTATTGTTGAATGTCAAGGAAGGATGATCAATAATATTAACTTTCCTACTGACTACCAAGGACTTAGTTTTTTGGGGATTAAACGAGACGAGCCACTGGTTGGACCATTCTGATAATGATGACAAGTCATGATTTAGTGTCTCTGTAGCTATAATAGGATCATTTACTGTAATGTATAGAGTCGTGTCGTCTGCAAAGAGTCGAATTTCAGAATTAACAATTTCAACAATATCATTTACATAAACGAGAAACAGTAGTGGTCCCAAAACTGAGCCTTGTGAGACGCCTGCTCTGATGTCCCCCCAAGATGAAGCCTGGCCTTGGATGACCACCCTTTGGGTACTTGCAAACAGGTAATCCTCGATCCAATGAATAAGTGGACCTTGAATTCCTGCTTTTTTTAACTTGTGTATCAGACCCGGATGGTAGACTCTGTCAAAGGCTTTTGTGATATCACAAAATACCACACGTACTTCCTTCTGCAGGTCCACAGCTTTTGAGAATTCATGATAAAGATAAACCAACTGGTTTACTGTTCCATCTCATGGTATAAAGCCAGATTGTTTTTCAGAAAGAGCATAGTTGTCACGTAAGAAGTTGAAGATGTGCTTAAAAACAGCACGCTCAAGGACCTTGCCCACGCAACTTAACAGTGAGATTGGCCTATAATTACTGCATAATTCGGGTGCACCACCCTTAAGAATGGGTGTAACGTGTGCTTTTTTCCATTCCGATGGAAATTTACATTCTTGCAAGGAGAGATTCAGCAGTTTAGTGAGGGAAGGAGCAATACTGGATGCTGCTTCCCTCAAAAGTATTGGACTAATACCGTCTGGTCCACATGCTTTATCTATATTCAAGGACTTCAAGATATCAAGTATACTTTCTTCATCTAAAGTTATACTGTCCAACAAATTTTGTGGGGATGAAGGTTCGCTAGGAAGTGTGAAGCTAGAATCATCTACATAACAGTGCTTAAGAAAAAATTTGTTAAAGGCTTCAGCCTTGGATTTACTGTCTGATATGACATTGTCGTCGGTTTGAAGGGAGGGAACTGACGCGTTTTAATTACCGGACATAAAAAATTTTACCATTTTCCACCACTTTTTACTTTTGAAGTGTCCGTTGTTCACTGCGTCACATTGCTTTGCATGATAATTTTCTTCAGCTTTCCTTAAATCACTAATGTATTTATTGCGCAGTTCACGAAAGTAACCCCAGATGTGTGGGTTTTCATTAGATGCCTTAGCTTTTTCATGAATTCTGTGAACTTTGCGCTTTTGAGCCCTTAATTTAGAAGTATACCATGGGGAATTGTTTTGCCTAATACAAACATTTTTGCTTGGAATACAGTACCGAGCTACATCCAGAAATTTATGAGTCCAAGTAAGACAGGCCAAGTCGACATTCGGTTCATCAAAACAGGCGTCCCAGTCAACCTCATTTAATTTTTTCCTGAAGAAATCAAAGTTGGCTTTAGAGTACTGCCAAATAAATCTTTCATATGGTTTATCATTTTTAACCCGAAAAAGTAAACTTGCCGTCACTGTGCAATTAACATTATTTTGAGCAACTGGAGATTGAAAAGAGACACGTGAAACAAATTGTGGAATATTACTTAGTATTTGATCTAAACAAGTCGATGAATGTTCTGTAATCCTTGTTGGTTCAATAACATGAATAGTTAAATTATTATCCAGGCCAAAATTTAACAGCCGCAGTCCATGCGGAGTTCTGGGATCTGCATTCAGATCACCCATTATAATAATTTTCCCAATGCCTGAATTACAAGCTTGATCCACATTTACCTGGAAGTCATCCCAAAAAGACATGCCACAACTTGGAGGCCTGTACACAACTGCAAGTAAAAATACATTGTTGTGGATCCTAACTTCAACCCACATAATTTCAAGATCTGGGCTCTCCAGGTCAACGCGTCTCTTCACCACCAAAACACGGGATGCGTACAGCGCGACACCACCACCGTAGCTGGTGCTGCGGTCTCGTCGCATAATCGGATGAAAGCCTGGGATGTTATAATCAAGACTATCTTTATGTGGGGCAAGAAAAGTTTCAGATAAGGCTATTAAGTCGAACGTTGGAGCTAAGGAGGTTTTTATGCACAAAAGTTTGTCTTGTGAAAGACTTCGAATATTTGCATGGCACAGATTTAGGTCTCTGAAAGATTCAGTGGGACCTGGGTTTGGATGCACATCACCTGACAATACTAACAATATAAAATGTAAGAAAGCAAAACCGTCACAACAGTTTTCTATAGAACGATGGAACTGAATAACAGTTATGATGTACTGAAAAGACAGACTTCTAACTTGTTTACTACCATGTAACATTACCGTAGTGTGTAGAATAACTATAGTAGTGCAGGTAGTTATGACAATAACTATCAAAAGATAGAGGAAAATTATAATATACACTAATAATGGCCCAGACACCTCAAAGAGTAACAGATCTATACATAGGTCAACACCAAGTAATAAGTAATCAATACTCGTACATACATATAAACATATCGCATCCACTATGTATTCAAAAAAGATAACGGTAGTGCTTACAAACCTCGTCTGGTTAATAATGATTATTCTTATCAAATACAAGTATACATGTGCGAGTAACCGCTCCTTAAGTGATGGAGAGAATAAACGTTCCCATATGTCCACATAAATGTCATAAATAATTCCAAAATTTAGATTCGTACGTATTACCAGGGACTTGTAACAATTCCCTGGAATTAAAAAGGCTCCAACAGTTGAATACACAATATATATAAGGAAGTGGAAGTACCCAGCTCGCACCATCGTATTCAAGGCAAAAAGGACATGTCTATTAATTGCATGAAACATTTTTCCCACCAGATGTGAGGATTTCTCTACCAAAATTAAACTAGATGAAAAACACTTTGCACTATTTAAGAAGCTTTGTCGGAGTACGAAAAACATGAACATTGAGAGAGTTTTCATTTGCAGGAAAATAACAAGTATGAGTCCACACCCATTTGGATGGAAAGCTGTCCAAGAACAAAGGTACCGTACATGAAATGTAAAAAGAGTATTGATAAATGTTAAATAATAACAGTGCAGCGCCGGGCAGTAAGAGCGATAAATTATCGCCCCACAAACTAATATAAAAATAAACCAAAGCAAAACTGCCCTAGGGGCAAAAGGAGACAGCGGCATGTACCGGTACTGTTAAATTTGAAGGGCACAGATAGTTATCAAAAACGAAAAATATAACTCTTTAGTTGGTTTGTTAATTTCAAGGAACGTAAATGTAATATGTAATGATAAATATGATCCATACAGCCATTCCTACTACAAAACATGTGAACAGGATAATGGTCAGTTACTGCATAATTGGATGAATGTCCAAGGAATCATTTAGTCTCCTGCAAACATACAATAAACTTCAGAGGTTGTTTGAGCAGCAGATTTAGGGTCGTGTTTACCCTATAGGTGGAATAATTAAACAAGGACAATCCCAAGTCACTGACTCATTAGAGTATGAAACTAAGAAGTAGACAAAACTCGTATATGTGCCCACTGCCCCGCATGATCCGATAATAATGGTTACTTAATTGAATGAATACTTATACTGAATACCTGCAATGGTGTCTGGTTTGTCATATGAGACAAGTAAGTAGTTTGTGCCGAGGGTACTGATTCCCTCAAATCAAATACAAGATAGTGCAACATGATGTATTGAAGATACCAACTAGTCTTAGCAAAATTGCTTTGCATACATGTAGCACTTCAGATACTGTCATGATAAGGTAGCAAGTAGTAACAACATAGAATAAAGTTTTAAATGTGATTACCCTCGCTGAATCGTATTTCTGGTACATCTTGATTAAATTAGATCGTATCAAGTGAACAACTATAGACACCTGCATGGCAGGCCCGAGCACGCAAGGGCAACGGGGGCGCAACACTCAGTACTGCACCCCCGCAACCACGGTGCAACCGAGCCCGCCACGCAGGCAACAACTGTGGATTTCTAACACGTCACTTCACAAATAACTTCCACCCTGAAGTGAAGCGTATTAGCTGGTCATGTGTTGGGTTATGCCAAACTGGCATTTATCTTAAGTTCGATAGCAGATAAACATGCAGCACTTGCATAGTGCCTTGATTAGAGTAGCCAGTATATAACAAACATAGTGTTTGTTTTACAGAGACTACCTGTGCAGGTATCAAGTATTGGCCTTTACCTAAATATATGCTTGTCTGTGTCTTTACCTGTCGTTCAATTCAAATTGAAAAATAGATTGTCATCCTGTGGCAAAATATATATTCTGTACAGTATACAATTATTTGTCTATAAAAATACTTTAATTGGTAGGAACTTCGGGAGACTAGTTGAAACATTGTCAACAGAGACTGATAAATTAATAATATAAGAGTAATGACTGGTATGCAATACAATGATCAAATACAAGATGATGCAACATGATGTATTGAAAGTACCTGTTAGTATTAGCAAGATTGCTTAACACACATATAAACAGTATAAATAAGTATAATGCAGTGTCTGTCAGCCAGGTATGTTTTTTGAAACCACTCATGGCACTATTGTGGTTAAAAAATTAAATGTCATCATTGCTATGCACATTTCATTGAAAAGGAAATTAGGGAATTGTTCACTGTTTTTAGGGAGTGTGGTAATAGGTAATGATAAATTTTCTATTTTAATTTTGGATATTTTATGTGTTTGATAAAAGATGATGCATATCTCAATATACACCTTAGTATTCCTGCAATGTACAGGTAACAATTACATTCATGAAACTTTGTATTAACCAATAAACCATATTAAACTTCTTTTGGCTTGGAAACTAGCTCAACATCCATGATTCATTCCTGGGAAATGTCCAGAGTGAACAGCTCCATGATTTTATGTGTCAATCAGTTCAGTTACATGCATGTATACATGTACTAATAGGAAAAAAAAAAGAGGGTGCCTTGCCCACAATATTTGTGCAAGTTCCACTCAGATGAATAGTTTTTCCATATAGTGCTAGGTGCTTGGACCTGTCTCCCTTTTTGTTATATCCACAAAACACATCATAACATACCTTTCTGTTGGCCAATCAAAATCAGGATTACACACTTAGACCTTATGGTGGTCATACGGTCAATAAGTTACTTTTACTTCAGTGTCCAGGAGGTCAATAAGCTGATATGACATGGTGGTCATGGGGGTCAATAAGTTGCTTTTATTTCAGTATCCATGGGATCAATAAGCTGAATTAACACAAGGATCCATGATGATCATGGGGTTAATAAGCTGATTTGGCTTTGTTAATGATGGTCGTGGGGTCAATGAACTGGCTGGACATCAGTGTCCATGGTGTCAATAAGCTGATTTGACTTCAGCATCTGCAGTGTTGCCAACCCTCCCGAATTCCTCGGGAGACTCCTGGAATTTTTTGCTGAAAATACTTGAAAAAGTGTGGATTTTTGACAATTTTGAGTCACCTCCCGGAATTTCATCAATATTTCCCTTCTATATTTCATATTAATTTATCAACCTCCCGTAATTTTACTTTTTATCTCCCGGATTTTAAGTTTGGCAGGTTGGCAACACTGCATCTGTTGTTGATCAAAGTGTGTTGTACAAGTATGTGTCTTTTTGCATATGATACAATATATTTTGCAAAATATTTCAGTCAACTTAAAAATTCAAGAATTGACAGTCTAACTTGAAACGTTAATGAAAAAACATGGTGTTTACGAGTTACCCTGGAAAATAGTACATGTAGCAGACATTGTTAGCAATTTGTAGGAACGTGCAAAATGATCAGCAGACATCATAACATCATAAAGTGAATGCAGCGAAGTGGTCTGACAGGGCTGGCGCATTGCCTCATTATCAGTAATCTTATTACAGGTGATTAGTCATCTTAGTGGCAGTTACAGCTGGGCCTTCTTAGGTCATCAAACGAGGGACAGTGTTTGCCTCTATCTGTTGTGAAAAGTGCCAGGTGTGTTGTTTTGAGATGAATATACTGTAAATTCGTTTAATTTTGCTTTATTCTTTTAATTAAAAATGCTTGTTTTGCTGATGAAACAAAACTTAAAATAAAGATACAAATACATGTAGTATTTTGATAAAGGTTTAAGAGGAACTATGTCCTAAATAGCAAAATTTAAAAGTCAGTTAAACTCCTGAAATGCAAAAAAGGATAAAATTTATGCATGTGAAAATAAGTACATTTACTAGAAGTCAGAAAATAAGGTTTACAGTGGTAGATTCATACTTTGGCTGTGCCAAGAGTTTTAATCAGGATTTGTGGGGTAACATCTTTGAAAAAGCCCAAGAATTTAGACAGATTTAATTGTCCTGGAGTGAAAAGCAGGTGGACATTTACAATATGACCACCCTCCAAATGTAAGGGTTGAGTGTTTGTGAGAAATTGAACAGGAAAGAGCAAGAACAGACAGTTCTTGTATCTCTGGAGAGCCCATACTATCAGTATCTTAAAATGTTCTACAGAGAAATCCAGTTTAAATAATATATTTAAACTAAATATCCCTGATGTGGGAGGGCAGGTCAGTCAGGAAGGCTAGAATTGTGTAGGCCTATTCCCGTTACATGTACAGTAAAACCTCCCTATACCGAACACTCTTGGGACCGGAAAAAAGTGTTCAGTATGGGGAGGTGTTCACTATAGGGAGGTTTGCTAACATTGGAAGTACATGTATATGCATGTATTTGGGACCGAGAAATGGTGTTCAGTATAGAGAAGTGTTCGGTTAGAGAGGTTTTACTGTAGTTTTAATTGTAGTTTGCAACTTAAAAACCACCACCTGTACAAACACTGAATCCAGCTGATGAGCTTAAATGATTCTGAAAATGTTTTATCATTAGCCTCAAATGTAACTAATTAATTCAAGGTTACCTTAATATACAATTCAGTGAGAATACACAGTTTGAGACACATAAGGATTTTGTGCATTGAGTTAAGCTGAATCCACATGTAATTGCTAATTGTTATCTCTCCTATTGTAACAAAAGTGTACATGTATTAAAAAATTGGACTGCAGAGAAAAACATGACTTCGGAGCTAGCACTTGCTTAGCTGTAATCTTGACATATGTTTGTGCTTGCTCTTTCAAAGCATCACAAAGCTAATCCTTTTTGAGGGGTAGGCCTACTTCTAATTGAAGTAAATAAATAAACAAAATGAGCATATGTGCATACTTAAATAATCTCTTAAAGTTATTCTCCACCAGTGTTCACAATGGCCAGTGGTCTGGTGATGGGCCACCTTGTTTTGCATCAAATTGATGACTAGTGCCTCAAATTTTTCAGAATAAAACAATTGATTTATTTTGAGAAGGTGGCTTCAAAGAAATGTTTGACTACGTGTGCTCCAAGGCAAGTTTGAGCACTGTCATTAGCAATGTATGGCACTTGTAACTGGGAAAGAGCACAAAAACTAACATGTTTTCTCGTAGCATGCCTGGTAAATAAACATCAGAGAAGTTAACAGCTGTTAATGTTGACTCTTGAGTGTTACTGTACTTCCTGTTCTTATCTACCCATTTTCTTCTGTCCTGGCCTGTTTTCAACTCCAGGCCTTGAAGGTACACTGAAACCTCATTATAGCGACACTCAGATATCCGACAGATTCAATATAATGACACAAATTTTCATGGGAAAGGCTTATTTTCTTTGTTATTTGACTCATTTATCTGACATATTCAGTTATCTGACACATTTCTTTGGGGACAGATGGTGTCATTATAACGAGTTTTCACAGTAACAATTCAAATTTAGTCAGTGACGTGAAGGTGTGCCATTCAGGCAAGGCACATGGTTGAGTGGCATCCGGAACATTAACTGAAATAATATATCAAGGCAATGGGATTTCCCTATCATTTGGCACTGAAAATAATGCGTTTTTTTAATCAAGCTAAAAGAGAAACACCACATAAGGTGTAGAAAGGGTTTCCTTTATACTTCAAGGCAAGCTTCAACTTTCACCTGTCAAAGGAGTGAACATTGTAGTTCTTGCGTGAAAATGAAACTCATATATTTAAATGGAAAATAGCTGAACAAATCAAATACCATGAGCAATAGCCAAGGACAAGAACAGAATATTTAGGAACTGCCTCAAAGAGGGCACTGCAGTCAGTGGAGGGCTAGGGTCGTGTATTCCCATTACTTAACATTGTAATTTGTAACTAAATAACTTGAAAACTACTGCACATAGAAACACCAAATTTCAGATAATAAATCTAGATGCACAACTAAATACCTCACAAAAATCATATAACCACAGCTACATAAGGGACTAGTTTATTCAAGGTTGCTTTATCATACAAACTAATGGGAATACACAGCTCTAGCCCTCCAAATGTTTGTGTATTCATTTGTGTATTGTGGCGAACACACACATTAGAGCTAATTCTGACCTTCCCTATTAAGATTCCTGGGTTGTATTATCTTGGTAACAGATCTTTTGCTATTCAGTGCACACAGTCAAGTCTGGGTGGGAGTCTTTTCAATTCTCATCTGCTCAAAATTTGAGTCCAAGATGCCACTGATTGTATGGTTCATACAATGAAGATACTTACCAGTATTTAGTTCTGTACCTGTTCCAGTTGGCTCATATACATTAGCTGATAGGTGATGCCTTTTTTGTTGATAATTTACAAGCACTAGTTAAGGGTCCGTCTACTGAACACTGTGTGTCACTTACTAGCTCCAGGTGTAAACCCGACTTTAATAGTTCAGTGCTCTAGTGACATTTTACTAAATATTCTCTTGAAAGGTAGTGAGGACTTGCCAGACACTGATAATGTATTCATCTTTGAGGCTGTTCAGACATTCTTATCAGAATCTAGACGTTTCATCTTGTAATTTAGAGTACGATCTAATTATAAGTCTCCACTATCTGGCATCAATTGTATTATTCGTGTACAAGCCGTGAATTTAGTCTTCTGTTCTCGTCCAGTGTGTATTGTATATATTCCTGTGCGTCCTTTTATGTACTGGAGAGCCTCCAGATTAGTCTTTGTGTACTATTAGGCAATCCAAAGAAGATAAATATGTTTATACTATACTATCCAATCCTATCATTGCCCAGCTGTCTGCCTCATCTGTGGCTACATCTGCTTGTTTTGTTGAAAAGTCTGCCCTGTGTAGTCATTCTTTTTTTGTAAGAAGGATCTGAAATTGTATTTGGCCTCTTTGCTCTTGCCATATCATTGTAGTATGGTTTCATTTCAAATGGACAGATAAAACATGCTCAAATCAAAATTATGCTGAAAAATTTTACTTGATAGTTGTGTGATGAAAATGCTGAATTGGCTTCACAATTGCTGAATTCACATTGGTTCATTATGAATAATAACACACATGGCCTGCTAAGGTTTTTCAAACTTTTTTACCAGGAACACTGTTCCTGCCTTGCTGTCACAGTTGATATTATTCAGTTCAGTGGCTATTTACTCTGCATTCAGTTGCTACAAAAGTAGGTCAGGTCTGTTTGATCACATGCTCATTAACAGTGCTCAGTGGTGATGATGTGCTAGACATCTGTGACTGCCAGCATCAATCAATCATCGTGGC
The DNA here is from genome assembly GCA_964020975.1 of Hermodice carunculata. Classification (NCBI taxonomy): domain Eukaryota; kingdom Metazoa; phylum Annelida; class Polychaeta; order Eunicida; family Amphinomidae; genus Hermodice; species Hermodice carunculata. The sequence goes on from OZ026624.1 coordinate 21,258,592, forward strand.
GTGACCAGTGTCAAGGCTCAGGTAGGAGCGACCTCGCTGTATAACAATGTGCATCTGGCGGATCACTTACCACACTGTGTATACAAGAAATTATCCAGATCAGTAAACAAATTAGCATTGTTGTTGAGATCAATGGTGTGGTTTACATTTTGTATAGGTATGTAAAGTATATTCTGCTGTTATATTGATCACAGTAAAGGGTAGAAGAGGGGAATTTTTGTGACTATGATGACAGGATACGTTCACAAATCATAGTACCATTGGTCTTACTTTGTGTAACCGCTGAGTCCATGTGGATCCATTTGGGACCCTTAGAAAAAGACAAGTCTCAGGGAGTGTTTTTGTTTTCAGTATTTAACAGGTGTAAATACCGCCACAGTCTTGCTCATCCATGGCTACCCACCCTGGACAGTTGATGTAATCTATCTTGTTATTGTTTCAGTGCCTGGCTGTTATGACCTGCGCACAGCCTGGGGGAATTCCCATCTGGTTGCCCCTCATGTTACTGACTATGAAGAATTATTTGTCATGTTTATTATTCCATTTCTCTCATCTTTGTTGACACTTTGTCCTGTTCAACATGTGTACATACTTTTTATTAAGGTTATTTTCATGCGTGTGTCCTGGTTGTACCCATGAAATATGCATGATGCCGGATGACTTGTCCTGTCCTGTGTTACTTCTCTTGCTCTTCTGAAGCGATCAACACAGTGCACAAATGTACTGTATTCATCTTAATAGGCACACATTCCCTAATAAGCGAATCCCCCAATTTTTTAAGGGACCTCAGAAATATCCCATAGTTTTCAAGCAAGTGGTAGAATTTATTATTAGTATTTATACTTAGAATCTAATTTTTTTTTCAGCTTTTGGGGATGAAATTTTTTCATAGTGCACTGTATGCTTATTAAGATGAATACGGTAATTTTAACTGTAACTTGGTATCATCAGCAATTTCATTGTGTAACACATTGCAGAAATTAGATTTTTAGAAGCCATTTTGAATATGATTTAGGATTCATGTGGTCACAGAGCAGGAGACGATGTGCCCATAAAGAAAACAACAGCTGTAGGAAGCTGAGTGAGGAAGTACATTATTTATTTGAGTAGAAAAGTGACAATTTGTCGTACATGTGTTTATTTCATACCTGAAGAGTTCTCTGTAGCCCAGTGATGTCTGTATAGAGCTTTATTGGGCTCATCGGCAGGAAGGGCTACACGGAAGAGGGTGGCTTGGTGATAACCCTCCCCTGACCGAAATAACACTGAAGTCGAAAGTAAAATTACTTAGCACAGCTAGGTTAGGTGCCAAGCCAAGAAAAGCTACTGACCTTAGTCTACCATTATGGTATGTCTTTTCTCCTGTCTGAAGAAAAGTCACAGTTGTCAAGTTAGGCCAATATAACTTTCAGGACTTCTAGGGTGTATAAAATTCTAGGTTCCTTTCCACATTGGTGGCATGACCTGCTATATTATATAATATAGTGATCAAAATGTGAAAATCTTGTGAACACTCTAGCATATTTAATTTTTGGCGGATCTACCTGAAATTTCGTGGGTTTGTGGGGGAAGTCAAAGTCTTAAGTTGCTAATGGTAGCACAGGCACTACCTGTAATTAGATGGAAATTATGAGCCAAAATGTATTTTAAGATAAAAAATTCCATATCTGGAAAAGTGATTGGATTATACTTGCCAAATTTACAGGATATATTGACCATATCGATAACTAGAATGTCATGGAATATCAGTGACCTTGACCTATTTTTGTGAGGTCACCATGCCTGTAAAGTTGAAAGAGGTGATCTATGATTTTGTAATGCTATACTTGGTGACCTACTTTTTGGGTCACCATGACCCAGTAATTATGGAGTTTGGCACTTGTCCAAATTTATTGTTTTTCTTCAAACACTAAAAAAATTATTACCTGATTTGAACAATCAGACCATGTATGGAATGCTGAATGTGGGGCATGTATTTTGAACGCTAACAATTTTTTAATGCAAGTTGAAGGTCAAGGTCAAATGGCCAGTTTGAATAAAGGGGTCATATCTTGAATGCTGGGCAGCCCACAATTTTTGAGTAAGGCCTATGTTATGTTTAGAAGTTGTAAAGTGTATGTAAATCTTTGTTGACATCAATTCTTGGTTCCGCCACCTATAGTATTATGTAATATACAGGTCAAAGTGTAAAAAACCTTGTGACCAGTCCAGCATCTTTATATTTTGATGGATCTTCATAAAATTTAGACATGATTGGCACTGAAAGAGTTAATGGGAGAAAAGGAGTTGAAATTGTTGGCGAGACCTGTCAAGACAGTGAGCCCCATGTCAACAATTTGCTTTCAAATTGTTTTTTCTGGGCATTGAGGGCCCAGCGCAGGGCAAGAATGCCTGTTATCTCTGATGTAAACACTGAGGGCCCAACACGTGGAGAGGATAGCTGTTATCTCTAATGTGAACACTAAGGGCCTAATACGTGGAGAGGATATCTGTTATCTCTAATGTGAACACTAAGGGCCCAACACGAGAGGATATCTGTTATCTCTAATGTAAACACTGAGAGCCGAACACTTGGAGAGGATACCTTTTATCTCTAATGTAAGCACTCAGGGCCCAACACATGAAGAGGATACCTTTTATCTCTAATGTAAACAAGAGCCCAACACTTGGAGAGGATATCTGTTATCTCGAATGTAAACACTGAGGGCCCAACATGTGGAGAGGATATCTGTTATCTGGAATGTAAACAAAGGGCCCAACACGTGCAGAGGATACCTGTTATCTCTTATATAAACTTTGACTATGTAAAGCCATCCTTTGGAGGCCACCTGTAGAGCAGGTCACCAGTGGTCCTGCACAGGTAGTCACTTGATAAAGGCTAACATGGAAAAGATAGCACTTGGGACTTGATATAAAGTCTAAAATACAGGTGGTCTCTCCTAAGTGGCATTGCAGTCCAAATATTTGGTAGGGATGTGCAGTTTGACCTTTTGAAAACCCATGCTCCTGTAGAACACTTTTCATCAAATATGATACCTTTGTAGGAATTTCTGAGATGGTAGATAATATGACCAAAGATTGATGTGAAAAGTGCTTTGTAAAAAGAAAATTTTGACCTTGATTTTAAGGTATTTTTCTTCAAAATTTTGGGTCCTGAAAGGATTAAATTATCATTAATTGCAGTATTTTTGGCAAATCAGTGGACCGTTGTTAGGGAAATTTTGCTGAAGATGAGGGCTTTAGAGTGGCATATATCTGTTATGGTCACAGAAGACAGTGTGCACCCCCCCCCCCTCCCAATTTTGAAGTGCTGTATATTGACTTTCCTGCTTTACTTTTGTTAACATAGTTCATTTACAAAACATACAAATCTGGTGACTTTGATAGCTGGATTAGTTTTCCACACCCCGACCGAGATGATCTAGCACTACATCAGTGCAAGGGAGAGTATGTCTTAGCACTCCAGCAAATAATAGCAAGCTCGTGCCAGAAGGTTTGATGTGAAAGTAGAATGCAAGTCTTGTTCAACTTGCAAAGAAAATTAAACAAGAAGCAAATTAGCTTTGGAAAGGTGAGTAGGTCAGTGACTGAACAAGTTTACACGTCTAATGAACACACAGTGAGAGTGGAAATTGAGTTGATAGTTCTCAGGCTTTTGATAATTTAATTTGTTGTAGTGTATACACAAGAACAGATCACTGTCCAGTGCTGTTGTTTGTGTCTCATTTCTCTTCACACACACACTTTGACAAGAACTGTTTGCTTTCTTCTCACAACTTGATGTACATGTATATATGCTTCTGGACTGGATTTGTATGGGGCAGCTTGTTCCATGGCTACAGTGTTTTACATATGACACAGTGTGATACATGGATTACATATGCCACCCATTGTGATATATATATTATATATGCCACACATGTATCACAGTCTGATACATGTGATACATGTATCACTTAGTTCATTGTATTTTTTTTTTTTTTTTGGAGAAACAAGGTACTTGGATACAAGCATCAAACTGTCTTCACATTGATGTGTGTGGAGTTCATGACATTGCCGTGAGCATTTAATTCTGGTAATTACACCTCACTATGAAGGCTCTGCGAGAAATCACAAATTGACATAGGAAGGTGGTCTTTGTAGACAGGTCTTGTTGTAATGCATGCAGCCGTATTACTTCTTTCCCTTGAGTTACCTTGATAGTGAGGGCTTGTTTGTATTTTTTCATTGCCTGGCAAATTATAACAGAACTGTCCTTTCCTAGTGAAAACTAAAGAGTGATTTGCCTGGAAATGCAAATACAGTGGCACCTGCTGTATGTGGCCACCCCTTCTGCCAAGAAAAAGTGGCTACATACAGCAGGTGACCTGTTACCACAGGTAAAGTTTACAAAGAAATTGACTCCTATGTCTGAGCTCAGTGACCACAAAAAGCAATGCGGCTGCTCACAGCAGTGGTTGCATACAGCAGGTACCACTGTGCATTGAACCACTGTGTATAGGGAGGTTTTTGAAGACATTTTTTTTTGTGTGAGGAATTTTGTGCTGGCATTCTCACAAATATTTGAAACATATAGGACAATCAGCTCTGTGGTATGAAATGAATTACTGCATGGGTTGTAGACTGTATCAGAACTCAGAGTACCTTTATTTAGCCAATCCGGAAAAAAAATCACAAATAAACAAAATTGTAAATATTGATATGGCTTGGGAGACTGCCATGAACACACATTCATGTCGCTATCACGGGAGCTACCCAGTATTACAATTAACCCTTATTAAAGTGCTAATCACTACTATAGTTGTTTTCTCACTACTGTTAAACATATAATGGTGGCAATCCTTTGGAAGCGTAACGAGTGGCAATCCTTTGGAAACACTGGAATTCACTTCTGGAAATGTGCCTTCACACATTCCTTAGACCCTATTCAGGGCCCCCACTGTTAAATGTTTACAGTGACCATTCAAGCCCAAATCCATTTTGAACCCACTGACCCAGTGGTGTCAAGCCTAGGTTTTCAACCAATGAAAAACCCAGCAGATTCAAATTTCTTTGAATCAAATCCTACCGTGGAAACCAATTTTTTCATCCACTAGGAATCCACAGCTACGCTATCACAATACACGTGCATACGTAGCAACGGATCTGTTACCCCACGGTATAAATATAGGCCTTTCACAGTGTTCCCAACAGTTCCTGATGAGTTGCAGATCGCAACGAAACTAGTGGAACGTTTTTCCTCAACATCATTAGCCACAGCGGCCACCTGCCCTGTCTTAGTCATATAATGGTTAAAAGATTCAAATTCCTTATGGAGATACCTTTCATTCAAATATCAGAAGCCGAGTTTGAAGCAAAAAGTAGTCTTAGTCAATAGCTCTCCTTGGGACACTTTGGGCCATTGTGCGCAAAGTGTCTGGAGGTAAGCTATTGACTGAATCTTATATCAGCACTTTAAGGGTTAATATAAACAATGTTGATGGCAAATAAAATCATGGATAATCATGGTGAATGTAAATGTCCCAGACTAAAAACATAAGCAAATACATATAATTGTATCGTTCTTCAGTCCTATCACAACTTTGAAGGCTGGTAGTTGGTACTTATCATAATGGTGGTCATGGAGTACTGGTGTAATTCCAGATTCAGATTTATAGTAAGAAGGTATTTCATTCAAGTGTCAGATTCTTTGGTAAGCTTTGTGCACATTGTGCCCGAGTCATACCCAGCAGTCAAACCAAGGAGGGATGTTGACTGAGTATCCAACATATCCACTACAGTGGTCCCCCTCTTACAATGCCACCCCAAATGCACTAGAAGGGTGGCATTATATGAGGGGTGGCCTATCTTGAGGGGTAAAATACAATGAAAATGCCATACTTGCTGCATGGAGAAGTGGCCTTTGTAGAGGGGGTGGCATCTCTTAGGGGAGCCGTATTAGAGGGGGACCACAGTATAAAGGTTTAGCCCAATTCCCAGTATGGTATGGTCTATCTTTTGTACAAGACAGTACATATCAGGAAAGAAGGAGTGTAGATTGTATGTTGCAATGAAATTAGGATCATATGATCACAGTTGTGTTTGTCCAGGGATGCTGGCATGGCTAGTGAAGCAAATCAAAAAGCTTATAAATATGTAGCACCACTACTAAACCTTGAATGCAAGTTGACTTGAAGTAAAAGAACAAAATGAGGCCAATCTTTTCATTAACTTTATTCTCCGAGGGTTAAAATTACCCACTTGCATGGAGTCTGGGGGCAAGCTCAAATACAGCCTGGCACGTTAAAATACAGGTTTGAATTTGGCAGTTACTAAAAGAACAAGAAGATAAAAAAGAAAAGAAAAATCATTTATTTGCAGGATCTAAAGTTACAGAAGTTCCCTTTCCAATACAGACTGTTGGGAAACAATTAAAATATTCATTGCATGAGCGGAACAGTCATTGTGGAGGTATTTCAGTAAGACCCGTGATTTGTTGCAGTGAATCGCATGAAAAGCTTAATGATCCAGGACACATGAATTTTCAAATGCTCAGATTTTAAATATCGAGAACAACCAATCTGGGTGTTCAAATTATTTTATTCTAATATCTTGGTGATTTATTTATTATTTCTACAAGGTGTCAGACTTTGACTGATTTACAAGAACCATATGTAAAGTATGGCCTGTGACACAAATAAACTAAATAGCTTTAACATATTTTTATTGGAGTGTGCTGGTATAAATAGTTGGACAAGCTTATGTCTGTGGGTAAGTTGGGTACACAGGTAACTTGCCCTGAGAGCAAGTTACAAAAAAAACTATAGTTCTGACCCTGTCTCTCTTTGCTAGCTCTTCTGGCAAATACCCGTTTTTCAGTGTAAGAAAGTGCCACTTGGAGGATGGGGATATTGGAAGAGAGAAGGTTTTTTCAAAATGGTTAAAATGTAGAATGGACCCTAAAGAGTCTCAGGAGTGAGTAATAAATGTTTAAGTTGGCCTGAGGGTAGTGTCACCTCTCTCACATTGCCCATTGCTGTGTAGCACTCGTATCATGTCGATGTAACCCAAATAATCACAACTAAACTTCTTCAGTACTTTTAAGAGCAGTACTTTGAATTTTCTCCCCTTGTTCGGAGTTGCATATATCAGAGTATATGTAAATGCTGTCGTCCTACATGCAATATAGGACGATGAATGTATAATGCAGTGGTTCTTATTGTTCACAATATTAACCCTGTTCTCTTAAGAGTATTAGACTATGCCTTAGAAGTCAACAAGTTTCCTTTGTGCAGATTTTGTACGTAACACTTAACCAGTTGACAAATTTTGGCCAGGGGCATGTCGGGTCATATCAGCAATAATTCTTGGTCAGAATGTTTCCCAAGAGGGTGTAAAGGCGTTTTCCATAGTGGCACACTGGGTGTTTTTTTATTTACTCTGCTTGCATACTAGAAGTCCATTTTTTCTGTACTTTGTGCCAGAAATTATTTTCTGAATTTTCTTGTTCACCATATATTTTTACTAGGGCAAATTTGTGACCTGTACATCAGCATGATTGTCAACCCTTCCCCGCCCCCTGTTCTTCCAATGCTTGTGATACAAGACAAGCAAATGCTCATCCACTCCTCCATTGGGGCAGAAATAATGCAGTTAGAGCTGTTGGGTGTCCCCCTGCACATGAGATTTTATAATGAACATCTCATGCTTAGGCCACATAATAGCTCACCTGCCATGTTTTAGGGAAGTTACCTGCAGTTCAGTTGTGAGTTTCTCAATACACGCTGCATGGGTTTTCTAGATAAACTGTCAAGTTGCAAAAGCATTGACTTGATGGACATTTGGCTTGTGTTTTGCTTGAGTTGAAATAGGTCAACTGGCCTTCACTGCATATAGGATGTTTAAAATTGTAATTAGAAAGAAGATTTGCTTCAAAGCAAATCTGTCTGTGTGCCTTCAAAAATTGTAAATGTGATAAGATGAACATTTCGAAGTCCAAATGACCTTGACCTTTAGAGGTCACATATAAATTACAAAAATGTGCAGTGTTGCAATATCTACAATTTGAGTTCAACATGATTAAAATTGGATGAATTGTGACCACATTATGGCTAAATAAAACTTCAAAAGGTCCAAATGACCGTGACCTTTGATCTTTAGAGGTTACATGTTAATAATAAACATATGCAGTGTTGCAATATCTACAATTTGAGCCTAGCATGAACCAAGCCAGATGAAAATTTACTAAGTTATACCCAGATGAAAATTTCAAAGGGCCAGATGACCTTGACCTTTGAACTTTAGAGGTCTTATGTGTATTACAGAAATATGCAGTGTCACAATATCTACAATTTGAGACCAACATGGTCAAAAACAGATTAAAATTGAGCTATGGATAGAAGAAAATTGACCTTGACCTTTGACCCTTAGAAGTCACATGTAAATTACAGAAACAACCTTTGCATGATCTTCGACCGGGACATGACCTTTGACCTTGACATGACCTTTGACCTTGAAATGACCTTTCACATTGACATGATCTAAAATTGTAAGATATTGAAGATTTAAAATTTTAATTGCCCCTAATTTGCATAATCTTCAACATATTTCCTCATCTATATTAAAAGGCATAAATTCATGTATAGACCTAAAGTCATTCAAATTTGAAGTTTCTGAATGTAATAGAGTGTTTAAGAAAACTGACAAACAAAATTTGGTAGTGAGGGAGGGAGGGAGGGAGGGAGGGAGAGAGAGAGAGAGGGAGGGAGAGAGAGAGAGAGAGAGAGAGAGAGAGAGAGAGAGAGAGAGAGAGAGAGAGAGAGAGAGAGAGAGAGAGAGAGAGAGAGAGAGAGAGAGAGAGAGAGAGAGAGAGAGAGAGAGAGAGAGAGAGAGAGAGAGAGAGAGAGAGAGAGAGAGAGAGAGAGAGAAGAGATGTGGCCTTGGGTCTGGGCTTTTGACTTAATGGCCGTGGGGGTGGGGGGTCAGCTTTTTCCCATATCAAAGAGGGTAGAATAGATGCAAAGTACACTTCATCCAGTACATTGGTACCTCTTTTGAGAGACTGCCTTACGGTAGGTCAAAATGCGGTCTCTCAAAACAGGTGGTCTTTCATTAGAGGTACAACAACATGGAAAAGATAGTGCAGTGTTCTGAGAGAGTGGTCTTAAAAAGATATGCGGTCTCTCATTAGAGGGGTCTCTCAAGAGAGGTACCACTGTATAGATCAACTAAGACACAAAACAACATTTCAGTTCCAGCTTTTAATCACTGGTATACTTGTTTTCTCATTACCGTTTAACATATAATACAGTAAAACCTCTCTAACCGAACACCTCCGTATACCGAACACCTCTCTATACTGAACACCATTTCTCGGTCCAAAATATATACTTTCAATGTAAGCAAAACCTCCCTATACTGAACACCTCACTATACCAAACACTTTTTTCCGGTCCCGAGGGTGTTCGGTATAGGGAGGTTTTACTGTAGTTAAAAGATTCAAATTCCTCATGAAGATACCTTTCATTCAAATACCAGCAAGCCTAGTCTAAATCAAAAAGTAGTCTTAGTCAACAGCTGTCCTTGGGACCAAGGAAAGCTGTTGACTCAATCTTAAATCAGCACTTTGAGGGTCAAAATTTTCAAGAATGAATTACAGAGAGGATAGTGTCAGGTGTACCTTTATTAATGCTTGCAATACATGTGGTAGATAATAAAGTGAGTGATGTGTTTTGTGATTGACAGGTGGCGCTGTGTGTGTTGGAGGACGTGAATGGCTGTAGCCTGTGGTGAGTGCACTCTTTTTCAACTCTGTCCATTTCCTGTGGTACAGCTTAATGTTGACTTCAGCCTCTGAATATTACTCTGTGCAGGCAACTGATATGATTTTGAATCATTCATGCAAAACTTTCTGTATGCATGGTTAACGTTGTTAGCAGCAATGGCTTTTATATTACTGGGCATCACTTATTCAATTCAAGTCCAGGTCAGGAACTTCCCTTGTGATGTTTTGACCTGAGCTGCCCAGAAATTTAAATATCATGGGAAAAGTTGTCAACTTCTCCCTTCAACAGAGATGAGGGCTTGTACATGTAGTTTTACATGCCGGTCCTTGATTCATTGATTAGGACAACATGTGAGGGTCATAAGGTCATACTGTAAGATAGAGCTAAGACAGGTGGCACAGGAATATTGTCTCAGGACCTGCAAGTATAAGTCCTCATATGCATATACTTCACTGTACTGTCATATCTGTGTCAACATCCTGTCACCTGAAATATGGCGATTTTTTGCTGTCATGGGGGAGAATACATATTTAACAAAGAACAAAGGGAAAAGTAATTGATTTTTATGTAGAAGATTGTCGACAATAGGCAAAACATTTGGTGAAAAGTGTCAAAATTAAGATCTAAATGTGTGAGGGTTGACAGGTGTGTACTGTCTGTGTTTATGTCTGAGTATTAACTTGTTACAACAACTTGGAAAAGTTTTAATAAAATGGGATAGAGAAGTGAATATTGCAGGCTACACTTGGAATGGAGATTGTACTCAGAGTGCAAACTTGCTCAGTGGTTTTTGACATGATTTTCTCCAGGAAGGTTAATGTCTTAACTGTAAAGTGGAAAGGGTTACCCGTCTTGCGACTGGCACAGAGACAGGCTGGCATCGTGGCAGATGTTGCTTTGTGTTACATCTGGCTCCATTGGGTCACTGAACCTGAACAATGGCTTTTCAGTAATGCTCATTGTGTCCAAAATACTTAACAGTCAATGGATAGGATTCATCATGTCTAGTAAAAATGCTCATCTAAACTTTAAAGATTTTAATTGTGTATTTATTCAGTTTTCTTTAAAAATACTGAGGGTTGTGGAAATTAAAGGCACACAAGTTATGTAGACTTAAAGAGCAGACATACAAGGCATTGTACATGTACATGTAGTGTACAATGAAATCATCTCCAGGACATGCTGTCTGTGAGTGTGCTAACCCTTACATCACTGGAACAGAGGCAGCAGCATGCTAACCCTTGCATCACTGGAACAGAGGCAGCAGCATGTTAACCCTTACATCACTGTAACAGAGGCAGCAGAATGCTAACCCTTACATCACTAACAGAGGCAGCAGCATGCTAACCCTTACATCACTGTAACAGAGGCAGCAGCATGTTAACCCTTACATCACTGTAACAGAGGCAGCAGCATGTTAACCCTTACATCACTGTAACAGAGGCAGCAGCATGTTAACCCTTACATCACTGTAACAGAGGCAGCAGAATGCTAACACATCACCGTAACAGAGAGGCAGCAGCATGCTAACCCTTACATCGCTAACAGAGGGAGCAGCATGCTAACCCTTACATCACTGTAACAGAGAGGCAGCAGCATGCTAACCCTTACATAGCTAAACGGAGGGAGAAGCATGCTAACCCTTACATCCCTAGCAGAGGGAGCAGCATGCTAACCCTTACATCACTAACAGAGGCACCAGCATGCTAACCCTTACATCACCGTAACAGAGGGGTAGCAGCATGTTAACCCTTACATCACTAACAGAGGCAGCAGCATGCTAACCCTTACATGACTGAAACAGAGAGGTAGCTGCATGCTAACCCTTAGATCACCGTAACAGAGGAGTAGCAGCATGTTGACCCTTACATCACTAACAGAGGCAGCAGCATGCTAACCCTTACATGACTGAAACAGAGAGGTAGCAGCATGCTAACCCTTAGATCACTGTAACGGAGAGGCAACAGCATGCTAACCCTTACATCACTGTAACAGAAAGGCAGCTGCATGCTAACTCTTAGATCACTGTAACAGAGAGGCAACAGCATGCTAACCTTTAGATCACTGTAACAGAGAGGCAGCAGCATGTTGTTGGGCCACTTCTTTTTTTTTTACCTCAGCTGACTTGTCAGTCAGCTGAGGTTTTTTGAGGGTCTGTCGTCTGTCGTCAGTCGGTCGTCCACAATTCACATTTTCGACTTCTTCTCAAAAACCGTCAGCCAGATTCTCTTCAAACTTGGTGGAAATGTGCCTTGGGTGGGTCTCTACCAAGTTTGTTCAAATGGTCACGGTCCAGTGATTCTTGGAGTTTTAATGAATTTTTTTGTTCTTTTTTGGGTAAATCTTAAAAAATCTTCTTCTCCGAAACTGCCCACCCAATTGCTTTGATATCACACAGGAACACTCCCTGGGACTCCTAGTTCTTAATTTGTTCACCAGGTGGTGCTGCAATTTTTTCCTATTTTTTTATGAATTTTTGTGTGTTATAGCTATTTTCGACTTCTTCTCCAGAACCGTCACTCAGATTAAGCTGAAACATGGTGGATATGTTCCTTGTAGAAGGGTCAAACAAAGTTGTTCACTATGTGGGAATGCTGCAGATTCCTGATTTTTAACGATTTTTTCAATTCGGGCACTTGTCGGTCAATGAAGCTTTCCTATTGATTACTATGGAAGTCAATGGGCATTCTAATGCTAATTCACATTTTCTACTTCTCCAAAACCTTCATCCAGATTAACTTCAAACTTGGTGGCAATGTACCTTGAGTGAGTTTCTACCAATTTTGTTCAAATGTTCATGCTCCAGTGATTTTTGGATTTTTAATGAATTTTTTTGTTCTTTTTTTTTGGACAAATCTTAAAAAATCTTCTTCTCCGAAACTGCGTACCCAATTGCTTTGATATCGTACATAGACACTCCTGGGGACACCTAGTTCCCAATTTGTTCACCAGGTGGCGCTGCAATTTTTTAATGAATTTTTTGTATGGTTTTGCTATTTTTCACTTGTCAGAACGGTCCCTCAGATTAAGCTGAAATGTGATGGATATGTTGTTGTGGAAGGGTCAAACAGTTGTTTACTAGGTGGCACTGCTTTGGATTCCTGATTTTTAAGGATTTTCAATTCGGGTACTTGTCGTTCAATGCAGCTTTCCTATTGATTACTATGTAAGTCAATGGGCATTCTAATGCTAATTCACAGGACAACTGACACGAAATTTACTGTTTACTTGATAACTTGAGATCTGTTTTGAGTTAGCTGGACATGTTAATTATTCTGTATGAAGGTCATGCTGAGACAGTACATGAATGACCTTGACCTCGTTTGTGGGGTCACAGTGCAACATAGATGAATTTTACTCTTCATTATAACTTGAGAACTACTTGAACTTTGATGTTGCACATGTAAGTGTTCTTCTATAAAGTTCAGACTTACTCTGAAAATGGTGTCCTTGATCCTTTCCCAAGTTCATAGATCTGCAAGTGTGATGAATGTCAAGATCAGCTGAGGCACGGGCTGTTCACACAGCCCTCTTGTTTTCTAGAGGGGTGTGTGCCCCCTCTGCCCCCCCCCCCCCCCAAAGTAGCAATTTGATTGCTTGATCAATATATATATATACACACTTTATTGAGATACACTATAGTACATGTTATGGTCACAGCAATAAAGAGAAAAAAGAGAAAAATGTTTACATGTATATAAATGTACATATTTGAAGTTTTCCATTCCATGGGGACATCGTGGGTGAAACCATCAGACACAAGTGCAGCCTTTAATGCTTTCAGTGCCAAGTTTTAACTGAGTCAACAGCTTTCCTGTTTTACTTTGGGCACAATGTGCCAGAAGTGTGCCAAGGAGAGCTGTTGACCTGGGACCATCCTTGTGGTCTCTGCAATGGTAGGCATGCTGGTACTTGAATGGAAGGTCAGATCACAAAGAATGTGAATCTATTAGCACATTAACTTTTGTTGAAATTAGCCCTGAAAATGTAAAGAGGCAGAGGGTTAACCACCAAGTAAAGCATGGCAAGCAGAGCATAGCTAAAGTAGAGCACATGTAGGTTTTATTGATCATAACACTTTACTACAAGTGCAACATGAATGTTCATCATCGCACAGCTATGACGCTATTACTTGTGTATAATTCTGGAAGATCTCTTATCAGTTTTAAGCTTTGTAATAAAACCTCGGTGTACATGTGTATTTACACAGTGTGCACTGTTTTTTACACCTGGGTGACCTTTGACCTCCGAGTCCTTGTTGCCAGGTGATATGGAATGAAAAGTACTCAGCGTAATTGAAGTTCTTGCAGCTGCTTGTTGCAATGGTTTGGAGAATTACCCTAATTATTTATATAGCAGATTTATGATGAAAAAAAATCGAAATGTGACAAAACAACTACTCTTAATTGCTATTAAAATCGGTAACACCATGACATTGTGTTTGAATGGATCTAGGATGTTTTCACATGGGATGGGAATTAGTCGTGTTGTCATTATGGATGGGAAGGTTGTATTTGTTTTGTTAACAAGTGAACAGTGACTTTTAGAGGTTTGTGGCACTGTGCTATTACAGAATTTTGTCACTTGAGTAACTGCCAGCAATGTAGAGATGCCTGTAAAATCCCATACTTTTGACCAAATCCCAAACAAAACCATCTGTTATTTAAACCACAGGCATTTATAAATACCAGCAGTACAGCCTATTGATTGCCCATGTCCATAAAGACACACCCTTCATTCCCATAGGGGACAAATCCCCAATTGCCACTGATGAATGTGTATGTTTTGGGTGTGTTGATGCCTGGTTCTTGTCATCATATTATTTTCAGCCAAATTTTATCAATGTAGTTTATTTTTGCATAGTGCACGGTGCAGGTAATAGCACGAATCAAAACCCTGTTAAAGTAAGACTCTGACAGAGTTGTGAATGACTATGATAATGAATCATCACAATGACATTTTGCTGATTTTCTTTCTTTCTTTCTTTCTTTCTTTCTTTCTTTCTTTCTTTCTTTCTTTCTTTCTTTCTTTCTTTCTTTCTTTCTTTCTTTCTTTCTTTCTTTCTTTCTTTCTTTCTTTCTTTCTTTCTTTCTTTCTTTCTTTCTTTCTTTTGTAATTTATGCTCCGATGACTTGTGACTCACATGACTTATCATATGGTACAACATCTGCTGCCTTGTTCAATCATCCATCCAAAAATTGACTTTTTCAACAAGCTTAAATCTATAGCCTGAATGCTTTTGAAGCCTTTTGGGATATTTATTGGGTGGATCTCCACCACCTTCATTCAACAGGTCATGGGCTAACAATGTTTGAATGTTTCAGATTGTTTGTTTTAAACCTTGACAAATTTTTGAAAGTGGCCTAACGCATGAAATCACAAGTAAGCACGTTCACCCCTAGACCTTAACTTTCTCAGTAGGAAACATGCTATTTTTTCTGTAATTTTTTTTTATGTGTTTGTAATTTTACTTCAGAAATGCTGTCTTTATCTTCAAACTTTATGGGAATATTCTATGACCCCATCATTTCACCAGGCACTAATACTGTTACTACCTGATTTTTAAATGAATTTTATAATAATCAATAGGGCATGAAATTATGATCAGATATAGGACTTTTAACCCTGAAAGTGCTAACCATTGCTATAGTTGCTTTCTCATTACTGTTAAACATAATGGTTTAAAGGTTCAAATTCCTCATGAAGATATCTTTCATTCAAATACCAGCAAGCCTGGTCTAAAGCAAATAGTTGTCTTAGTCAACAACTTTCATCGAGACACTTTGCGCGCAATGCACACAAAGCGTCCCGAGGAAAGCTGCTGACTGAATCTTAAATCGGCGCTCTAAGGGTTAATCCACACCCACATATTAGGCTGATATGACATGGGTGGGAGGAGTGAGCAGGATTTATCTGTGACTCAGTTGCCACATTGATGGCAAATACACTGAATATAAATCATGATTGTAACTGAGTGGTCTGTGACTTGTCTTGATTCTGCATATTGTCTGTTGTCAGGACACGACTTTACTGTTCCTTCTTACTGGTAATTTATCATTTAAACTTGGGAAAAAGTGATGAGTCAAGTATGTTGTATGTGTGTACATGTAGGACTTCTTGAGACAGATGCAATGAGACAATCTTGATTGACAGGTTTGCGAAGTAAATACCCTTACTACACAAGCACACCCAGATCTTTGCACCAGCTTTGAAGGATGCTGCTTGTTGTAGTGATGTAGTGATAATTTTGCTCACCAGATGGCAGCAAAATGTAGTCTCTCAGGTTGTAACATGAAAACTTGGAAGCCAGAACATTTGGCAGTCCGCAGTGTGGATTGGTGGTTATGACCTCAGGCATAGTAAAAATTACATGTTGAATCAGTGAATTTGTGTTAATTCTACAGCAGCATGTCATTCATGCATGCAAATGTATATATTTTGAGTGTTTCTTTTCGCCTTTCAAAGCAGGTGGCTTTAAATAAGTTGAACTTTGTGAAGCAATTTGGTAAATACATATTTATATATGCATTTACTAGAAATGAAGGCCCAGGTGACAAGTTACACATAAACATATTAGGTCAGAGGCCCAGGTATGTCTGTTTCTTGAGGTAAAAAAAAAAAAGGATAATAATTAAATGAAATAAATGAATAAAAAATTGAAAATTAAAAAGGGACAATCCCCATTCATGAACATCAATGACCCTGTGGTATTATCATAAAGGTTAGGTATTATTGTTCATATTCTTTTTGTAGGAAGTTTATTCAGATTTTCCTTCTTGTTTTTTTTTTTTTTGATTCCAAATCACATTCAATTTTGGAAACTGCACATGCTGAGGTAGGGGAATTATACTTAGGGGTCAAGTCAGGGAATTTAAAAGCTAAGAAATATAACTGATTATACGTTTGCTGCAGTTGTTGAAATTGAAAAAAAAATTACTGCATAAAAAGATAATAGTGAAGATGGACATATACAAGGCAGAAAAGGAAATGGTATATCAGTCATGATAGACAGTTGACACTTCATGAAGTGGAATGTAATGATGCTGTGAAGTCCAGAAATGGAATTGGCACATCAGCTGTGAATGAGCTAGGGTCTCTGGTGAGACACATGACGGGTCAGGTGTCGAGACAGTCAGTGGCTTGAGTGGCCATTTGTCACACATTTTGCTGTGATCATCAATAGTCAATAATTAATATGTCCACAATTCTGGGTTTTAAGGTGGCTTTATGTTGCATTTGAATTGGACTTAATTTGGGGGTGGTTATATCAGCAAATATAACTCACAATGGGGTACTGTTACTTTTAATATGGTTGCACATAAAGGTGTGGGTACTTGTGTTTACAAGACGTGTCTTTATGACATGGCCACTAAGAAAGATCCCGCTGTATATATGTGTACACTCTCTGTTGTCTTGTTACTGTAAAATATTCCAGATGTTGAATTACTGGACATGGCTTTGATTGCTTTGTCACTAACTCTGTACATTGATACCTACTTGTCACCAAATAAATATTCTCTGTTAATCTGTGTTGGTATTTACTTATCACAAAATGTTCTCTGTTAATCTGTGGTGGCACATGTACTTACACTTGTCACAAAATAAATGTTCTCTCTCAATCTGTGTTTGTATTTACTTATCACAAAATAAATGTTCTCTGTTATTAGCATGTCACATTGTCACTCTTTATTGTCATTTAGCTGGCACACAATAAATGTTCTCTGTAATTGATATATCACAGAGTCAGTCTCTGTTGCTATTGGCGTGTCATATTTGTCACAGAGTCAATGTTCATTGTCATTTACACGCCACAAAGTAAATATTCATAACACGTTAACCTGTCATAAATGACTGACTGACCATGTTTCTGTGATATGGAAGTGGCTTTGGATAATAGGGTTGACTGCTCTGTACATGATAAATGTGACAGAGCTGTGGCTTGATTCCCCTGTGTCACTTCTGCTCAGACTGCAAGGTTTCAGAAAGTAGACGTATATTGCATGTTACCATGCTAGGATGATTGATGACCAGTGAAGACAACATGATGTGGAAACTACCGAGGTAATAAGTCCAGGACAGGCCTTAGTTGAGAGCCCCTGGTGCCAGGAGACAGTGAAATAGCAGATAAATAATGAGTTATCTGTCTTGAGTTGTATCTGATACTTGTGCTGGGCAGACAATTATCAGCATATATCTCCAGGTTTGTTGTTTTTATTTGTTTGTCTATTGATTGATTGTCAGTATTATGGTAGTATACTCATTCCACCCTGACAGAAGACAGAGTCAACAGTTTCCTTGGCATGCTCTGGGTGCAGTGCACCCAGACCGTGCCTAGGAAAGCTGTTGACCATGGGCAAATAATTTGGAATGTTCTTCAACGCAAGTTTCATCCAAAATGTTGAAAAATAATCCCTAAATTAACAAAATACAATTAGCAGACGATGTTTAGATATTAGCGGGAAAAAGGCGCCATTCGGGTGAAATGAGTTAAAAAGACTTTGTTGGACCAGGCATGTTGACCAGAGTTCACGCTTGAACACCGTTCCTCTGGTGCTTTGCCTGGTGGCTTTATTAGGTCATAATATCCAGGCTGTCCAGTCGGAATAGGTCCAAGAATCAATAGGAAATATTCTTTGAGATTATTAATATTTGCTGCAAGTAGATGGGTGTGGATGTGGATGGTGATACACTGACCTTCTGCCTTGAAAAGATTGTAAGCTGAGCTTAGAGGCTTAGGCAGATACAGAGACCTATGACTCTTGGTTGATTAGTTACATTGACTAAGCCACACAGTTACAATGTATAGTATATATAGTGACTGAGCTACACAGGCTGTATTGGACACAACGACTGAGCTGCACAGTTACAATGTATATAAAGTGACTGAGCCACACTGGCTGGATTGGACACATTGGCTGAGTTACACAGTTATAAATAGTGACTGGCCCACACAGACTGGATTGGACACATTGATTGAGCCACACAGTTACATGTAGTGCCTGGGACACACAGGCTGGATTAGACACACTGACTGAGCCAAACAGTTATATAGTGATGGGGCCACACAGGCTGGATTGGACACACTGACTGAGTCACAGTTATATATAGTGACTGAGCTACACAGATCGATTAGACACACTGACTGAGCCACATAGTTATATAAAGTGACTGGGCTACATAGACTGGATTGGACACATTGGCTTAGTCACACAGTTATATATAGTGACTGAGCCACACAGGCCAGATTGGACACATTGGCTGAGTCACACAGCTATGTATAATGACTGAGCCACACGGGCTTGTTTGGACCCACTGACTGAGACACACAGTTATATAAAGTGACTGGGTCACACAGCCTGGATTGGATACATTGACTGAGTCACACAGTTATATGTAGTGACTGGGCCACACAGCCTGGATTGGATACATTGACTGAGTCACACAGTTATATGTAGTGACTGGGCCAGACAGGCTGGATTGGACACACTGACTGAGCCACAGAGTAATATAAAGGGACTGAGCCACACAGGCTGGATTGGACACATTGACTGAGCCACACAGTTACAATGTGTATACAGCTGCTGAGCCACACAAGCTGGATTGGACACACTGATTGAGCTACACAGTTACAATGTATATATAGTGACTGAGCTACACAGATTGATTAGACACACTGACTGAGCCACATAGTTATATAAAGTGACTGAGCCACATAGGCTTCATTGGACACATTGGCTGAGACACACAGTTACAATGTATATATAGTGACTGAGCTACACAGATTGATTAGACACACTGACTGAGCCACATAGTTATATAAAGTGACTGAGCCACATAGGCTTGATTGGACACATTGGCTGAGACACACAGTTACAATGTATATATAGTGACTGAGCTACACAGATTGATTAGACACACTGACTGAGCCACATAGTTATATAAAGGGACTGAGCCACACATGCTGGATTGGACACATTGACTGAGTCACACAGCTATGTGTAATGACTGAGCCACATGGGCTTGTTTGGACCCACTGACTGAGCCACATAGTTATATAAAGTGACAGGGCCACATAGGCTGGATTGGACACATTGGCTGAGTCACACAGTTATATATAGTGACTGAGCCACACAGACCAGATTGGACACATTGGCTGAGTCACACATCTATGTATAATGACTGAGCCACATGGGCTTGTTTGGACCCACTGACTGAGCCACACAGGCTGGATTGGGCACACTGACTGGGCCACACAGTCATATATAGTGACTGAACCACACAGTTTTATGTATATGTATATACATACATACATATATATATATATATATATATATATATATATATATATATATATATATATATATATTTAGTGACTGAGCCACACAGGCTGGATTGGGCACACTGACTGAGTCATGATGTCATATATAGTGATGGAGCCACAGATTTAGATACATTGACTGAGTCACACAGGCTTAGTTAGATACATTGAGCCACACAAGCTAAGTTAGGTAGGTTGATTGAACCAAACTGAGTTAGATATTCATTGAGTCACACAAAGTTAGACACATTTTTTAACATTGAGAGAGCCACAAAGGCTGAATTAGGTACATTAAAGGCCTACAGGCTGAAATAAGATACATAGGGCCATGTATCCTGAGTCAGATACATTGAGTAATTCTTGCTGGTGAATTAGATACATTGAGCAAAGTACACAGGCTAAGTCAACTAATACTGACCCAGGCATACAGGCTTAGTTAGAACTTAGATGCATTGACTGGGGGCATATAGGCTTAGTTGGACACAGTGGTAAGCATGTAGGCTAAGCTTTGATGTACATAGATAGTACCTGAGAAATATAAGCTAATCCGGTGTGCTGAATGTCCTCATTGAGGGCAAGAATTAGAGTTGGGTATTGTGAAGTTGACCTCTTGGATGATGAATGAGTACCTTCAGGCAGGTGGAGCCTGATACCATGAAAAGGTAATTGGTATGGGCTAGATACAGTAATTGCACAATGGAAGCCTTGATGCTGAGCATACCAATGCATGAGTGCATGTGACTTCAGGGTCAAAATGTTAACCACGTGGGATTTGAAGATACTATGGACAATAGCATTCAGCATATACAATGCAAACCTTCAGGCTGAGTACATACTTTATGAAGCCATCAGGCTGAGCAGATACTTTTGTTACCTTTTCGGGGTAAGTGAATATTTCAGCTCAGTCTTCATGCCGAGTAGAAACTTAAGTAAGCATTTATACTGAGTAGATACTTTGCTTAAGCCTGCAGGCTAAGTACATGCAGATAGATACTCTGGTTAATCCTGTAGGCAGAGTAGATACTGTGGTTAAGTGTTGGCGGAGTAGATACTTTAGTCTTGCCTTCATGCTATTAGTAGATACTTTAGTTATGCCTACAGGTAGAGCAGATACTTTGGTGAAGCCTTCAAGCAGACTGAATTCTTTGGTTAAGCCATCAGGATTGGCCGATACATTGGATTGGTAGAAGTTGTTCTGTCTATCCACTTTGATGAAACTTGGGGTCGAGTTATTTGATAGAGGGCTGAGATGGCATGTAGATGTAAGGTACAGTCAAGGTAAATCTGTTCAAGCAAAGTAAATACATTGACAGCAAGACACCTGCACATTGAGCAAACAGTGTAGTGACCAAGGTAGTCAGTGTGAATCAATACATTTATTTGCCTGGTGAACAGACCCCATTCTATGTACTTTCTGTTAGGTGGCATGTAAAAGGAAACCAAGAGCTTTGCCTGCACAGGAGGCAGTACACATAGCCTGTAATTGCGCTTCATTGATTGGTCAGTGACTAAAAGTGTTCAGTCGTATGACTGGCACATACAGGAGCCTGTGTGATGACAAGCAAGAAAAAATATTGACGTATTTGGTTAATCATGTCATGAATGAGGGACCATCCACTGATCTACTGGATCCGGGCATCAGGGCTGGCAATGTGACAGGCATATTGATGAGTGAGATGGGTGCCAGCATGACCACCACTCTACACATTATTCACATCCCTACATACCCAAAAGGGAAGGAAATCTACTTCAGCTGTTGAAGGTTAATGTAGCATGAAAATTTGGTCACAACTTTGAAGCCCTTATTAACGCTTTCCCCCTTAAACCAGCGAAAACCAGCTGGCAGTAAAACGTCATCTGCTTCAGTGTTTTCAATTAATTTCAATCAAAATGAAAAAACATTTTGGCTGAGAATTGTAGATGAGAGTTATCAAGATCACATGCCCCAGGTCAGCAGCTCTCCTTGGCCCAACCCATGCCAAGGAAAGCTGTTGACTCAGTCTCATTTCAAGGGGGAAAGGGTTAATCATGAGACAGAGACCCAGAATTTGAAGGTAAATTTGGACGTAGACACAACACAAGACTTGGAGATTCAGGCATTTATGTGGAGAAGTGATGCAAGTGAAACATTTCCACCAGGCCTAGTGCCGCTGAGGTGCCTAGACTCATACTTTTGCACCAGTTAACCTTGTTTAGAGAGAAGTGATGTCTGTTGTTTAGACTGTAAAATTATAGTTTCATTTCAGACTTGGTGGGTGGTGTGTGATGCTTTTGTCAAAAAGATAGGACAACTACAGGATTAAATCATCACCCCATATCTGAGGAAGGTCATTACATGTGAGTTGTCCTCTGTGTATGTTAGTTTTAGATGCGAGGTAATACAGTAAATCTCATTATAATGACACTTACATGCACAATATATAACAGACTTCATGGGTAAAAATTTACGTTTTTTTGCAATTTACCCATGAGCAACCAGGATATTTTCTCAAGTTGCCCCCAAACCACTGAAGTTACCCATTTTCTCTGATGCAAATAATTCATCAAATAATTGTATACTGAGTCACACAGCACTTTGCAATTTTACAAGGAGCAGTGTTCCTATGCAATTGATTTACCTTGTTCCACTGGAAAAAATATCGATTGTTGACATGAGAGATTGTATGCATCCAAGTAGAAAAAAAAGGGTTAAAAAGTTAAACAGTACATGAACTACTGGCTAATTAATGTGGAATATGGTATTATATCATTGCATGTAAACCCAATGACTAAACTAATTTCAAAATTTCTGTATTCAATTTACAAAGAGAAACTTGAAATTTTATATTCCATTAGCATAATTATAAAGCTGTATGAAATGACTTAAATCTAAATGTGTATAACTCACAAGGTCATATTGTGTTACTTCATCTTAAAATGTAAACATTGCAACAGACAGTAATCCCTGTGACACCCAAGTTGCAGGTACTGTCCCAAGATGGACATCGGGGGCGTAGTCATCAGTACCCAAACAGGATGTTCTTACAAAACTCCTGTGGGAGGCTCATGCAAACACAAAAATTTGCTTTACCTTCTCACTTGCAAAGTGTGCAACAAGCAATATGTAGGCCAAACCGGACGGGCCTTAATAGATAGAATGTGGGAGCATTTCTATTACATAACGAGGAAAGACAACGCACAAGGATTAGGGCGAGACTTTCGGCTCCCCAACCATGACACTCTAGAATTAAGCATATATATTCCAGAATTAAGCATACATATTCTGGAATACATGCATACACCACCCTCCTGAAGCAAGACTCTAAAACTTAGACTTGCTAGGGAATCGTACTGGATCACCAAGTGGTTATCAGTGAACCTTTTGGCCTCAACGTTATGGGCAGATGAACTCCTTGTTCAGTCTTATACTAAAATTTACACAACCCCAGTTCATCTGCCCACTAACAACACTTTTTTACTTATGAAATGTTATTTTCATAAGCTTACGGCTCCCAAATTGTTGTTTTTTTTTTTAATTGGAAGTCATTGCTGTTGTATTGCAGACACTCTGGCTCCCAATTTTGTATGACCAGAGGTCATATGGGTGCTTGACCTGACATGTTCATGTGAGGTGATTCTACCTAAGTACAATGCAAAATGCAGGGTCGACTTTGTATCACGTCATTCCCGACTATACATCGCCATTCCACACGTACAAATTTCGACCTGTAATAACGTACATCGTTAGCAATGTGTATGTTACACCCTGATTTATAAGCATGTACTGGGAACCGTTAACCTCAGTCTCTGATGAGTTACGGAGGTGACGAAACCGGTCAGACTTTTTGCATTAAAGATTGGGTCTTGCCTTACCGGTCTTGTCCAGTATAATTAGCTGGTTGGTGAATCTTTGGTCATATCCGCGAAACCCCTTCGTGCCAGTCAAGTGGCAATTCTGTAAGTCCTACTTGTCCTGGTGATAGACTCATGTAAATGATGACGACGACGACGGCGGCGGCGGCGGCGACGACAACGGCAACAACGACGACGACGGCGAC
This sequence comes from Hermodice carunculata, assembly GCA_964020975.1. Taxonomy (NCBI): domain Eukaryota; kingdom Metazoa; phylum Annelida; class Polychaeta; order Eunicida; family Amphinomidae; genus Hermodice; species Hermodice carunculata. The sequence goes on from OZ026624.1 coordinate 21,282,711, forward strand.
GACGACGACGACGACGACGTTGATATGATAGTAATAATAATAATTTATTTAACCCCAATATTTGGGGAAATTACTATGTGGTTCATAACATGGCTATTAAACTTATTATTACTGATAAAAGTAACAAATATGTACATGCCCTGCACAATGGCCAATGCCATAGAAAATCTTAACCAAGTGTTTGATGTTCTGACTCCAATGAACTGCAGGCACCGGTAAACGCAACACAATGAAATGATACAAATTTTAAAATTGAGATTAGGTGTGTTATTATTGAAGAAAATGCTTTGGCACAGCTTTATGTCTTTCCAGCATGGATGGCATAGATTTTTTTACTGGATTTCTGCAGCTCATCCTTATAAGTGTATGGAATTGCAAAAATGTGAATACTGAATCCTTATGTTTATTTGTTTGCAGATCATGTGTACTGACAAACATTTCATACATGTAAACATTTGAACGTAAATCACTGTAATTGTAAACAACTAAACATGAAATACAGTGTGCATGTCTCATAAATTTTCATAAGGAATAAATTCAGTGTGGTGGGGGGGGGGAATATTTGATAAAAGAACTTTTTCTCCCTTTTTTATCTTTTCCTTTTTTGTCTTACATTTATAATTGAATCCATTTGAAAGTCAATTTGACAAAGTAACGTAAAATCCTTGAAATTTTGTTTTGACATCCATTCAAGAAATGAAGAATGGCAACAATAGTTCTGATATCCACTGTGTAGAAGGCACTTCAGTCATGATGACTGGGGCTGTGTATTCTGCTCACTTGCCAAATGTTCTGATTTGCAACTTAAAAATAACTTGAAAACCACAGCACCCACATATGCCAAGTTTCTCATGGTAAATTTAGGTCCAAGTGTATGGCTGATGTGTTTAAACAAATTTTATTACATCAACAACAAAAATAGCCATTTTATTCAAGGTTACCTCAAATGCAATATAAAGTGTAATGTATAAAGTTAATGATGTAAAAATGAAACTGAGAGTCCAATTTAATGGTAAAGTGCATTGATGATCTTTGGCTCTGGCTGAAAATGTACATGTATGGAGCACAATTTTAACCAATATTTTATCAGTTTGTTGGGCAAGAACAGTGACAGGTGGCAGGCTCTGTCAGCACCTCTGGGCAGGTTAAGGAAAACAAAACAGTGCAACTGAAGACACTAAAAAAAAATAATGAAGCTGACTTTGTGGTCATACATGTATATATGGATGTAATATGTGCCATTGTCTTGGCTAAAGACATGCTTTAGCAGTCAGCATGTCCTGAGGGGCTGAGGAAAAGGGGAGTGGAATGACGGGGTTAGTCTATCTCAATAATGGCTCAGTGGATCTTTGCATTTCTTACACTGATGGATGGAGCCCAGGTCAAAGATTGAGGTTGGCAGATTTTTCTAGGAACCGTAGGCTGACCTGGAACGGTAACTACATTTATAATAGGAGCTTAGATTCCTGCAGAAACCAATCTGGCTGGAGGGTCCAGCAGCCAGTGGTAATCCTGGATGCTGTTGAGTGGCATAATTTCCCAGTGGACCTGGCTGGTGCATTTATAATTACTTTCTTTATTTGCTTGGATTCATCTGTGATAGATCTCAACTTTGCATCTGCTAGGAAGCCAAAGAATAATTGCCTGCTGGCAGACCTTGCCCTTTCTGCAAATGGATGCGTGAACTGGGGCAGAAAATGCCGGATGGATGTTTTCGTTCTTCTGTCGCCATCCAGACTTTGTTCAAAATAATTTTTGTGTCACATATTACATGCAGATAAATTTGTAAGCATCAGAGTCTAAGCAGCTGTTTGGTTACCATGGCAACGGGGGCATCCATGGGAGCTACAGTGGCATAAAGCTTACAAGAGATCCTCCAGTCATAACCAAAGTCGGACTTGAGGGAGGACAATTGATATAATCAGTGACAACTGCGTGACATACTGTTACTTATCAATGTATCAGTCGTTACTTAGTGGCAGCATGGGGCTCGCAAAATATTGGCTTAATTAATTGCTGTTCATTGACACTTTGTTGAGTGGTGGTAGCTGTACTGGGCTGTTCATTGGTGCTAGCAGTACTGGGATGCCTGACTGAGCGCCGTCTCTGCTGGGGGCATCTTCTGCTGTCAGAAGCGTGACTTGTGGCCATGTGCTGGGGACTATGCTAGAACCATAATACCTTTCTATCCTTGAGGTTTTCACTGCAATTTTCCTAATGCCAGGCTTGATTTGCCCAAGGAGGCTACACCTTGATTTGCCAGAAGGAGAAAATGAATTAGCATAGCAGTGAAAGTGGGCGAGGCTTGCTGGGTCTGCAGATGCCTGCATGTTATACTGTACCTCTCTGCCTGACTCCAGTCTGGCCGATGGGAAATCAGAATTACAACAGTGGAACAGATTATATCATTGGATCCAGAAGTGATATCAGCTTTTTCATCTTGTTGTGGTATTGAGAAACAATAGCCTGCCAGGCTTCACTTTTCAATTGACTGCTTCACTGCTGTGAGTGCATGGCAGAACTTAACAGCATGGAACATTGGAATGGAGTGAGACAGAGGAGTAGTGCCCACAGAGTACATGCACAGCACTTCGTTGAACATGTTGAAAGCTGACTCACTGCGGCACCACCAGTATCAAGTCGAACAATGTTTAACCTGCTGACTTGTGTACAATTGTGTTATGGAGGCTAACTCACTGGTCACTATGAAGACTTTTGATAATGTCAGTTATAGCAAACGTCTCTCCAGGGTGTTCTCAGGTAAGCTGTGTATGAAGTCGCATGGGTTTCACAGAAACCAGGCTGTTGTTGTTGGGGCATATACCTGTGCTGTCCTACTTGTTATCAGCTCTGTTCGTCTGCACACATGGAGCTGAGATTGAAAATCGTAAACCATGTAAACCTGTAGCAATGTGTTGTATGGGTGAAGGGTAGATACAGTGAGACCTGTTTTGAGAGACCACTGTGATGAAAGACCACCTGCCTTTTCAGACCATGTATACTATGTCCCTTTTGCTATCTTTCTCATGTTATTATAACTCTACTGAGAGACCACCTGCCTTATGTGACCACTTTTTGGCTTGCCCTAGGGGTGGTCTCTCAAAACAAGTTTTGTTGTATACATGGGTAGAGGGGTTATCTAGATAATGCAGCACAAAGGGAGTACAATATTCTTGGGGCATGCAGGGCAGATATTGGGGGTGGGGTGGGGGGTTCAGTGAGTGCATAGTAGATGTAAAGGGTGGGGAGCAGAGGAACTGCAATTGAAGCATGACTTGCCAGATACAGTGAAACCAGTCTTTAAAGACTACCCCTAATCTGGAATGACCAGATTCTGGTGTCTCAGGAGACGGGTTGGTATCTAGATCATGCAGCACGAAGGGGGTACAATGTTCTTAGGGAATGCAGGGCAGATACTTGGGGTGGGGTTTATAATGTAGACTTTCTTGGGAGGCATAAATAAGATGAGTAGTTAGGAGAGTGTCCCGAAAAGGAGGTCCCTGAAGAGTTGGTCCGTGAAGAGGTGGTCCCTGAAGAGGTGGTCTCTTATTGGGGTGGTCTGTCCTGACAGGTAGCAGCATGATACAAAATCCACTGCCGTCAGACAGATTCATAGGAGAATCTCTCTGGTATCGACTGAATGATATACATGTATAGACATTTCTTAGATCTGTCAACAGCTGCCCATATAACAAAAATACAGTTGTCCCTGTCTTGAGAGGCCATCCCAAGGGCAGGCCCAAAAGTGGCCTCTCATTAGAAATACAATAACATGGAAAAAATAATAGCAGGGACCTGCAAAAAGTGGTCTTTCAAGCCAGGTGGCATCTCATTGGAGTGGCCTCTCAAGACAGAGACCACTGTACACAAAAATAAAAGTTCTGAAATATTTGGATATTTGACTGCCATACCTTGAAAAAGTTTTAACAGATTTTGCTCAGATATGGCACAAAGAGGTATCCTTATAAAGCAAAGATGAGTGACTAAAGATATTAGATCTGTGTGACCTGGTTTACCTTGGGAGGCATGTGGTAAAATATTGACAGATTTTGTGCTATAAATTGTCTTACCTGAGGCACGCTCGGCAGCCTACCAGAATTAGCAAGAAATGATGTTCATGCCCATTGTGTATATAAATATTTCTTCATCTATATTTTTTTTTTCTTTTTTTTTTTTTTGCACGTATTTTAGTGTGTAGTATTATGGTGAGCAGGGTTGTAGTATTTATTGTAAAGTTTATTTTGTGTAAATAGAAGCAACCACTCCGATGTAGCTGTTGGCCCCTAGAGGGTGAGTATGGCTAAGAAACACTGACTTTTGTCGAGACCAAGCAGGCATAAACATCTAAATTATATTTCAAAGTGCAAATGTTTTAACTCCTGCAGGAAGCTGACCACTGTACGTTAAGTGCCTATTTTCTTTTTAGATGCAAGAAGTCTTTAGCTTATAATAGGAGACAAACATGGGATTACAGTAAAGCAGATTATGCTATATTTAGAAGTAAATTGTCAGAGGGTAACTGGGAGGGCTTCTTTGATCCAGATAATATTGACGATATATATACAAAGTGGACTGATGCTTTGTTGGCTGCTGTGGTGAAGGCTGTACCTGATAAGGCTGTAACTGTAGCCACTGGCTGTGAGGCTAATGAACTGTGCTAGCCTACAGTTCACATATTTTCAATTCCATGTATTTCTTCAAATTTATTCATGGCTCTACAATTCTTTTCATCAGCTGCAGTCCTCAGGGCTAGTAGTTTTGGACATTTACTAGCCTTCCAGTCAAACTTGCTGGTCCAGCTATACAAATTTCATTAAGATTTTTAAAAAATCTGGTTGTCCGCAGGGCTGCCGCTTTGCGATTTTAATTTGCCGTAATTGCAATTTGACTTGTCTTGGTGAAGCAGACATGTTATTGTAGATCTGTGATATTTTCTTCCTTTGAAGAATATTGGTCACATGACACTATATGTAGAGTTACAAATAAGGCCCAGGGATGCTTGGATATTACTTGAATCCTTTTCCCCATCAGGATGAAAAAAATTTCTATATCCTATTGTTCCGGACAAGTAAATATCATGCAGGACAAGTGAAAATTCAGAAGAATAACATGTAAAAGAGAGGGGCACTTGTCCTCAGACAAGTACACCTGTGATGGAATTTTCTGATCCTGCCCTTGAACACAGTCAACAGCTTCCCGTGGCATGGGTTGAAAATAGTGAAGTACATGGCATTTGACCACCAGCCAGTTTTGATGGGCTGAAGAGGGAAAGAGTTAAAAATGTATCTTCATGATCAGGTCTGCTCTGACCATAAGCCTATTAGGCAAACACTTGTGTTTATTGAATTTGCCAAAAGAAATGTGGAAATGGTTAAAATGTTTTTAAAAAGAATTATTAAAGGGCCACGACAGAATCTTTGTTGAGTGTGCCTATATTTCCAATTTTGGCTACAGGTTTTTGAAGTCTTGATATGTTGTTGGTTGTATGAAGACCATTGTTTACATAGCAATATGTATATGTATGTATATCAACCAGCATGCTCTAGGGCTGCTTTGGCAGCCCGTGATAGCGTTTGATTATTTTGTATGCTACATATGCACTTGATGTGCACCAATTTGTTTACGGTTTTTGCTACACAACGATATCTTTATGCGACAACACCGTAATGTTGATCTTTTCTCCCTTCAAAGTGCCTGGATGTCAAATGTCTGCTTCAAGGTTTTCGCTAAGCAAACATTTTCACCAAAGGTCCTGCTCCACTGAAGTTCTAAAATTTCAGATTCTGATTTCTCATAAAAAGATCTTTTATTCAAGTACCAGCTTGCTTATATTTCCAGAAAAAATGAATGGTCTAGGTCAACAGCTTTCCTGAGTATACTTTTGATACTTTGGGCACAATCAGCCAAAGTGAGCAGAGGAAAGCTGTTGAATTGGGCTTGAAGTTACTGCTCAATTTATTACTAGAAGCTTAAAATCTACAAAAAACGTACCAAATTAATGATACTTATCAAACTTGTACGACCTTGGAACAGAGAAGGATGTACAACTACATTATTATATTTGAGTCTTATAGTCTAGAACCACTTCCTAGTCATATTGTTACCCTATTCTGTAGTTCAAACTCTTTACTGTCCGTAAGCTAACCTGTCAATGTCCAACCTTTATAGATATGGAAGTACTATTGTACATATTGTCCATGTTCTGCTGTGGAACGTCCTAGGCTGCATTAGCCCAAATAGGTCTTCAGTGGGTAACTATTCAGAACAGGTTTCGGAGCCTGTACCTATACATGTCTCAGTAGTGGCTCCTTGTCTAAGCTAGGTATCCAGCAAAGACTCCCTACATAATAATGAACAAATATGAATTGTGCAAATGATGAATTAGCTAAATAAGTGAAGCTTTGCTTATAAATGCAGAGCTTCAATGTCATTTAAATAAAAAAATACCTATCAAACCAAACTAATTGATAAATTTGTGTAGTACAAGTTCAGATAAGAAGTTTGTGTATTTGTGTACCTGTCACAATACATGTACTTAACATGTACTGTGACAAGCAAATTCATGTCAAGTATATCCAGAAGCATACAAAGTGACACTTTCTTCTACCAAAAAATGCCTGTTGTTGTGTTTCTCAAAGTTATTAACTCATTAGCAATAATGTATGTGCGTGGAATGCATGAGTGAATAGGTAGAATAATAGAAAGTCTGGCAAGCTTTGATGAATTTGAATAAAATGTATATTCAACCTTTGACCAAGCATTTCAGAATTGAAGTATGTAAAGCACTAAGTGTGAATGAAAAACTTTTTTTTTCAACATTTTTCATACAAAATGTATCCCTGGTTCCTGTGGGCAGTTTTTAGGGAAAATGTACATCTTCCTAGTGTATCTCTTTGTAAAATGCCCACACCCTTGCAGGACATCAGGCAAGACCACTGGGGCTTGACTTGTGTATTCAGTCATTAACTGGCCAATAGGAAAGGTCAGAATTAGCTCTGAGGTGTGTATTTGCCCCAATACACAACTGAATACACAAACATTTGGAGGGCTAAAGCTGTGTATTCCCATTAGTTTGTATGCTAAAGCAACCTTAAATAAACTAGTTGCTTTTGTAGCTGTGGATATATGATTTTTGTGAGGTATCATGCATTATGCATTTAGATTTACTGTATGAAATTTGGTGTTTCTATATGCAGTAGTTTTCAAGTTATTAAGTTGCAAATTACAATGTAAAGGAATGGGAATACATGACCCTAGCCCTTCACTGACTGCAGTGCCCTCTTTGAGGCAGTTCTTGAACCTTCTGTTCTTGCCCCTGCCTATTAGACCATTGTTCTTGTATACTCACACATGGGTTATTTACAGTACAACAATCATGGTGGTATAAGTGCAAGCAAGTTTCCCAATCTTATGCTACACAAGAGATTTATTTTGTTTGAAATGTGCACATAACTGTCTCCATGTGATAGACATCATGTTTTTGCCTTAATTCCGTATTGGACTCTTAATGTAGAAATAGACCATTTTGGGCATCTTTTCCATAAAAATTCATGATTTTTCTCTATATTCTTTGTTAAGTGTGAATTATCGATTCAAGCAAGAAAAGGCCTTTGCTCATCAGAGTTGACAAGTAAGAATATACGATAGCAATGTATGTTTATTTAAAAAAAAAACATTGCGGAAGATATTAAGCTGACTTTGCTGAGACTTCTTAACGGTACACAGAAGATTGCTTGTGCACATATGGCCTTGGTAGTAGTTAATCAGTATCTTCAAATCTTGCGTCAGTATCTTCAAATCTTGCGTCAAAGTTGCCAGGAGGACAGGAGACGACTGCTAAGGAGCTGCTTCCAAGCCAGACTTCTATACAAGCCGTGATGCCAACTATTTGCCTCTTGGATTTGACAGCACCATATTGTACAGAGAGGGAATTTGTCCACTGCAGAAATAACAGACATACAAACTGGCTTTAGTGGTGAAAAGGCTATTAGTGGATAGAAGATAGTACAGATATGGGTTGTGGTTGCCATGGTAATGAATACAGAAATGACAGTCAAGACAGGTGCTTGTAGCAGATAGCCAATGGTGGCCCAGATCCTGTGTCACTTAGAAGGAGAATCTGCCTTCATCTCCCAGTAACTGATTCTCTTCAGGTACAATGCAGTGTGCCTGATTGGACTCCCGTGTCCTGTCAGCCGTGTTTACCTGTGATTTGTATGCTCCTCAGATAATAGACTACCCTTGCTTATAAACACAATTCTTCCATGCAAATGTTGGGATTGCCTCTGTGGGCCTTTGTTATTTCAGTAAATGGAGCATATATATAAATATAGCTTCTGTGTTGTGGCAATTCACAATGACGGAAGACCCAGTGGGGACAAAAATAATTTGGCACTGTTGGATGCTTGGACCTGAACCAGTTATGACTGTACTGCTCTGGGTGGCTTTTTGATGGACTGAGCAGTAATTATGCCAATTGAAAGTGTTTATTTTATTTTTGGTCTTTCCAGCCACCCGGTTGTGACAATTTGTGACTCAGGAAATTTTAGTTAGTAAATGAGATCAGATCATCACTGTTTGCACAAAGTGAAGACCTACTCTTTCATACAGGAGTTCCTAGACAAATCATGCTTTTATCAATGTTTAGAATTAACAAGGGAAATGGAGTCGATTGTTGTATAATCTTGGTTGTTTTAACCCTTTCAGTGCCAAATTTTGGACTGAGTCAACAGCTTTTCTTGGTGCACATTTGGCATAGTGCGCTCAATGCATGCCAAGAAAAGCTGTTGACCTGGGGTATTCTCACTGGAACTATAAGGGTACTTGTACTTGAATGAAAGGTCTTTTTACGAGGAGTACAAATCTGGGATCCTAATGATAATTCAGATTTTTCTGACTAAAGTAGATAGACTTTAGATGTGATTGGCACTGAAAGAGTTGTGTGTAGCAGACTGAGCTACAATGTCATGTCATGTGGTTTGGCTGGCTTGGTGTACTCTTCTACTCTAGAGTCTCTTTATTGTTTAACCCTTTCCCCGTTGAATTAAGACTGAGTCAACAGCTTTCCTTGGCATGGGTTGGGCACTAAGTGCCCAACCCATGCCAAGGAAAGCTGTTGACCTGGGGCATGTGATCTGGATAAGTCTCATGTACGTGCATTTCTCAGTCAAATTGTTTTTCATAACTGTTGAAATTGGTTGAAAACACTGAAGCAGACGACATTTGACCACCAGCTGGTTTTGGCCGGTTTAAGGGGGAAAGGGTTAAAGTGTAATGTTTTAGCCATAAGGCGGTGCAGAGTGAGAATTTCTCATAACAGAGCTTGTGTTACAAGATATACATTGCATGAAGTCCACATTAATAGAGCTAGTTAGTCCCCCGTCCACTTGGTGGGGGACTATAGGTTTGCACCTCGTCCGTCCGTCCGTCTGTCCTTCCGTCCGTCTGTCCTTCCGTCCGTCCGTCCTTCCGTCCTTCCGTCCAAAGCTTCTCCGGGCCATATTTCCAACACCATAACACCCACAGCTACCAAATTTAATGTGTTTGTACTTCCTAGGATAGAGGTGTATGGTGTGCCAAAAGTAGGTCACTAGGTCAAATATCTGGGTCACAATACATATGTATGAAAAATCTTGTCCGGGCCATAACTTTTTTGTCCTTTTACTTAGAGTCATGAAATGTTACACAAATGTGAAGCTTAGTCTAACAAAGTGTCATAAAGCAAAACTAGGTCACTAGGTCAAATATTTGGGTCACCGATCAATATGTAAATATACAGAAACAAATTTTGTCCGGCACATATCTTCCCTATATTAATGCTACCTCTTCAATTTTTTTATGGTGGGTAGACCTTAGGTAGTAGCTGTGCATAGGCATTGTTTTGTGTGGCTAATTACTTGCATTCATTAATTATTTAACAAAGTTCGTTAAGCAAGACAAATTTTGTCCTGTCCATATCTTCTAAACTATTAATGCTAGCCCTTTGAATTTTTTGTGGTGGATAGACCATAGGTAGTAGGTGTGCATAGGCATTGTTTTGTGTGGCTAATTACTTGCATTAATTAATTAACAAAGTTCGTTAAGCAAGACAAATTTTGTCCGGGCCATATCTTCTAAACTATTAATGCTAGCCCTTTGAATTTTTTTATGGTGTGTAGGCCTTAGGTAGTAGGTGTGCATACGCATTGTTTTCTGTGGCTAATTACTTCCATTAATTAATTAATTAATTAACAAAGTTCATTAAGCAAGCTCAAGATACAATACAAATTTTGTCCGGGCCATACCTTCTAAATTATTGATGCCAGCCCTTTGATTTTTTTTATGGTGGGTAGACCTTAGAGGGAATATGGTAATGGGCACTGTCCGTGTGTCCGTCCGTCCGTCCATCTGTCCATGATTACTGTGGGTGGGGGATATGGCTAGCGTCAGCGGCTACTTGTTTCAGAAGAAGACTTAAACAGAAATAGGGTCAGAAGAGGGCATAATGAAAGGAGGACATATTAATGAAACAAATGTGGGGTAAGATGACCTTAATGGAGCCAGTGTTTTAGGAAGATATGCTATGGGGGCTCACATTTATAGAGCCTGTGTTATGACATTAGTTCATAATTACAGAGCTAGTGTTATAAGATGACATGCTAGAAGTTCATATTATTAGAGCTAGTGTTATAAGATGACACACTAGAAGTTCATATTATTAGAACTAGTGTTATAAGATGACACACCAGAAGTTCATATTATTAGAACTAGTGTTATAAGATGACACACTAGAAGTTTATATTATTAGAACTAGTGTTATAAGGTGACACACTAGATGGCTTCATAATATTAGAGCCAGTATTACAAGATGACGCACTTAAATACAGTTACACACTAGAAAGACTTCACATTAATGAACCAATGTTATAAGATTACACACTTGAAGGACTTCACTTTAATAGAACCAACGTCATAAAATTAAGCACTGGAAGGACTTGTTTTAAACATATTTTATTAAATAAAGGAAAACAAGTGGGGAGAAGGGCCAGGCCTTATGTTAACCCCTCTTGTAGAAGAAGGACAATTTTTGCACAGCACAGATGGAACATCACTAGGCCTGGTTCAATACTCTCATTAAATGGTGTTCCGAGTTGTAATAGTGAAGTATGAATAATAAATAGAACATTGCACTAGGGCGACTGGTTGAAGTCGGACATAGTACACAAAATCGGATAGACAGCAGGGCTTTTACAGTACAGTAGTCCCTCCTTTGAGAGACCACCCCTAGTGCCACCCAAAAGGCAGTCACATAAAGCAGGTGGTCCCTGAAAGGAGGTATAAATAACACGAAGAGTACTACAGAAAGACCTGACAACTGTGGTCTCTCAAAGGAGGTGGTCTCCCAAAGGAGTGGTCTTTCAAAGGAGGGACTACTGTATAGACAGCAGAGCTTTTACAGTATAGTATATAATATACTGTGTGATATCATATGAATTCATGGGTACAAAGTTAAATATAAAATGTTCAAATCATGTGAAGGCACCCGACTGAAAACGCTTAGTTTTTGTAATGTAGTCAAGGACAGCCACAAATATTTGCTTCTTGTTCTCAAAACTGCAGCCTGAAGCACCGTATAAAATTGTTTCAAGACTGGGAGGGGGGGGGGCATAAGTTGTTACATTTCTGTGGCGATCATCTCTGAGAATAACATGAAAGAGACAAACAAAAAAGTAATGCCAAACGTTTTCAGCACCTTGTCCACATCGACGCTCAGGATTATCAGAAACACCCGTCTCAAATAGATGTACATTTAGTTGGTTGCAGGCCATAAACAAATCATGCATGGATAACTGCTTGAAATCTTTTGCCCACGTAATATAATTCCATCTGTTTGACTGGTTGAGGGACACTGGTTTTAATTTTATTTTTGAACTGAGACAAATAGTTTGAATTCCGTATCTCGGAGGGCAGTTGGTTCCAAACTCTGGTAGTTGCAGGGAAGAATGAGTGATCAAATAGTTCTGTTCTCGCTCTAAAGTGTGGTAGATCTGGGATTGTCTCGTATCATGTCTTCTATTGACGTTTGGGTTATCAGGAATAGTATCACTAAGATATTCTGGAACTAGATTATTTTTTATTTTGTATAAATATACTAACTTACTCATTTCTCTACACTTTTTCAATGTTACAAAACCAGTTTGCTCATACAGTTTAGCAGATAATTTCTAAAAAATTTTTGTCAAGGGCATACTGTAGTGTTTTTGAAATATCAAGTTGTTTAGTGGCTTTGATGACTCTAGTATTGATGTACAGTGGTACCTCTTTTGAGAGACCGCCCGCACGGCTGGTCAAAATGTGGTCTCTCAAAACAGGTGGTCTTTCATTAGAGGTACAACAACATGGAAAAGATGTCACAGTGTTCTGAGAGAGCTGTCTTAAAAAGATATGCGGTTTCTCATTAGAGGGGTCTCTCAAGAGAGGTACCACTGTATGTGTTCCATCCAAGGTCAGATTGGAGTACAAGCCCTAAATGTTTGTGCTGGTCAATATTTTCCAGTTGGTGGTGTTGAAATACTAAAGGAGGAGGATTTACGTGGTTCCTTTTTCGAGCAACTAACATAGCATCTGTTTTCAGAGCATTAAAAGTTACCAACCAATCAGAAGACCAAGATTCAACAGAAGAAAGATGTTGATCGTGGCTGCCATTAAATTTGTTTTATCAACAGTGAGAAACAAGGAAGTGTCATCTGCAAACAGTTTCTATTTGACTGGACAGTATCCACAAAATCATTTATGATTATCAAAAATAAAAAGGGGACCTAGAACAGAGCCCTGAGGGACACCAGCATTTTAGTGCCCCATTCAGATACCTGGCCATTCAGTACGACACACTGTTGGTGATTAAATAAATAGTTTTGAAACTAATTGAGCACAAAACCTGATATGCCTTTGTGTTCCAACTTGTGTAGAAGGACTTTGCACTAATAGAACCAATGTTATAGGATGACACATTAGAAAGACTTCACATTAATAGAACCAATGTTATAAGATTACACACTACGAGGACTTTACTTTTATGGAGCCAATGTTTTTACCCTTTCCCCCTTGAATTGAGACTGAGTCAACAGCTTTCCTTGGCATGGGTTGGACACTAAGTGCCCAACCCATGCCAAGGAAAGCTGTTGACTTGGGACATGTGATCTTGATAGGTCTCATCTGCACTTCTCAGTCAAATTGTTTTTCATTACTGTTGAAATTAGTTGAAATTGCTGATGCAGAGGACATTTGGCCACCAGCTGGTTTTGGCCGGTTTAAGGGGGGAAAGTGTTAAGATGATGTACCTGAAGGAATTCACATTAAAGGAGCTAGGGTTATTTTATGAATTCACATTAACAAAGCTTGTTGTAGGACACACTCTAAGGAGTTTACATTAACAGAGCTAGTGTTGTAGGATGACACACTCTGAGGAATTCACATTAACAGAGCTAGTGTTGTAGGACACTCTGATGAGTTCACATTAACAGAGCTAGTATTGTAGGACATTCTAAGGAGTTTACATTAACAGAGCTAGTATTGTAGGACATTCTAAGGAGTTTACATTAACAGAGCTAGTGTTGTAGGTTGACACACTCTGAGGAATTCACATTAACAGAGCTTGTGTTGTAGGACAATCTAAGGAGTTTACATAAACAGAGCTAATGTCGTAAGATGACACACTATAAAGAGTTCACATTAACAGAGCTAGTGTTGTAGAACACACTCTAAGGAGTTCACGTTAAGGGAACTTAAGTGTCCTTGTGAGGAAGCTTATGGATAATGTAGATGTACAATCAAGCCTGGCTTGACTGAGTGAATTAGGAAGGTGCTACAAAATGTATACATGGGCAAAACTTGATTATTAATTCACAGGCCGTGCATGGTGAAGCCAAGTGTGAACTCTTTAAGTGCCAAATTTTGGACTGAGTCAACAGCTTTTTCTCGGCGCACATTGGGCACACCAATGTGCACCAAGAAAAGCTGTTGACCTGGGATGTTCTGTCTTGAACTATAGGCATCCTGGTACTTGAATGAACAGTCTTTTTACGAGGAATACGAATCTGGGATCCTAATGATAATTCAGGCTAGTTTCACATAAGCAGATCAACTTTGGTGGTGATTGGCACTTAAAGAGGTAAGTGCGTGGAGCATGGCCGCAGTTATTTCAATGAGGCTCAGTTTTTGTTTTTAACCATTTGTTGCTAGAATCACCCAAATGTGCAAAGATGTAAATCTTCATCTGCATTAATATTTTCACTCCAATTCTGTGGTGGTGGAAAGAATTTTTGCCGAGAAATGTAGATAAAAGCTGTAATCCTGGCAAAACTAATGACCCAGTCTTATTCAGTGGAGGAAAGGTTGCCTTTAAAGTGCTTAAACACATACATTTTGGGAAATATCATTAATGGGAGATTCATTTATGGCACTTTGAGAACGGTTTTTAATTTCAATGATACAATATTTATAAAAGCCTAAGGTGAGATAGATCAATAAATTATTATCACTCGTAGATACATGTATGAGTTGGATGTTATTTCTATGGTTTAATGGGTATTGACATTTAACTTCTGGGGAAACAATATGGAGAATATAGCAGAACCTGCCTTAAAGGACCATCCCTTAGGGATGATCAAATTATGGGTTTTCCAGACAGGCCGTCTTTCAGAAGAAGAATAAATACTATGAGAAGCACTAGGCCAAGTAAGTTAAAAAGGTGGGTCTTTGAAGGCAGGTGATCTGTCATGTTGGGAATCAATTGTACGAACAGTGATAAGCTCTAAGCTGAAGAAACAGGTCTCAATTTAAAACCAATATTGTTGTTCTGGAGATAAAAGTGGTGGAAATTGCGAGGATTATGCATCACAGTTTGCATATTTTGAATGACTTCAGTAAAAAATGGAATCTGTTTGCTAAATCTAAACAGGCATTTTTGGGGAGTCTATTTATAGGCTTGGCCACCTACTAACACGACAGTGTAATAACTGGGGATGAGACCTGTCCAAAACCACATCGTTCCATCACATGATTTATATGGTTGTGATTGTATTTGTGGCTAGTGCCAAAATATGATTTTCTTACAATTTTGAAATAAACTAGTACCAGTCTTAGTATATTTTATGCATCTTTTGTGTTTCGATGTCTCTGCAAAGTTCTGAACTACTGCCATGGCTTTTGAAGGGATATAGTGCTCTCTTTTGGTATCAGTGATTGATGCCTGGTGTAATGTGTAGCTTAGATAAGTGTCAATCAGTTATTTACCACAGTAATGAAAGATATTCAACCATTATAGCAGGGTCTATTTTGGCTATTCAGTGAAACTTTTTTTCCCCCTTTTTTTTGCGCAAGAACATTCTTTCTTGGCTCTGGACATTTGTGTAGTTGTACCAAGAGGAAGTAGTTTGTGCAGTATTTTCACCAATTATATCGCTGTATTCAGGTCAGCTGTTGATGAGGACAAGTCTATTTTAGTTGAAAAGTGGTGAGGTTGTTTTCATGTGTTATTGCAGCTTTCTACTTCATTTATCATTTGTTATAATAAAATTGACATCATCAGATACACCATATTTTGTTTCTTCAGTTCCAAATATTAAAAATCTTCTCAAAAAGAAACCATAACATATGTCAGTTTCACATTGTTCACAATGTTGGTCAACCAATGCAAGACGCTGACCTGCCTCCTGGGAAGTACAGAGTGGAGAGGTTGTCATGCATAGAGCTGCTGCAATTTTCAAGGTGTAGAATTCTCAGAATTGATTCATTTCAATTCTCCCATCAATCTTCAGGAATCATGGGTAAATCTTCAAGGATCATGGGAAAAAAACATAACTCTTATCAAATACTAGGCGCTGCAACTGTTTACACAATAATTTCAGGAAACACAATGAGTCAATTAATTGCTAGTTCACATGCCATAGTGCTAATCTGACAGACTAGAGGAGTTGTGACACTTCACTGTGTGGTGTGCTGCAGCTTGTTGTAGTTGCAATTTTCTACAGAGTTGCACCAACAATACTGTTTACTATTCAGAGGCAGGTATGATGGATGTTCCATAAACATTAATGCACAACATTCCTATTGGTTGGAATCTTCGCTTCGCTTCATGTAATGGTGGACACTTTGCTTGTAGAATGTAAATTTTATCTTTAACACATATCCAGTAATTAGGGTGACTATGTTGATAAGCTAGAATTTAAGGTTCATGAGAGCCTTCCTTTAATGTCAGGCCTCTTTAGCAAGCGAAATGAAGTGGCCACCGGTGCGTTTATTCCAAATCAGTGTGTTTTATGTGTGAAATCTTATCACTGATAAAACATACTAGTTATTGTGTAAATATTATAATTAAGTGACTTCCAGCAATAGAATAAAGGATATTTTGAGTTTGGTAGCAATCAAAATAACTGTATGCAAAAGCACTTTTATGCGAGCTGATAGATCCCTGGAAGTTGTGTGTGCCATTTACCTGTGATCACTCTCGGGTGAGTTAAACAGATGTCTGCAAAACTGCTAACTGTGGCTCGGAAAAGGCTGTGAAATGTCCAGTCACCTACAAATGAGGAACATAACAGAAGGTAAAGGCCAGGCTATGTGGCAGACTTTGTTATGATAATGGCTTGGATTTGACAGGTCGTTTCAGGTCAGGGAGTCTTGTTGCACATGGTAGACAGCCTGGAGCTGGACTGGTGAGCAATGGCAGACCCAAAGATTGCTCTCTGCTTAAACTGTGCTAGAACATCCAGTGTAAACTGTTCTCTTGAACTCATTCCGTCCCAGTCCCTGATTTTTCCGTATATTTACCTAGATTTAAGATGACAATTGTGTATTTAAATTCTTCAGGAAAAGAGCTTTCATTCAAGTACCAACATGCCTATAGTCTTAAGTCAGTGGTTCTGGCACTGCCTGGCAAGGCATGCTGCAGCTGCCACAAAGGCAGCTGCAGCATGAATTGCCGGGTAGTACCAGAACCACTGACCAAGGCCTTTGACCATAGTATGGAATGAGTTAAGGTTTTCCTGGTCAGAGTAAGAGGGAGTCGGTAGCTTGCCTTGACTTGGGGTGGATACTGTGTGGCCAGTCAATTGTATGTTGAGTAAAAACATGAGAGCGGATGTCAACTTACATCTGGATGTGTCTGGGTGGTTTGAGCAGGAGAAGGTTAAAAGGGGAAAAGATGCAATGAGCATAGATGCTGTGTTTGTATTGTAGGCTGGAGGCAGCACATGTGGGAATCAATGTGATATTGTAGAAGTCTGAAGCCATTGTGGACTTGTAAATACAGTCTATCAGAATGTAGCAAGGGTTTGATCACTTATTTCAGGACAAGGTCCAGGGGATGTGGCAGCGGGTGGCATCCAATGGCCTCAGGAGATTAAGCCTATCACTGATGTGTACTTTGGCTTCCTTCCTGAAATACATTTAACAAGTTCATTCTGTAATAAGAAGCAACTTGTTAGTGGAGCCAGTCCATATTACTTTTGGAGACAGTTGGGTGACCCAAAGAAAGGAAAAGTAAAAAAGCACTGGTGAACTTTTAACCTCCCCCCCCCCCCCAAAAAAAAATCATGCTGCCTGGTGATGTCAGGCAAATGATTTCTTCAGCCTGACATTACAGTAATTCTTAGTTCTCTGGGACAAGTGAATTCCCAGTCCAAGTAATAGTTTTGAGTTCTGTGCAGATTTAGTCCAGACCTTGTTCTTAATTGATCCAAAGTAGTGGTCTGACAAGTAGCGAAAAACCTTAGTGTTAAAGCTTTGCAATTGTCCAAATAATTTAACAATTCAAACTTCAAATTCCTTGTGCAAAGGTGTCTTGTTTATGCATGTACCAGGAAGTCTGGTAAAAATATAGCAGATCCAGTTAAAGTACATCAGGGCTGATGATTTTCTGTTTTCTTACAAAAATGGATGGAATATCAGTTTGAACCACCAACAACAGAAAAGTTATATTTTTCACGGAATTCAATGGAATATGGTCAGATTCCCAAAGTAAATGAAATAAAATCAAATGAAGGAACAAATAAGTTACAGTCCACCCTCATTACAACGACCGCCTTGGTGCCAGCTATTTTTGTCGTTGTAACGATCAAAGCATGTCAGCACAAATTGAGATGGCCATAGTTTGGCAGTACTTGTGAAGTATGAGGAAAGCCAAAGGCGTGATATACATGTACATGCATGGTTATGCAGGACCGGGGTGTTTTTACTTAAAAGTGCATTATTGGCAGGTGTCACCTGCAACACTTTGCCATTGCAAAGAATAAGTGCAAAGAAAATGCACTTTTGTTCCCAACAATGACTGTTGGAGTAGGAACTTGAAAATTAAATATTCTGTTATAATGAATGTCGTTGTAAAGAGAACCGACTGTAGATATCTGGTACATTCTTTCATTATGCCGGTAAAATTCATGCCGAACACTAGCCTTGAGCATTGACTGACTTACAACCATGAAAACTTTATTGAGGGCACTGCCATTATTAATCTCATGATTCCAGACTCTCACTGGAACTTTTGTTTTCATGGAAAAGAGCATTGTGGCACCTGAAAAACGTGCACGAGTTAATGTTGATACTGCATTGTCTGTATTATTCCAGTGCCCCCTTAGTTAAGTGCTCTCCCATTTCTAATTTCTTGAGAAGAAGCCATGAAATTGATGACTCAGACTGCATCTATATTACTCTGGCTTTGCACCAGGGTCT
This sequence comes from Hermodice carunculata, assembly GCA_964020975.1. Lineage (NCBI taxonomy): Eukaryota > Metazoa > Annelida > Polychaeta > Eunicida > Amphinomidae > Hermodice > Hermodice carunculata. Next base: position 21,301,419 of record OZ026624.1, read on the forward strand.
CCTGGGCATAAATCAAAGCTGGAAGTATAAGGTTCTCTGGTTTTGGAAGTTATCAATTTCACATGGTGTGGCAGTCCAATTTACGTTTTCCTAATCAGGTAGACATATCCAAAAAAAAAAAAAAAAAAAAAATTGAAAAGGCTGTTGAAAAAATCTGGTAAATATCCGAGAGTCAAAAAATTGAAGACCATTGAACAAAAGAAGGGATATCATCAGCCCTAGTGAATGGTCCAGGTCAATAGCTTTTCAAGGTACACTGTGGGTACATTGCACTCAAGGTTTGCCCAGGAAAGCTTTTGATTCAGTGTAGAAATGATTGCTTTAACCCTTTCCCCCTTGAATTAAGACTGAGTCAATAGCTTTACTTGGCATGGGTTGGGCACTAAGTGCCCAACCCATGCCGAGGAAAGCTGTTGACCTGGATCATGCTGTCTTGACAGGTCTCAGCTTCAATTCTCAAATTGTTTTTCATTGCTGTTGAAATCAGTTGAAAATGCTGAAGCAGACGACATTTGACCACCAGCTGCTTTTGGCCGGTTTAAGGGGGAAGGGGTTAAGCGTTAAGTCACCATATACACGACTTGTGGAATTTGCTGAAATGTTTCAGTGAGGATGAGCTAGCTTTGAAGGCCTCATGGAAATGACTAGAAGTTTGCCATCAATAATAACACTTTCATACTCAAAATATAATGAACCTGTGCTGCACAATGGATCTCAAATTCAGATTATCTTGATTGATCGTCATATGAAATTTGCCACGTCAAACACAAAGTGTAAATGTTGTCGCACCTTTTGGCCATGCTGTGTGGACACATAATATGATGTGTCAATTGCTGATGAACTGCAATGTACATAAGTCAATTATGGTGTAGTAAGTGCCATGTGCTGTCCATGTTGAAGGCTGAACATTGATAAAATGTTTTACGTGTGGTATTTCTGGAGCCCTTCTATGAAACGCGACCATGACATAAGTATCGATACTTGGTTAGGATGACACAGACATTCGCACAGAACTTACTGAGGGGCACTGTAGATTACAAAAGTGACTCATTTGAATGAAGCCATGTTTTTTTCCAGTTTGTTTCAAAAGCTGTGTAATGTATTTGAATTGCTTTCAAAAGTAGGGTGTACCATTTGTGGGTTTCTATGCTCATGGCTGTGCAGATTATTCTGATGGCTTTGATAATTAGCATGTGCTTTGGCTTCCTGGATTGGCAGAGGGAGATGAATGTCTGAATCCTTGTAAGCTCCTCCATACTACCACAATGGCTGGCACTTTGCTCCCCAGGAATCTTGAGGAGGCACGATAATTATATCTAGGATGCAAAACAAACCAATAAAATCAATTACATAGTTCTATAGACCGATTGTTCTTGCCCTCATCATTCACTGAATATTGTCAATGAAAGCTAGCAGCGGATTTATTTGGAGGAGATACGTCAATGATGAGTGTGTTGGAACAGGATACTGATCATTAGCGGGTGATAATGGAAGGATTAGGCAGCATTCTGCCCAGTGGCTCAGTCATCATATCAGATAGACGCAGTATTCCATGAAAACTAATTTCAGCCAAAGCCAGAGATTGTTTTTAGGAAATTGGCTGACAAGTCCAATCAATAGGCACTTTTGTGGGGACATGTACAAGTGCATCACGAGAACAGCACACAGACATATCAATGCGTACATTTATTTTCCATTGTCTGTGCTCAGCCACAGGGCACTGCAGCCACTTTGTCCCTTTCTTGTATTTACCCATCTGATTCACAGAAAAGTTGAAAGGGATTTTCCCATCAAATTGGAATTGAATTGCTTCACTATGTTGTAGAGGATATCAATACAGTAGGCCTTCCTTTGTAAGTCCACTCCTTTGGGAGACCACCTGCCTTTTGTGACCACATTTTTCAGGTCCCTGTGCAGTAATTTTCTTATTTATAACTCCTGTGAGAGACCACCTGCTTTATGTGACCATTTCAGGAGCTTTACAAGGGGTGGTTTTTCAAAGGAGGGACAACATACTATATTCATGTCAGGGCTCTATAATTTGCATGGCCGCTAGCCGGGGGACAAGTAACTTTGATTCAGGGCAAGTTGAATCTCAAAGTACTAGCCCTGGGGACAACCAGAAATTTTCTAAATAGGATTTTTTTTTTATATCCATGGGCAAGCAAGTTGGAACAAGGGGCTAGCATGATCCCAGAGGGCTACTGGAGATAAAAAGAATTGGTTTAAATATATTTTATTAAAGAACAAACACAAATTGTTGGTTTACAGTTGGTTTATGGCTGACAAAGGCTAGATAAAAATCTGTACTCCATTCAGCTAATGTAACTGATAATGTCGGTGATCTTGGATGGTGGCTTGATAAACAAGCGGTACAAACTGCATCTATAAATATATACAAATGAATAAAAATGGTTTCTAATAGTAATCTTGAATACTTGCTGGAAAACAGTTACTGTATACAATCAGCATCTAACAGAATGTAAACGTGTATATGGAGTCTGAAATTGTGTCACATTTCACTCCCTGCCTTAGCACATACATCAAGAGAAAACGCTTTGAAATAGAGCACTGGGGGCTAGACTGGAAGTTACCCAATACCTGATGGTTTAAAGCATGTACTGTTGTCAGTGTTTTCATGTACTCCTAAGAAAATCTTCACGTTTTCGGAAAGTGAACAACTTGAAGGGCCATGTAGGGATGTCCAGATTCCATGATTTTTTTTGTCATTTTCCGTTTCTCAAATTAAAAATTCCGTTTTCTCAAATTGATAATTCCGTTTTTTTTCCATTTTAAATATTTTATCCACTCTGCAATTATTAGGAAGGGCTGTTTGAGGCTGGTAGTGTTTGGCGTCCGTCACCACGCTGCTTGGCTGCCATATTGCTGGCCAACTTCGGCAAGTAGTAAATAATAGTCCCGCACAAAATGAGGCCGGCCGCCAGCATTGGGTAATTTATCTAAATTTTGTCACCAGAGGTCTCTGGTAAATCATTGTTTATTAGAATGGAATGGTAGCGATCACGAAGGATGAGTTTTATGTGAATTTACTTCAAATAAAGGTTTGGAATGGCTGAAAATAACGGGAAATGGTTGCAGTTTTGGAGAAATCTATAATTCCGTTTTATTTTACCAATTCCGCAAATCCGTCCGTGATTCCGTGATCGCGGAAACTGGACATCCCTAGCCATGTAGAACTGTATGAAGAGTGAAGAGGATATATCCAGGTAACTTGGTGTGTAGGTTAGAACATGGAACGCTGTATAGGGGGCAAGAGAAACAGTAGTGCCACATATCTTCCAACAGCTAAGCCACATGAGCAGTTTGCTGTGTCCTTCACACCAATGATTTTGAACAGGTGAGAATTTAGTTGGCTAGCTCGTAATTGCAGGCGTGTGTGCTGAACAGCTTTAAATTGGTTACCAAAATTGTACAAGTCAGTGAATTTTATAGGTTGCACTACAGGCTGAAATATCGTGGATTTGAACACTAAAATTGAATCGGAAATTCCAGATATGTAAAGGTAGTTCTTTCCATAGTCTGGCTGTTGAAGGAAAAAAGGATCTGTCATGTAGGTCAGTGCGAGCCTTGTAATTGGGGAGATCATACATTTGGCGAGTGTTACAAGTAGGTCTGTTGAAGGCAAGGACACAGGGGAACATAGAGCAAAACTGATCTTAAGTGAGGTTACTCACCAATTTATACATCGTTGTTAGTTTGGATATTTCCCACCACCTGCCTTAAGTTTGCCGTCCCGTTTCCTTATATAATTTTGCATTGCTGGTACATGTACCTTGCATTGCACCCATGACAGTATGAGCTGCTTCTATTTGGACACTTTCCAATTTTTCATCTATTACTGTACAACCATACCAAACTGAACCAGTATATTCAAAGATTGGTCTCACAAATAGAAAATTAATAGTTTCTAAGGTACTTCTATCTAAAGTAAACTTTAGAGTCTTCATGACATAAAAGCAGTTTTATGGCGTTATTAGAAATATCAGTAATATGATCAGTCCATCTTAGATCAGAACGTAAAGTAACACTAAGGTGCTTGTGGTACTTGACATCTTGCAACACATGACCTTAAAATAAATAGGAGGATGGTTTGGAGAATTTATCTTACGAGAAATCACCATAGAATCAGTTTTGGAGGCATTAAATGTGACGAGCCAGTATCCACAATTAATTAAATTTTATACTTAGCAAGATCCACAATATTATTGATATATGTATTTAAAAAATAAGCAGGCCAAGTACACTTCCTTGCAGTACACCTGCCCAAATCCTACCCCAACTAAAAGAATGCCCCTTCATGACAATTCGCTGATAACAGTTACAGAGATAATCGGAAAACCAATCAAGTAAATTTCCTGATATGCCACTTTTTCGTAATTTATACAATAAATCAGGATGCCAAACTTTATTAAATGACTTGCGAATATCCACAAGTACAATGTGAACTTCCTTTAATATGGTGATCAATATTAAGACACAAGTGGTGATCTATTAGTACGAGTTGGTCAACGGTTGAGCTGCTGGGTATAAGGCCAGATTGGTTAGCATATAGGACCAAGTTATCCCCCCCCCCAAAAAAAATAATAATAAAATAAATATATGTTTGAACACTACTTTCTCAAATATTTTCCCAGTGTGGCTAAGTAATGAGACAGGCTGATAATTAACATACTCAATTTTCAGAGCCTTTTTTATGAAGGGGAAAAACATTTGCTCTTTAGCCAAATAGCCGGGAATTCCCTTTCTTCTAAGGACAAGTTAAATAATTTTGTTAGTAGTAGAGCAATGATAGGAGCAGCTTCCTTCAAAAGCTTTGCGTTAATGCCATCTGGACATCATGCTTCCTATGTGTCCAAACTGAGGAGTGTATTCAGAACGTCAGCTTCAGTTATAGTTAAAGTGTCGAGCATAAAGTTGGGGATATCAGTTGAGTCCAGTCAAGAAGCTGAAGAAGTGTCAACATCACATTGCTGCAAAAAGAAAGAGTTAAACATCTTGGCATTTGCCTGGCTATCAGATTTATGTTTGTTTTCATGTAATATGGAAGCAATATTGCATGAATGATTCTTATTGAGAAAATGCTAAACAGTTTGCCACCAGCATTTACTTTTGTGAGTGGGATTGATCAAGTTGGTAGAGAGTTTACTATAATATTCTCGTTCAGCATGTTTAAGTTGTTCCTGGTAGTTGTTCCACATTCGACAAAATAAGGCCCCTGCCCCTGCATCATAATTGTGACTTTAGCTGTATTGTAATGTCTTTGTACTTGGCATTTAAGTAAATGAAGTCGAGAAGTATAGTGGGGTAGGTCACGATGTGGTCTGACCTCAACTGAGTTATTGGGAATTTAGCGTGCATAACATTGAGAAACAGCCGGGACCACGATTTACAACAATTGATGTCATTTGTTAGAAAACAGGACGACCAATCTATTCCTCGTAGATGATTTTTGAAAGCCCCGCAATCCACCTTGTCATGGGCCCAAATTTTTCTTGTATAAAGAGGCTGTTTCTTTCACCGAAACAATAAATTCACGCCAACTATACGGTGGTCACATTAGAGATTGGGGGTATTACCCCCAATCTCTTAAGAAATTTGTATATTACCTGGTAATATACAAATATCTTTCACATATTATGGAAAATTTGAAATAATTTGATTGAGGTAAGTTGCCAACTGGTCAGTGATGTGTATTAATGTGTCAATATGTAAAGTAAGAAAATTACTGCTGATGAATTGGTTGAGACGCAGATCTATAACTAGTACGCAAATCTGAGTTCAGATCTCCAGTTAAAATAATATTGTAAATTCCAATTTTTTTTTGCCAGATTGAGACTTTCCTGGAAGTTATTCCAAAATATAACTGACACATTTAGTGGTTGATATACCACAGCGAACAATAACTTATTATGGTGTCTAACTAACTTTGCATCAAAATAGTTTCAGATCAGACACCTCTTAGTCTACCAGATAAATATGTGGAACCACATACAATTAAATGCTGCCACACACTACCCGCTCTGTCAGGGTGATCTGACAAATGATGTTATGATAACCACGCACAGTCAAATTTTTGGTGGCGGAGTTTGGGGACAGAAATGTTTCGGACAAGGAAATTATGTCAAAATCTGGTATGAGGTCCGAGCGAAGTGAAGGTAATTTATGCACAGAAAAGCTGCAAATATTTGAATGACAGAATGAGATATCACACGTGCCGAGGTGGAGCAGGATTTAGGTGGACGTCACTGGCTAGAAGTATCGGGAGAGGAGCAATGAATAGGATGTATTCTATATTACGTTGGTGTCTATATGAAATCATATAGAACATAAGTCTCATAAGCAATATACTTTTCCCTTTGGCACAGCTGAGATTTAAGATAGCTGAAGGGAAGATTGAGTGAGACATCATGTACACTAACAGATAAATATGCAACAAGACATCAGGTGCTTGTGTCATAATATAGGTTGCTATACAAATAAAAATTATACTCATGCTGGCAATGGATGTGCAACAAAAAATTATACAATATGCTTTGCAGCCTGCAGATTGTCATCAGCATGGTACCATCTTTATATAGCCATGTGCTGTCAAAACAAATAAGGTACAGTAGATAGGATCTAGCTATAAGCATTAATCAATGAAAGGAAAGAAGATATGGTTTGGTTGAGATAGAATTGTACATTGTATTATGATTACTGGGTAGGAGCCAGGGATAGTAGTACATGAAGCAACTAGTAAGTGGCACATATATATATATATATATATATATATATATATATATATATATATATATATATATATATATATACACACACACACACACACATATATATATGTACATACATACATATATATATTTTATATCTATCTATATATATGTGTGTGTGTGTATATATATATATATATATATATATATATATTGGTTAGGAAAGAATTGTAGAGCCCTGCATATCATAGGGATACCCAAATTGTGAACTCACATCTTTTATCCAGTATTTCTGCTCACCACCACCTTGAAAAATAGATAATATAACTCCAGAAAAAAAACAAAAACAAAACCATGGTAACAGGCCTGAAATTAGCAGCTGCTACCAGTCAAATGTTGGTTAATATTGCAATCTAGCTAGTGAACTTTTATCCATTACTTTTGTCCACACCAAGGATTCTTTAATCAAAATTTAAAACCCAGCTGATTTGTTTATTTTGATCATTTTGATTGAGGAGTGAAAATTTGAATTTAGAATGCTGCAGCTTCACTTGTACCCCTCACATAAAGACAGAACTATAATAGCAGGGCTGAGAATGGACTCAGACACAATATAACTACATGTATCATTCTATCAAAATGGTGGTCAAAATGTACATTTTTTTGTCTATTTTTTCTATGTATTTTGGTCTATGTCTATGATAGGCTAATGATACCAAATGTACCACAAGTATCTATTTTTTCTATGTATTTTGGTCTATGTCTATGATAGGCTAATGATACCAAATGTACACAAGTATCAATAAATGATTGATTGATTGATTGATTGATATGTATTGTATGTGGAAGTTCAATATTGCATAATGAGAATAACTTTCAACTGCTTTCTCAAGGTCACAGAGGGATTGCTTTCCAGAAAATGGAACTTCTGTGATGGCCTTTCATGTACATGTGAACAGAACATCAAGCTACAGGCCTCTTTTTTTCTAGGTGCATTTCTGTCCATGTGTATGATTGAGACATCCGTTTGTGATTGATTACGTGTTGAGAGTCTTTGACAAAGCCACTCTCTTACAAGAATTAATCCATGTCAGTGATTCACTATGCCTTTGTGTTAACACAGACATTTTGTTTTTATAAGAATTCTCACTTTGATGCTGTGCAAAGTTTGTCTTGAGTTTTACGTGCACAATGTCACACCGTTAGTTTCCACAGCAGACATGATGGAAGCCCTGTGGAGAAAATTATGCCCTTTATGTTGAGGAGTAAATGTGTGGAATGGTATACAAGTTTGGATTATTGCAAATTTTAAGTCTGAAATATGATCAGTGCTTTAATAGATAAAGATGTCGTTCCAGATTCAATCTGTGTGTAATTAAAAAAAAAAAAATGCATTTCAATTGGATTGCTTTTATAGATTTGTGATTGTTGTGTTGACTAGTATTTGCCAAAAAGCATGTCAGTGGTTTTGGCAAAAACGATTGTTACCCAATTTTTTCTGAAACAATCTACAGCTTTCCTGCAGGACCCAATCTATACAGTATTCAGCTGGGACAAGTGGGGAGACGGAAGGTACTAAATAATTAGTATCTTGTCTCACTCACCAGAATGAGTCCAAATGACCAGAAAATTACCTGTGTGACCACGAGATACTCACATTCTTGTCCATGTCATAAACTGAGTCAGAAATTCTGCGAAACCACATGGAAAAGAAGAATATGACAGACAAGGAATTAGCACAGTAGTCAAGATGTATGTTAATGTAACATGATTAGGTAAATAGTTTATTCAATTAATCTGGTGAATTAGTCTGCATGGGATGCATGTCACACGGTTCTAATTCAATTTGTAAAAGACATGTGGATCTACCATATGCGCTGGGCGTTGGAACCAGGCTCTGCCGAGAGGCTGTAACCCTCGGCACACCAAGTCAGTAGCTGTCCTCAGGGCACTCTTAGCGCTACACAGCCAGAGGACACGCAGGAAAATTGTTGACTGATGACATATTATACTTCAATATAAGCAGATCATATTTAACTCATTCCATACTATGGTCACAGGCCTTGGTCAGTGGTTCTGGCACTGCCTGGCAAGTCATGTTGCAGCTGCCGCAAGAACCACTGACTTAAGACTATAGGCATGTTGGTACTTGAATGAAAGCTCTTTTCATGAAAAATTCAAATGTGCAATTGTTGGCTTAAATCTAGGTAAATATGTGGAAAAATCAGGGACTGGTATGGAATGAGTTTAATACAACATAATCACATGCTAAGTTTTCCAACAGGGAAGAGTTGCACGCTGATACGTCAGTGTCGGCACCTAAAGATGAATGGCCAAAGTACCTTCAGTTAACTGACATGTACTCACAGAAGAATGCCTTTTGAAGTCACTGGTATTATTGTATATACTTTGGTGGTAGTGAGACACTCTTCAATGCCTGCACTTCTTGTGTCAGGATGGTGTGAAGAACCAAAGGATATGAAATCTCTCAGTCCAGAAGTAAGAATATCTGCCTGTAGTATCAAAACACCAAAGTCAAAAATGTCATGCTTCTAAATGTTGCTGTTATTTTGGAATGTCTATAAATATGGTATTACATGTATTACAACACTCACCATCCTCTTATGCTAGTGTCATGTGTATCAATCTACTGCATTTGGGGTTTGAAGTTATGACATAGCTATTAAGATGGTATTACATGTACATGTATTATGATACTTATCCTTCTATGCCAGCACCATGTCATATCACTTGACTGCATTTTGGGTTTGAGGTTATTAGATGTATTATGATGCTTATCCTTCTATGTTAGCACCATGTCATGGCACGCCACTGCATTTTGGGTTTGAGGTTATGATAAAGCTCCTGTAGAGACTTTTTGCAGTGGGAAGTCATACTTTGTGGGCTGAGTTAACATACGTGTACTAAAAGTACATGGTATCCAATTTTGTGATGATAGGAGCGTTTAATAATCAAATGTGACAGAATATGCAAAAAAAGCTTGTAAACAATATCTAGGTTGTTGATGGTTATGTGAGTATAGATTGCTTATTTCTCATAAATGATGACCCAAATTATTGAAAAAACATGAAGTATTTATCATTTGAAATCATACTGTTGTGAAATGTAATAATATGCAGAGTTTAGAAAAGGAATCATATGTGTAAATTGACATTCCTCATTGTGTGTAATCAGAAGTTTTCATGGCAGAGGAACCCAAGCTGTCCTCATGCATGGGCCAAACATGCTCTTCTCACATGGAAAGTCCTGAAGAAAAGATACTTATAAAACTAAATTATATTTTCAGAATTGTGATAGCGTATAGATTTCAAATGTATGTACATAGAAATCTTTAAAGTAAACACAGTCACATTGCTTCCAAATTGAACCAGAGTCTTGTGTGGAAATTTGAATAAAGGAAATGATTGTTGCAACAGCCCAGAAAAACCTATCTGATCAGTACCATCAGCTTCTTGAATATCAAATAAAGCATGTTTACCAGGCATTGTTCCCTTTGTACTTTCTCCTCCTCCTATTCTGCCTCCTCTTTTTTTTTTTTTTTTTTGAACTTTTTACAGTCAACTTAGATCTTTGAAATGTGAACATTAAAATTTGACTGTACAATACTTTAAAGCTTTTCATTTTTGTCCTTAAAACACAGAGGACCTTATATCTTGGTATTCAGAAGTTCTACCAAGCAGTGTGTTGACATTTTTATGTGTAGCTCTTGCTGATAAATCAAGATTTTTAGCTCGGCTGACTTGCCAGTTAGCAGAGCTTATGGAATCTGTTTGCGTCCGTCGTCCGTCTGTCGTTAAGATTTTTTACATTTTTGTCTTCTTCTGAAAAACCACAGCATGGAATGTTTTGATTTTTCACCTGGAGGTTCCCCAGATGGACCTCTACGAAGTTTGTGAAGGAGTTGATGATGCAATAATTTTTCTATTTTTGATGAATTTAAAATTTTTTTTTTGAAAATAAATAAAATTTCTTCATCTCAAGAAGTACGCGGCCAATTGCTTTGATATTGCACATAGGGTCACCTGGGGTCAAGTAATTCTTATTTTGGTCACCAGGTGGTGCTGCAATTTTTAATAAAAATTTAAATAAATTTTTGTGTGTAAAGGCTATTTTTGACCTCTACTGTAGAACGGCTAAACAGAATTGCTTAAAATTTTATCAGAATATAGTTGGATTTTAAACAAAAAAAATTTTGCGAAAATAATGTGGATATGTTAATTTTTGACAAAGTTACAGGATATCAAACTTTGCAACTATAAGTGAGTGCTGCCACTGTATATGCATACATGTATATGCCAATTCAGTGCATATATTGCACTATTGTATTTACATTTTCAACTTCTCAAAAAACAGCATCATGGAATGTTTTGATTTTGCACATGGATGTTGCACAGAAGGACCCCTACCAAGTTTGCAAAGGACATGATGATGCTATAATTTCTCTATTTTGATGACATTTTTAATTTATTTTTTGAAGAAAATTAAAATTGCCTTGTCTCAAGAACTACCTGGCCAGTTGCTTTGATATTGCACATATGGTCACCTGGGGTCACCTAGTTCTTTTTTTTTGGCCACCAGGTGGCACTGTAATTTTTTCAATTTTTTTTTTTTTCCTGGGGTTAAGGCTTATTTCGACATCTTCTCCAGAATGGCTGAACAGAATTGCTTAAAATTTTATCAGAATATGGTTGGCCTTTAGACAATGAAAGTTTGTAAAAATAATGTGGATATGTTAATTTTTGACAGAGTTATGGGATATCAAACTTTACAGATGTAAGTGAGTGCTGCCACTGTACAAATATATATCAATACAGTGCATGTATTGCACTATTGTATTTACAATTTCAACTTCTCAAATACCGATGCTTGAGTGTTACCACTGTTCGTGTATATAGCTATACAGACTACAGTGCATGTATTGCAATATTGTAAAAGCAGATTCCAGTCAGCAGAGCACAGGGTAATCATGATCCTCTTGTTTGGAATTTGTATGAAGTAAACATTTTTTTTTATGAAGCTTTATGTTGACAGAACTATTTACATAAAGCTTATTTGGAGATCATGACAATTCCAGAAATATATACATGTACTTTGACTGGAATGTGTACGCAAAAATAAAAAGGGGACCAACTGGTGAAGTGAAGAACTTATTGTGTCTGAGAGCTGCTGTCTGGTGAAGTGAAGAACTTATTCTGTCTGGGAGCTGCTGATTGCCACAGTAAAATTGCATCAGTTTATTGTAAAATGCAATAATTGGTATAATTTTCTGTAAAGCATAATGAAGTAGGCACCTTAAGCCCCTCGCCTGGTCCTGTGCATTGTCATTGTATCTCTCTTTAATACAGACACTTTTTTTTGCTCGTTCGTCAACATGCAATCTTCAGTGTGACTGTGACAAGCTCCAGTCCCAGTGGACTGGTGTCACTGATGTGAATTACAATGAGGTTGTGGTGACCTGCTGTGTGAAGCCTGGGTGCCCGGCATGCCTTGTGGATATGATGGAAGAGAGGTTGCCAGGATATAGATAAGATGGGATGATTTGTTTTGCAATTTGATATTAATGGTTAGCTGCTTGAGTACAGAAATGCATGAAGGATGGGATGAAATATTGTTTCATATAGGGACTATCCTGTATATGCATATATTCATCCCTACAGAGCCCCCCTGTGTCAGTGTATTGGGGATTATACGTAAATGGGCTTACATGTGTATGCATTTACTATAAATAAAGGTGCAAGCATTGGCCAATCCAATGAAAAATATGTTACGATACTGAACATGTGCCTGAGTGATTGCAGGATATTGTTTCGATGATGTAGCAAAAGAGAGAAAATATTTTGTAAATTTTCCATGCCTTCGAAATATTGTTTATCTTAAAAAATAAAATACCTCCCCCCCCCAGCATTTTGATTATTGTTGTGTATATCATTTTTGTTGTTGTCATGGTCACCATTGGCCTCCTCCTCCTCCTCCTCCTCCTCCTCCTCCTCCTCCTCCTCCTGCTGAAGCACTTCACCATCTTCACATGTGATAAAAGGATAAAATGTTTTTGATGTCAATTATACAAGAATCAATGCTGGCAACAAATCACATTTTCAAAATTGACTAGAGACCAGGATGTGAACTTTTACAATTGCATATTTCATTACACATGCATTCAAATGATTCCAAATTGATCAGCATGTTCATCTTTAAAAATGAAAGAACACAATAATGGCGGCAAAACAGTTCTCAAATATTTGATAAAGGGTCTGATTGAATTTTATAGGCCCATTAAAATTTGATTCAAAATGGAAAATATAATGATTAAAAGTTGTTTTTAAAAATTATTACAAAGTACTTGCATCAGCCCCAATTATTTACAATGTACGCAGGTTCTTAAATAAATATCTTGCGTCATACTATGTGATCACATTATAAAGAGGTGATGGCGTTGAATTTATATTTTCTCTGTGGACAGATCACATGATTAAAATTTATTTCGTACATTTATTTGGGAGTTCCGTCATTTATTGATCCAGTAATCTACTTGAGAACCCAAACGTTCTTAAATAGGATTACAGATTTCCGTGAAAAGATAGGATGTGGGAGTGGAGGCCTTAACAGCGTGTGGGCTACATTAGGATTCAGTCAGTAGCTTTCTAGCTGTTAGGCATTTTGGGCTCAATCCATGCCACAAACATTGTTTACCAGAGGTATGTTAGGGTGACAAGTCTTGTCTACAATTCCCATTCAGAATATTTTATATTAAAAATAAATTGTGGGATAAATGTCGGTGGGAACAGTTGCCCTCCAGACACTTTGGGGTCAGTTGAGGAAGAGAGAGGGTTAACTGTAGAAGGGTATTTTGGAAGATCCAGATATTGGCGGATATGTTTCTGTATTGATCAGGGTTACAGTAATACGTCAGAGTTGAGCACTTGAAGAGGAACACCCACTGCTCATCATATTGTGATATTGAGCAAACTGTCATGCAAGGAGCACCAGGGATCTCATTTCTGAGGAACACCTGCGAGGTACAATGAAACACAGTGGAAAAACTGTATTATACACAGGCATAATTTTGTATGCAGGTGCATACTATTTAATCAGGACTGTCTCCTTTGACATATTTCAATATTGTACATTTTAATTAGTTACAGAAATATGACAACATGTCATCTTCCAGTAGCTTATTAAAATGTACAATAAAAGTCAAAAGTGTTTTTTTTCTGTGGTGGATAAGGCATTATTTACATAACACTCTCCAAATGTGTGTGTGGTGAACTTTGAAAATAATCACATTTAAGGAAATTGCATAATTAATCTCCAGTTGCCTTCATGTGTAACGATATGTAAAAGTTGAAGCTTTAATGTCAGTAAGATAGCTGGGGGGGGGGGGGGGGGGAGGGAGGGGATTATACAAGCTTTATGCTGAGCTTCAATTGAAAAAGACATTTTGTGTACTGTTCAGGTGCAGGTGTTTGCAATTATGAACAGCATGAGACCCACGAGGTATCTCATCATGGTACAAATTAGAATCTGTGAGGCTTTCTTTCTGCAAGGCAAAATGTTTTTTAAAGAAGTGGAACTTTTTACCTCAAGGCCCATATTTTGCAAGGGAATAATACATAATATTATCACTTCTTGGTCAGTGCGAGTTGGCTGTAACAAGAATGAGGAAGTAGCCTGTATATGTACTGTGTGCATCAGCCCAGGACATACCCATCACCAGGTGTGCTGACATCGAGACTTGTGGCATATTGGCTGCTAGCTCTTCTTTCTTTCTTTCTTTCTTTCTTTCTTTCTTTCTTTCTTTCTTTCTTTCTTTCTTTCTTTCTTTCTTTCTTTCTTTCTTTCTTTCTTTCTTTCTTTCTTTCTTTCCTTCCTTCCTTCCTTCCTTCCTTCCTTCCTTCCTTCCTTCCTTCCTTCCTTCCTTCCTTCCTTCCTTCCTTCCTTCCTTCCTTCTTTCTTTCTTTCTATCCTTCCTTCCTTCTCTCTCTCTCTCTCTCTCTCTCTCTCTCTCTCTCTCTCTCTCTATTTATATTAAGCTGCAATCAATTTCATCAATTTTGGCCAAAAACACTGTCCAAAATGCTGTTAAATTTAATGAAATTTCTCCAAAATCTGTGTTGTAGCCTCAAACTGTTCCTGTGAAGCATGATAACTACAGTTTTCATTCACCAAGGGTTGGAATCACTGCACGATGCATGGCTGCATTGCAGCTCAACTATTCAATGTAATTCTGCAGCAAATAGGGAAGATCCCTTATTAATTTGTCAACTGCTAAAAATATAGACAGGATATGAGAATCAACATGAGAAGACATTTAAAATGACCTCCTGCCCAAATTGCCTAATGTAAACTGCCCTACAATGTTTCTGCTTTTTTTGTTGCTCTCCTCAGAGGCAATTATGATGTGTCACCCAAGATAGCATGCTCTCGGTCAACAGCTTTCCTAGCAAGGGTTGCATGCAATGCACCCAGCTATATCAAGGGAGCTGCGACATCATCTTGTGGTAGCTGGTGAACAGGTCAAAAATAAGATAATTCTAAGATGCTGAGTCATGTGGTACAATTTTGCCGTCATTTATGTTGTGAGGGGAAATAAAAGATGTATATACAGTACTACAGTATGAACTATGAATGTGTCACCAAATCTGTGACTGTTTTGCCAGGCAACAGTGACAATCACCAGCCATGATAAGGGCACAATGATGGAGACTCCAGGCAAGTTACTGAGATTTGTGGAGTGAATACTGATTACAAACAGATGAAGATTCCATCTGATATCAAACTCAGTGTATGTATTGGAGAATTTGAACAAGATTTTTTTTTTTAAAAAGACATATAAAGTTTTGCAAGAACACTACATTTTGCCTTGCTTTACAAATGGATCTGTCTGTAGGTTTAGGTACATGCTACCTTGTTGAGTGATATGGGCCAAAGAAGCACCTTAGTCAAGATGAATGACCTGCACTCTATGAGATTTAGATCAAAGTGGTACAATTTCCAAGATTTTTTATCCCAATAAATGTATAAATAGTCAAAAGCAAGTTGTACCTGGTTATGTATTGCTATGTTGCCGGTGGTGATGCCGGGGAGAAGTCATTAACTCTTTGCCACTTAAAACGACCAAAACTGGTTTGTGTTCAAATGTTGCTTGCTTCATTGCTTTTGCTAAACAGGTCAAGACATGTCCCAGGTCAACAGCTTACCTTGGCACCCAACCCCCATGCCAAAGAAAGCTGTTGACTCGGTCATAGGCTTAGTCATAATATAAGAGAGGAAGGGTTCATTAAGAGATAGGACTTTTATTTATATTGTATGTTATCGCTTGAGACCTGTAGTTTGCAGGGCCACTGAGGGAGGTGTATGTCAGATACTGAAGGCTATTGCTTCGACATACGACCTTGTGATTGTTATAAATTGCTATTTAAGTACATTTTGCCCATAATATTTGAGCCATGGGAGCATGTCATCCATCACTGACCCCGCACACATCACCAAACTGTACCAGCGTGATTCCACTTCACTGTTATGCCGGCTAGAATCAATAGTACTTTCAGAACCACTTAATCATGGACAAGTTCCTGGTTTTTTGCATTCCCCAAAATAGTTTTCCAATAACATGCAATAAGTCAAGGATTTTCTACGAGGACAGGGATAAATCCAGAGTATGGTATTCCATGCATGTATAAAAAACAGATTACTCTTTTACAGTTGCCCTCTGCACTGAGTCGACTGCTCTCCATCACACAAACTTGGCTTCTGTAGCCAAGTGATGATTTTGCTTTTGTCTGGATAAGGGAATTTGCAAATGGGTAAATTATTTTGTTTCAAATCATCAAATTACCTCCAAAGCAGACTAACTTCCATGCTCAGTGGAATAGGCGTGACACAGAGCTTGGGTCTTCTTTGGAGGCAAGTTATCAAAGGCCCTGGCTGAAATGTCTGTGTCATGGTCTTTTTATTTTCAAGTGTGGCTAAAAGAGCTTGAAAGACCAGATTGGTCTCTGTAAAATGTATTTATTTCAGCACATGTATAATTTTGGTGTAGGAAGGTCAAAACATGAGTATAAGATCATTTTTATGCTTTTGCAATATATTTATGTAAAAAATGGCTGCTCCCTTCAGCCCATTCAAGACAGGGTGTAATCAGAGTGACTTAGCCATCAGGATAGTAGCCACTTAGTGCTGTCACAGTGATAGGGCCACTACAATCTGACACTATCGCTACCAATTTGGATAATTGGTCTTTAAAACTGAGATGTGGAATTCCCATGGTATGAAATATTGGATACAGAAAGAAAGTAAATAAATGATGACAAATGGTGGAGGCCCTGAATACAAGGATTAAAGCTATCCCCACCAGGAGGGAGCAGCCTGTCACACTGTGAGTGATCACATGGCTTCAGTTGGCTATTACTTGTGCTCAAATTCTAATTACACATTCCATGTCTAATTGGAGTTTTAACTCTTTCTTCTCCAAACGAAGGTTGGTGACAACTTTCACCCACCCCTTCTCTCTCTCTCTCCATCTCTTTTTAAGGATCAAAGTTACAGTGAGCCAAAAGAGGTTTGACTATGACAACTTGAATGACTCATTCAAGATACTTTATATTGATAAATCTGATGGAGACTATGCTGGGCATGCATACATCAGTGCTTTTGGCCATTGTAGAGAACAGGTGGAAAGCACTGTGCCGTGGCTGATTTGAAGGTTGGGCTGTAAAGTGTTACAATTGCTCTGTATTTTTAGCTGTGCTGAGCAATACTGTAAAGGCACAAATTTTCCCGAGCTTTTAATTTCCCGAATCCATTTAAATTAAAAAATTCCTGTTTTTTTTTTTTCATGCACAGCAAATCTATGAAAAAAATGCACTGAAAGGGTAAAAACTATTAATCACTTGAGACCTGCATGGACTGATTTGACACGGTGGTCATTGACTGGCAGCTCGTGCCTTGTGACAACTCTTCTTGGCGTGTATTTTCCATGCTGGTCAGGTCAGTCTGCAAGATTCAACGGCCAGTGAACACATACCAAGCTTCAAGCCTGGGTCTCAAACCAAGGAATCATGTGAGACCTGATTCAGTTGTGCTTCTGTACACTGCTTGCCACAGAAATTTACCGGTTTTTATTTTCCCAACCGGTACCACTCGGGAAAATTGGTAACAATTAATACCTCAGGAAAATTTGTGCCTTTACAGTATAAGAATGAGGTTAGAAGGTTCTTTGCTAAGCACTATGAGGAAGCATAAAAGGTCAGTTTTGCAGGCAATGAAATATGGAGCAGGTATGGCAGAGATGCATTATGGGAACTTGACATGTGATCAGCTTCTGATTGTGTATTTGCTGCTCCCTGTTTTCATATCAGTTTATAAAATGTTAGAATGACCAAGAGAGAGCAGCAAAGAGACTGTATTGGAGCATTAACATGGCCCACATGATTTGTGTGGAGAGGGTACGGTGAATGAGCAGTGCATAGGGCATAAAAGATCTGCTTCCCTGACATGATGGATGGAGACGGGATAAGGCAGAGAGTGCGAGGCAGCAGTGCAGAGTAATTGTGAAAAAGTGCAGCAGAACCTGTGATGGAAGATGCATCACCGGGGATTCCGTGCTGTTTAACTCTCATCACTCAAACCAGCAAAAGTGCAGTGATGTCATCTCCCCTTTGGTTTTACCTCAGCTGACTGACAGGAGCTGTCCTTCTCAGTCACCAGGGGCTGTATTCACAAAAAAAAAAAAAAAAAATGATCTGATCCTTATTTAAATCCTAAAATTTCAATCAATGTGGTTTGGGCCCTAAATTACTTAATCCTTGGCTCAATGTTTGATCAAAACTTCAAGGATTAGCCAATATATGCTCTTGGCTACAATATGAACTTCAGGATATACATTTTCATTTTACAAATTGATCTTAGTTTGATCCTGTACTTAATCGTTTGATCAAGGATTAAAATCTGGATTAAATCAATATTGATTTAATAAAATGGAAACTTTAATTCCATAGTTCGTATTACAGTAGGGAACATAGATTAATGAATCCTGCAAGATCAGATCAAACATTAGAGCAAGGATTTAGTGGTTCAAGGCCCAAAGGCACAGTGACTTTCCTTTTAGGATTAAATTCATGACCAGATTAAAACCTCCATGAATACGGCCTATGAGGTTATAGGATGCTTTGTCGTCTATCATCCATCCCTCCATATGTCCATCTATACACAGTTCACACTTTTGACCTCTTCTCCAAAGCCATTAGCCAGATCCACTTCAAACTTTGTGGGCATGTACCATTGTGGGGTGTGTAAATTGGCTCAAATGGTCATGCTGTGGCGCATTTTGGAATTTTTATGAAGTTTTTGTTCATTTTTTGGGCAAAATCTTCTCAGAAACCAGTTAGCCAATTGCTTCAAAATTGCATACAGCATGTCTGGGGATCCGTAGACCTTAATTTGTCTGAACAAGTGACAGTGCATTTTTTTTTCTATTTAGTAACAAATTTCTGTGTGTTTTTGCAATTTTCAACTGCTGCTGCAGAACCACCCATCAGATTGTGCCAAAACATGACGGAAAGGTCCCTGAACGAAGGGTCAAACAAAGATGTTCACTAGGGGGTAACGCTTCTGATCCCTGAGTTTTGACAAAATTGGACCATTCCAGTACTTGTCAGTTGGTGCATACATTCCTGTTGATTAGTATGTAAGTGAATGGAGATTCCAATGATAATTCACACTTTTTGACTTCCCAAAACTGCCAGACAGATTCACTTTAAACTGGTGGGTGTGTACCTTGGGTGGGTGTCTGCCAAGTTTGCTCAATTTGTTATGTTTCAGTGATTTTTGCAACTATTGATTTTTTTTTAAAAAGGGGCAAATCTTAAAAAGCTTCTCCAAAACCGCCAGGTCCATTGATGCAAAATTGCATGGGAACACTTCTGGGGACCTCCAGACTCCACTACCACTGTAGCCTTTTTTCTTTCTTTTTTTGTGTACTTGCTATTTTTGACTTCTCCAAAAGTGTCATGCAGTTTGTGCTGAAAATTGGTGCAAATGTACCTTGTAAAAAGGAGCAAAGTTTGTCACTAGGTGGTGATGTTGCAGATCCATGATTTCTAATGAATTTCTCAATAGGAGATAATTATGCATATTACTTTCCCGCTGCAACTGCATACCTGATTGCCGAGTCTCGCTTAGCGGGATATGTCGAGACACAGGTTGGTAGCTGTTGGGACAAGCGGGATATTACTAATATTTTGGAAATAAAGAATATTTATACAGGCAGATGAAAGTTTTCTTTTATGTATGGCTCGGGAAGTAATAACTGAATACCAGTTTGGCATTTGTGAACTTAAATTTCTCAAAAAAAGCTAATTTTGTGAGGAATGAACATATGGCCCTGTCTGTGACAATGATGTGACCTGCACGCCCCCCGTGATCACCTGGCATCAAACCTGTGTTTCCTGGGGGGAAATTAATATGCATACAGCGTATTTGGGTACTTGCTGGTTGATGCATTCATTCATAGTGATTACCTTGGAAGGCCATTGGGGTTGAAATGGTAATTGACATTTTTGACTTCTCAAAAACTATCAGCCAGATTCACTTCAAATATGTCAAGTATATATGTTGGATGGGTCTATACTGAGTGTGTTTAAATAGTCACACTTTATTGATTTTTGAATTTTTTATCTATTTTTTTGGGGGGGGGGGGGGAGAGGGGAGCAAGGGTTACATTGTTGGCAACTTTCTTTTGAAATTTTTCTGGAAAACTGCGTTGCCAGTTGCTTTAAAATTCTATGTGAACAGTTCTGTGTACCTCAAGACCAGGATGGGACACAGGCCTCTTGTTATTTGAATTTAATGTAAACTCAAGTGGCACACTCTACCTGTATTTTTTACTCTCTGGCCTTGTGCCCAGATCCTAAAGTCTGTGTGGCAGTGGATGAACACTCGATCTAGAGAATACTGTGGGAGAACCAGAGTTAACCTTAACAAAAAGCAATTGGACTGAGTTGTATTTGTGGAGGAGATGTGTCAAGAAGTGTGCCATTAGTCAACAGCTTTCATTGGCATAGGTACGATGCTAAGCACGCATTGCCTGTCAAGCAAGCTCTCTCCAGTATGGATGAGTGAAGACCAGCTTTAGTGGTTTAATAGATCATTTCCATCTTTATTTACCTGGTGTGATAGACTACCTGTCAAACGAGACCACCTTGTGTGCCACAAGGGACAGTCTGATGTGATAGCCTCCAAAAGCACGTTTACAGTCGTCCTGCAAATTTTTCTTTTTTTTTGAGTTTGATATAAATGGTTTTCAACCATAACATTTGTGAAATGAAAATTGCGCATGTGGGCATGACGATTTATCAATGGTAATACTGCACAGGTTTCTAAAGGATCCCCATAACAATAATGTCTGGCAGTCATGTGTTATAGGTCTGTTGACAACGAGAAGTTGTGATCAATATAATCAACTCGAGTGAATGGCCCTGAATTAGTTCATTTTGCCCAAATCAGCAGATTTGACTGATGAAAGTTCCGTTCACCTGGAAGCTACCACCTAAGTACATGAAGTAGACCCTGGGGCCTACTAGTCTAATACAATTATAACAGTTGTGCCAAGAGCTCCTCTGTCTTAGTGCATAACATGCAAGACTGAAAGCCCTCTGTACATTTGTGACAGTCTCTATTTAGCAATGTTGCCCATCAAAGGTGCTGTAATGGTCTCTCAACAGTGCTGTTGTTAACATTGATCTTGCCAAGTATTCAATGGGAATAACAAAGGGGGAGACAATGGGTGTGACTTACATGCTTCCATGGCTCATAGTCAACAAATTAAAAATGTATGTTACTTCCAGAAAACAGGTCTTGCCTAATGGCTTTCAAGATGTTTTGATGAGGAAGTAAAACTATAAAACCAGCTGCCGACTTTAATCTTGGCAGATAATCCCTGTATTCGTTATTACTGAAATGTATTTTATCCTGGCAAATGGCCGCTTTATTAGTTATTACTGAGGTGTATTTTATCCTGGCAGATGATCCCTGTATTAGTTATTACTGAAATGTATTTTATCTGGGCAGATAATCCCTATATTAGTTATAACTGAGGTGTATTTTATCCTGGCAGATAATCCTTGTATTAGTTATTACTGAAATGTATTTAATCCTGGCAGATAATCCCCATAGTAGTTATTACTGAGGTGTATTTTATCTGGGCAGATAATCCCTGTGTTTGTTACTGAGGTGTATTTTATCTGGGCAGATAATCCCTGTATTAGCTATTACTGAAGTGTATTTTATCCTGGCAGGCAATATTTATATTAGATATTTCTGAAGTGTATTTTATCCTGGTAGATAATCCCTGTATTAGTTATCACTAGGTATATCTTATTCTAACAAACCCTGTATTACTCTTAATACTGAGGTGTATTTTATCCAGGCGGATAATCCCTGTATGAGTTATTACTAGGCATATCTTAGCCTGACAATCCCTGTATTACTCTTATAACTAGTAATTTATCCTGACAGGTAATGCCTGTATTGGTTATTACTGAAGTGTATTTTATCCTGGCATATCATCCCTATATTGCTTTTATTACTGAGATGTATATTATCCCAACAGATCATTCCTGTATCACTCTTACTAAGGTTTACCTTATCCTGACAGATAACCACTGTATTGCTGTTATTACTGAGGTGATCTTTATCCTGACATATAGCCTAATCCCTGTATTATTGTTATCATTGGGGTGTCTTTTATCCTGAAAGATAATCCCTGTAGTAATAGTACTGTTGTCATTAAGGGATATTTTGTGATTGGCAGATAATCCCAGTATTATTGTTATTACTGAGGTGTCTTTTATCCAGGAAGATAACCTCAACACTACTGTTATTATTGAGGCAGATTTTGAAGGTCACAAAGCAACTATTGTGTATTTAGTTTTGATATGAGAACTTGACAAGTTTTAAATCTAGCAATGTTATGTCACACATGATTATACTACTGCATAATTAGGTAAAGTTGAAGTTCAAAGACGGATAGTCTTGACTTGATTCACATGTTACAGAGCCATAATTTTGCATTTTGTTTCCACATACCTTAAAAAGTTTTGTAACTAGCACTGTGATATTACACAAAATTATGGCACTTTGTCATGTCTTAATTATATTTAAAAATTGATGACCTTTACATGATTCCCAAGGCCACAGAACAATTATTCTGTATTTCATTTTTACTTAAGAAGTGAAGAAAATTTAGAGCTAGCACTCATATGACACAAGATTATACAGTGAAACCTCATTATAACGATACTCAGATATCCTATATATTCAATATATTGATGCAAACTTTCATGGGAAAAGGTTTATTTTCTTTGTTATTTGACTCATTTATCTGACCTATTCAGTTATCCGACACATTTCTTATGGAGCAGATGGTGTCATTATAATGAGTTTTCACTGTACTCCTGTAAGGTCTGTGTGCATACAAGGTCAGGTGAGTCCATTGTCTAGGGCAGTGGTCTTCTTGTTACATATTACTAATTTTCAGGAAGATAAAACCTTCCAAAATCGATGTGTTTGCAATCCACCTAGACACAATGGTACATTAATGCATAGACAAAATGCAGAAAATAATTACAGTAGCTAATTATGTCTCCCGGTGGAAGCCGGGGGACATATTGTTTTAGTGCCCGTTTCTTCCGCTTGTTGTTGTTGTTGTTCAGGTTCTTCAACACTTGGTTTCCGTGCGATAAGTCTTGAAGGACTGGACAGAATTTAATGAAACTTGGTAGGATTATGTATCTAGGCAAGACCTAGGTTGGGATTGTATTTGGGTGACCTTGACCTAATTTTCAAGGTCACAGGGTCACTTATGTGAAATTGGTTTCCGTGCAATAAGTCTTGAAGAACTTGATGGAATTTGATGAAACGTGGTAGGATTATGTATCTAGGCAAGACCTAGGTTGGAATTGTATTTGGATGACCTTGAGTGAATTCTCAAGGTCACAGAGTCACTTATGTGAAATTGGTTTACGTTCGATAAGTCATGAAGAACATGATGGAATTTGATGAAACTTGGTAAGATTATGTATCTAGGCAAGACCTAGGTTGGGATTGTATTTGGATGACCTTGAGCGAATTCTCAAGGTCACAGGGTCACTTATTATGTCTCCCGGTGGAAGCCGGGGGACATATTGTTTTAGTGCCTGTTTCTTCCGCTTCTTGTTGTTGTTGTTCATGTTCTTCAACACTTGGTTTCCGTGCGATAAGTCTTGAAGGACTGGACAGAATTTGATGAAACTTGGTAGGATTATGTATCTAGGCAAGACCTAGGTTGGGATTGTATTTGGATGACCTTGACCAAATTTTCAAGGTCACAGGGTCACTTATGTGAAATTGGTTTCCGTTCGATAAGTCATGAAGAACATGATGGAATTTGATGAAACTTGGTAGGAACATGTATCTTGGCAAGACCTAGGTTGGGATTGTATTTGGATGACCTTGAGTGAATTCTCAAGGTCACAGGGTCACTTATGTGAAATTGGTTTCCGTGCGATAAGTCTTGAAGAACTTGATGGAATTTGATGAAACTTGGTAGGATTATGTATCTTGGCAAGACCTAGGTTGGGATTGTATTTGGATGACCTTGAGCGAATTCTCAAGGTCACAGGGTCACTTATGTGAAATTGGTTTCCGTTCGATAAGTCTTGAAGAACTTGATGGAATTTGATGAAACTTGGTAGGATTATGTATCTTGGCAAGACCTAGGTTGGGATTGTATTTGGATGAGCTTGACCTAATTTTCAAGGTCACAGGGTCATTTATGTGAAATTGGTTTCTCTGCAATAAGTCTTGAAGAACTTGATGAAAATTGCTAGAGTAATGTATCTAGGTGAGAGCTAAAATAGGATGGTAATTTTGAAGCAAACTTGGTCATTTGTAATTTGTTATCACCTGTAGCTTATTCAGAGACGTAAGTGTTCCACCGGTAGACATTTGTTTTTCTGTTGGAAAATCAGCCTGTTCTAGTTTTTTTCCTTTGTTTTGGTGTGATGGGGTGATGACTCTCAGAGCCAAATGTGAGAAACTAGCAAGTCCAGCTGTTTGTTACTCTGCTGATTGTCAATAAGTTTTGCTTCAGACTATTGGTCACTGCTGATAGTGCTGGTCACGGTGCATCACCCCCTACACAAGCCCTGCCTTAGGTGTGTCATTTGACACCTTTGAAACTGGACCTGTTTCTCCCTGTTTGTACATTTTATGCCTTCATTTAGACTTCCCATAAGTTGTAAGTTTCAGAATTAAGACCACCCCCAAAGTACATTCAACCATATTCATCTGTGCCAATAGCTGGCTGAAACAGGTGGGTTCCTCAGTTTACCAAACACAGGACCCGCTGGACCACTGGGAGTGTAGGTAGAGTGAGTCAGAGTCGGGGTCAGAGTCTGACTCACACTCTGACTCTGCCTTAATATACAAGATGCAGACACCATTGGACCACTGGGAGTCCAGACGGCCAGAATAGTGCTATTTGATGATCTGAGTTGCATTATTTGACAGCCTAATCTGACAGCTCTGAGGCCTTATTATTACGAGTGACTGAAAGTAAACAACTGTTACACATCTCCACCCTCTCCCCCCATTGTACTCCCTGCCGCTTAAACTGCCGTTGGTGATATTTTATTTATAGTTGATTTGATTTGGCATGGTTTAATTTTGTTTTACTTCAATTTACCCTCATTTCATTTCACTTCATTCGAAGAAGAATTGCAGATGAAACCTATCAAGATGTTCTGCCATTGGGGATTGGGTGCTTCATGCCCAGTTTGTAGAAGGCTGTGAACTCAGTCTCAATTTCAGTCTGAATTGAAGGGAGTCTACTTCAGGTCTTGTATGGAATTTTTACTTTTCAACAGAGCACAATGGAATTACAGACCCCTTTCTGCACCATTTCAGAGGGGCGGCCTACCCCGCCCCTCTTCAGTAGCACCCCTTTACCCTCTTTGAAATTTCTCCAGCACCCTGCCCCTATTTATTAGCTGAATTAAAGGATATATGGTATTGTACCCTCTTTTTGATAAATTTTTGCATGAAAACCTCTCAAAAACAGAGCCAGTTGTTACATTCTACCAAATGAATAATCAGAAGTAGTAACAGCACAATAAGATTTATACCATTTTTTGTTACACACCTGTATGCTTAAGGCATAGCTGCCCTTTTTCAGTGAGTTTTAAGCTAAAAAGAGCCCTCTTCACATATATTCTGCTGGAGTAGTGCCCTCTTTAAATGATATACGTTGCCCCTATCAAATTCTAACTAAGGGTCTGGAATTACAAATAAAATCTGTCGGGAAAGAAAACTATGAGCAGTAATCTGTCTCCCTGTACACTGGGGCCATGTGTCCAGACATGGGAAAGACCAGTAGTCTGTCTCCCCTGTACACAGTGGGCAGTGTGTCAAGACATGGGATAATCCACACCATCAAGGATTCAGTCTTTGCCTTTAATTGACAGGTTTTCCTATTCTTCATGGTTCTTTGCCATGTGGAAGCCAAGAAAAACTGGGATACTTTGAAAAATTGGGATGATATAAAGCGGGATGTGACAAAAAAAGGGTACAATCCTATTAAAAATTTATACCCCTATAGAGCATAACTACATGTAGGTACACTTGTATTTAAAATTTATACCCCTACACGGCACGACTAGGTACACTTGTATGTGAAATTTATACCCCTATAAAGCATGATTTGGTACCAGTAAGAAGCATAATTTACATGTGGCACTAGGCGTACTGTATTTTGCACTATGAACAGGATTTACAATGGAAGAGTACTCATGATCTAGAGCAATCTTATACTTGAAAATTGACACTATAATACTTATAGCATAATTAAGTACCATGAAAAAGGATAGGTTGGTAGTGTTAAAGGGCATGATGATTTAGTGCCAATACAGAACATGGTTATTGAATATAAAGTAGTGCCGTTAAATAGCATCCTTTGGCAGTGTTAGAAATGTGATATGAAATTGATTAAACAGCATCATTTGGCAGTGTTAGGAAAAAATGGTTTGTTACCATTAAAGAGCATGATTTGGCAGTGGTATATGATTTAGTGCCATTAAGGAGCAGGGTTTGGTAGTGGTATATGACTTAATGCCATTAAGCAACATGGTTTGGCAGTTGTATGTGATTTAGTGCCATGAGGGAGCATGGTTTGGCAGTGGTATATGATTTAGTGCCATTAAGGAGCATGGTTTGGCAGTGGTATATGATTTGGTGCCATTAAGGATCATGGTTGGCAGTGGTATATGATTTGGTGCCATTAATGATTAAGGAGCATGGTTTGGCAGTGGTATATGATTTGGTGCCATGAAGGAGCATGGTTTGGCAGTGGTATATGATTTAGTGCCATTAAGGAGCATGGTTTGGCAGTGGTATATGATTTAGTATCATTAAGGAGCATGGTTTGGCAGTGGTATATGATTTAGTGCCATTAAGGAGTGAGCATGGTTTGGCAGTGGTATATGATTTAGTGCCATTAAGGAGCATGGTTTGGCAGTGGTATATGATTTAGTGCCATTAAGGAGTGAGCATGGTTTGGCAGTGGTATATGATTTAGTGCCATTAAGGAGTGAGCATGGTTTGGCAGTGGTATATGATTTAGTGCCATTAAGGAGTGAGCATGGTTTGGCAGTGGTATATGATTTAGTGCCATTAAGGAGCATGGTTTGGCAGTGGTATATGATTTAGTGCCATTAAGGAGCATGGTTTGGCAGTGGTATATGATTTAGTGCCATTAAAGAGTGAGCATGGTTTGGCAGTGGTATATGATTTAGTGCCATTAAGGAGTGAGCATGGTTTGGCAGTGGTATATGATTTAGTGCCATTAAAGAGCATGGTTTGGCAGTGGTATATGATTTAGTGCCATTAAGGAGTGAGCATGGTTTGGCAGTGGTATATGATTTAGTGCCATTAAAGAGCATGGTTTGGCAGTGGTATATGATTTAGTGCCATTAAAGAGCATGATTTGGCACTGTCATAGACATGGTTTAGCACTGTTGAAAAGCATGGTTTGGCAGTTTGGCACTGTTATAAGCTGGATTTAATACTATTAAAGAGCGTTTTTTAACAGTGTTACAAATGTAATTTGGTATAGGTACTCTCAGTGGATCGATATGATTGATCAAAATCTGACAGTAGTTGATGTTTGTATTTTTCAGGCGTGGAGTTCAACTATGAGAGTATGGAGGATGAACTCACATGCCCGGTCTGCCTGGAACTGTACGCTGACCCCCTCATGCTGCCCTGCTCACACAGTGTCTGCAAGAAGTGCTTCCAGGACATCATCGACAGCCACAGCAAGGGCAAGGCACAGCCTGAGGGTACGTATCTCAACATGAAATGCCAGCGGTATGTATGTTGTGTGGAGACAGTAGATCCTTAATTGGTATAGCCATTCCGGAGAGCATACACAATTACATTAGGTGATAGAGTCAGGAAACCTGGTCCCCAGGATCCATGAAAGAAGACCTGTGGATTTAATGGGTAGTCAGTGGTTAATAAACTCTACATTTGTGTGATTTTATGAAGTACAAAGTACAGTATCTGATAAATAAAAATGATCAAGAAACAGAGTACAGAATGGTCTCCATTTTATACAGCCCCTGTCACTGAAGACCTCCCCTCCTATAAAGTCAGCTGCACTGTGTAGCAGGAGTGCTGCTGCCATTCTATTGCAGGGCCCCTTTAAGAAGGGCCACCCCACTAATATGGTCCTGTAGGAAGGAAACCTGCTGTAACATGGCCCCAGGAGAAGGATCACTCCTCTAATGTGGCCCTTTAACTCTTTCACTGCCAAGTTTTGGATGGAGTTAACAGCTTTCCTCATTGTGTTTGTGTGCGTTGCCCCTAAAGCACACAGAGGAAAGCTATTGACCCGGACCATTTTGTTGTCTGGAACTATAGACATGTTGGTACTTGAAATAAAGGTATTTTCACAAGGAATATGCACCAGTATCCTTACTATAATTGGGAGCAGTTCATCCTAAGTTGTTGGACTTGAGTTGCTTTTGGTGTTGAAAGAGTTCAGAAGGGAACCTCCTCTAATATGTCCCTATAAGAAGGAGTACTCCTCTAATATAGAAGTCTGATGCTCCCTCCCCCCCCCCCCCTTCCAAAATAAGAAAGTATTGCTAAGATGGTATGATGCTAAATGTTTGTGATGATATGATGCCCAATGTTCGTGACGGTATAATGCCCAATGTTTGTGATATGATGCTTGTGTATGTTACAGGAGTCGAGTGTCCATCTTGCCGCCAGGTTGTGAAGCTTAGCAAAGGCAGCCTTGCCATTCTACCCAAAAATCTTGCCCTGGAGAATGTGGTGATTCGCTACTCAGAGGAGCGCAGTAAAAGTATTCGCAAGAGTCTTAGTCTCGAGTCTCCTGTTGCCGATCTTCTTGTGTCGCCTGTATTGTCAGAATGTGCAGAGTTGCCAGAATTCCCAACAGCTAGTAATACAAGTTGTGAACTGTGTGAGATGCAGACGCCGTCCAAGGCTGCATGGTTCTGTATACAGTGTGAGGTTGCATATTGCCATTCATGTTTTGCCAAGTATCATCCTCGTAGAGGAGCGCTGGCACGTCACAAAGTTCGTCAGCCAAAGGAGAATGAAGCGGAAGAAAAGACAGCCTTCTGTGAGGACCACAAGATGGAACAAGCTTCAATATTCTGTGACAACTGTAAGACCCTGGTCTGCCAGTTGTGTGTTTGTGATGGTGTGGGCAAACATGCAGGACACAAGATTCTAGCTCCAGAAACTGCCTGCCACAATATGAAAGTAAGTACTAATGACCCACTTGCCTGCTTAACGGACCTAGTTCAGTGTTTCTTTTGAAACTGCACTTATGCAGGGCCAGAATTTTGCAACATTTTGCGAGAATCTATTTGGATTTTTGTCAATTAGTTTTCTGTTTAAAGAAACACAAGTTTAGGAGAATCATTACGAGAATGGATTCTCGGATTCTCACCGAAATTCTGGCCCTGCTCATGTGGAGTTTAGAATACATGGAAAATAGTCTGTTCAGCAGGCAAATTCTTCAGCAGTTAGTTGCCAATGTAGCCAGTCTCCTGGCATAGCTTATATCTCAGCATTGATATGTGGCTTATCATATACTTAACTAAGTGTTCCTGCCATTCTAAGCACTATCCGATTTTCTGATCCCAAAAAATTCTTAAAGAATGTTCAAGCCTTTTTATCCTGCATTGCTGAGTGGACAGCTTTTCCTTGGCACCCAACCAGCACCAAGCCAGCACCCAACTAGCACCAAGCCAGCACCCAACCCACACCAAGCTAGCACCCAACCTGCACCAAGCTAGCACCCAATCCACACCAAGCTAGCACCCAATCCACACCAAGTTAGCACCCAACCCACACCAAGCTAGCACCCAACCTGCACCAAGCTAGCACCCAACCCACACCAAGCTAGCACCCAATCCACACCAAGCTAGTACCCAATCCACACCAGGTTAGCACCCAATCCACACCAAGCTTACACCCACTCTCATCCAAGGTAAGCTGGTGAACTAGGTCAGGCTGCCTCACCTACAACTCTCATTCAACATGTTTTTCATTACTGTTCACATTAATAAAAAAAAAAAAATTGACATGTGACCAACAGCCTTTTTTTGGCTGTTTGAAGGGGAAGCTGGTTGAAGA
This sequence comes from Hermodice carunculata, assembly GCA_964020975.1. NCBI lineage: Eukaryota > Metazoa > Annelida > Polychaeta > Eunicida > Amphinomidae > Hermodice > Hermodice carunculata. Next base: position 21,331,874 of record OZ026624.1, read on the forward strand.
GGAAATGGTTGAAGGGAGAAAGGTTGAAGGGGGAATGGTTAATGTTAACCATTTTACCATCATTTGTATGTGAATACATTCATGATGTCCCAAATGCAGATCCATTAGTTATGCTCATTTATGTACTGTGGGTGTTGAAAAGGTATTCGATTGCATTTCGATTTCAAAATCCAGTTTGATTATTTGGTAATTTGTGGATAGCTGTACATGTGTAAATGCATTTGTTCAAGTAACATGCCATAAATCATGGAACAACTTGTGGAAGATGTATCTTGTCAGTTCCAACTTTCATGGTGGCAAAATAATATTTTGTGATTTTTAGCTCTGCTGAGCAAAGGTTGCAGAGATTATGTGACCACTCATGTCTGTCTGTCTGAGATCAAGAAACATTGGAAGCAAATTTACCCAAACGAACTCATTTTGAATTTTAAAAAATGGTGTGACAATAAGGCAGCTTTCCTTGATCTTGAAATAGGGATTTACAACAAACAGTATGTGACAAAGATTTTTGACAAACGAGAACAATTCAAATTTGACATAAATTCATATCCTGATATCACTGGAAACATTCCAGAAAATGTAGCCTATGGTGTGGTCATCGTACAGGTTTTACACATCAGCAGAAACACATCACAAGTAAGTGAATTTGCAAGGAGAATAAGAATATTGATTAAAAAACTATACCACAAAACCTATGACACCAAAAAGCTGTATAAAGTTGTGCTGAAAAGTTTCCATAGACATGGAACAATACTGACAAAATATAACACTAATTCCAAGACACTAATGGATTATATTAATCTATAGATTTAGGTACGGCTAACACAGAAGTGGTGGTAGGGCGATATTTAGTATACCATAAGGTTAACTTAAACCCACCTAGAGATTTTCTCTAGTCTGTCTACAGTCAGAAACCATCATTCATTGTTGGCTACTCCGATTTCATCACTTGAGTGTAGAGGTGACTATAGTCAATTACCTTAAACACTCACCTCAGGATCATTGTTGGTACATAAGTGTAGCATACTAGAGACGTTCATCTATAGACTTATGCTCGTTAGCACGATATCATCCACAGTTTTCAAGTCAGCCCAATATAACTGGCAGGACTTATATGGTGTATGAAAATCTAGGCCCCTTTCAATATTGGTGGTGCCACCTACATTATATAATATAGGGGTCAAAGTGTGAAAATCTTGTGAACACTCTAGCATCTTTAATTTTTTGCAGATCTTCACCAAATTTGGTGGGATTGTGGGGGAGGTCAGAGTCTAAGTTGGTAATGATATTAGTGGTGCCACCTATAATTTGACACAAATTATGAGCCAAAATGTGTTTTAAGATGTTTAATTCCTTATTTGGAAAGGAAATTTGATTATACTTGCCAAATTTATAGGATATATAGACTATGGCTAATGGTAGAATGTTATATTATATCTGTGATCTTGACCTATTTTTGTGAGGTCACCATGCCTGTAAAGTTGAAAAGGTGATTTTGTAATGGCCGGGTGTAGCTTGGACATCAGTTGAAAAGAGAATTGAGCCTCCAGCTCAAAATTGCACTTGATAGCATAATACATAAAATTGTATTTGGTGACCTACTTTTTGGGTCACTGTGACCCAGATATTATGGAGTTCGGCACTGGTCCAAGTTTTTTTTTTTTTTTGTCAATAACTTAAAAAGTTATGACCCAATTTGAACAAACAGACTTTATATGGAAAGCTGGATGTTGGGCGCATATTTTAAAATGTAACAATTTTTTAATCTGAGTTGCAGGTCAAGGTCAAATGGCCAGTTTGAATATAGGGGTCATCTCGTGAATGCTCTGCACCCCACAATTCTTGAGATAGGCCCATATAACGTTTAGGAGTTATAAAGTGTATAAAAATCTTCGTGGACATCAATGCTAATGGCGCCATGTATAGTATTATGTAATATACAGGTCGAAATGTAAAAATCTTGTGACCACAATACTGTCCACAGTTTTTAAGTTAGCCCAATGTAATTTTCAGGACTTAAAAGGGGGATAAAAATCTAGGATCTTTTTAATGTTGGTGGCGCCACCTACAGTATTACGTAATATAGGGGTCAAAATGTGCAAATCTTGTGAAACTCTGGCATCTTTAATTGGTGGCAGATCTTCACCAAATTTGGTGGGGTTGTGGGGGAGGTCAAAGTCTAAGTTGCTGATGATACTAGTGGTGCCACCTATAATTTAATGGAAATTATGAGCCAAAATCTGTTTTAAGAAAAAAAATTCTGTATCTTGAAAAGTAATTGGATTATACTTGCCAAATTTATAGGATATATAGACAATGTTCAAAGCTAGAAATTTATATAATATTAGTGACTTTGACCAATTTTTGTGAGGTCACCATGCCTGTAAAATTGAAAGAGGTGATTTTGTAATGGCAGGGTGGAGCTTGGACATCAATGACAATGTCAGCACAGCACCAGGCAGGCTTATGGGCCTCATAATCTGGGTGACCTTGATCTTCTGTCCCAAGGTCACTGAGGACATAAAGTTAAGGACTCGCTCATTGTTGTCTTGGCACATGCAACAATATTCATCACAGGAGTTGCACAAATAAGCTATGATTACATGTGGAGCGAAGTCCCATCTAGTTGACAATTTTTACATTAAATGTACATAAGCTTTATATGTTCAGAAGCCACTTCAGGACTCTCAACTTTGAAATGAAAAGATGCAATATAGCCATGATGCCAGCAAAGTGTTAGGCCCATGGGCCTCTTGTTGTAAAGAGTAATTTTATTGTGTTGGAGACTATGAAAGGAAACTGTCTGGTCTGGTTGATTACTATGATGCTTTATATATCAAAAAAAAAGAAAAGAAAAGAAAACAAACAAACAAACAAATGACCCCTGCCCCCCTAAAAAAAATTGTGTTAAAAAGGAATTTGTTTTCATTATTGGTTCTTGTAAAACTGTCTGAATGTAAAGGAGTCCTAAAAGAGAAAAAAAGTTGACAACTGACATCATCAGCTGTTGTGCATGTTTCCAAGAACACCTCATACAATGAACTTGACATTTTATATCATCATGTAAGTAAGGTTGGGATTGGATGGATTATTGAATGAAAGTGGATGAACCTATAAAATATGTTGTTTTGCATGCAGGAGGCTGCAGAGACAGTGAGGGAGCAAGGAGACAGCCTATTGGCTAGTTTGATGGAGCAGCGCTGTAAGCTGGACACACTCAGTGAAGACATTAAGGTACCAGGATATTTATGTCCTCCTACTACCAGAGGTGGACCACATAATAAATGCAGTTTGTGTGTCTGTCACAAATTTGTGTCTGGGCTACGTTTTACACTTTTGACTTAGTTTTGTAAAACTTAACCCTTAAAGTGCTAATCACGGCTATAGTCATGTTCTCATTACCTGTAAACAAATAATGGTTAAAAGATTCAAATTCTTCATGAAGATACCTTTCATTCAAATACCAGCAAGCCTAGTCTAAAGCAAAAACTAGTCTTAGTCAACAGCTTTCCTTGGGACAATTTGTGTGCATTGTGCACAAAGTTCCCCGAGGAAAGCTGTTGACTCAAGTCTTAAATCAGTGCTTTAAGGTTTAATATGGTGGTCCCTTGTCAAAGGAGACCACCTTTTCTGGGTACTTTGAATGGTACTTCCCATATTACTAATAGTTTGAGAAACCACATTTTCACCATTTCTGAGGAAGGTCTTTTAAGACAGGTTTCACAATCCACACTGATGTCAGCACCTGAAGATATGTCATGGAAAAAAAGTAGGCCACTATGACATCTATGTAGGTTACACTGGGGTAGGTGAGGGGCATACTGCCAGCAGTCTGTCCTTGTATTTTTAAAAGCTTTTTAGTTGGTAGTGTTTCTTCGTAATCTTTCCAACAAGCTTTACTGTGATTAGAGGTTTGTCGTATTTTGACTCATGGTACATAAGGTACTAGTGGGTATGACCATCACCTGCATCATCCATCTCTCCATCTGCCTTTCTTAATGATCTTACCATGATATCTATACAGTTTTTGACATGCAACTGCACTAAATTTTTGTCACAGATGTACTTCAGGATGGACTAGATGCCCATTGAAAACCAGCAAGCACAGATCCTATGTATTTCTATAATTCAAACAAAACAATGTCCATAAAAATCCATCATTTTCCCCAGGAGGTGCTGGGCTGCCAGCAATCATGGGACAGTGAAACCTGTTTTGAGACACCACCCTAGGGCAAGCCAAAAAGTGGTCACATAAGGCAGGCGGTCTCTCAATGGAGGTATAACATGGGAAAGATAGCAAAAGGGACATAGTAAACATGGTCTGAAAAGGCAGGTGGTCTTTCATCACAGTGGTCTCTGAAAACAGGTTTCACTGTACATGTGGTGTGGTGTGTTGTAGGAGGTACACAAGTCTTCATCAGATGTGATAGAGCTTCAGTATCAGCGGCTCTTACAAGACATTACCACAGCCATCAAACTCGAGAAAGATCTGGTGCTACAAAACATGGAGGGGGCAAAGTCGCGGTGCTTAAAGCACACCAAGACTTGCATAGATGAGAATATAAAGTCGTGCAAGCGCTTGGAAGATCTGTCTGAGGCTTGTGATAACCTGGCACAGGAGGAGCAGCCGCAGAAAATGTTACAGCGAGCCAGCGAGGTCGAGCCGCTGACAAAACTACTGGCAAAGTCGAAGAAAGAGTAAGTCATCCAAGTCAGCCTTAGGAAAATAAAGTTGAATAATAAAATGAGAAAAAGGGAAAAAAAAAAGACTTTTGAGAAACAGAACAAAGCGGAATGAATAAGTCAGGGAAGCAAGGTTGTGAACCAGTAAAGTGATTAATGGTAAGTCAAAGAGGGTGGAGGTTTGGATAATGAGTTAAAGTCCTAAGTAATTACATTGTAAGCGTAAAACAAAGCTTTTAGAATGCCTCAGAAAGGCATTTTTGGTACCAGACCAGATGAAGGTAAATGTTGAGAATTACTGGGAAAAAAGGGGGAAAAAGCTGAAAAATATGCATATTCATCAGTGCAGTTTTGTGGTTTTGCATACGTTTAAAATTTCATGCCATTGAATACACTGTTCAGATATCTGTGCTATTATGTGGTTGGAGAGAGGCCAGATATAATAGTAAAACCAGACAAGTGGAGGAGACGAGTCAGCAGACTGGCCTCGTTCCCGTGGCGGATCACTCCGAGTGCTTGCACGAGGAGTGATCCGCCGCGGGAACGAGGCCAGTCTGCTGACGAGTCTCCTCCACGCGGCTGGTTTTACTTTTATCCAGTAATTATAGCTGTAATTATATTTTCAACGTTAAATACAAAAAAAAAAAAAAGACAATTAAAAACAATTTCAACGTTTATTTCATCAAACAAGGCTTTGCATAGTTTTGCGTATGAATAACTGTAACGCAGGATCCAGTAATTGGGTCATTTGAAAACTACATGCTTGACGTGCGCCTACTACAAGAATTTGGAAGGAAAGTAGTTCTCAGTGACCTTTGCACTGTGGTGATACGGACTGACCTTTGCACTGTGGTGATATGGACAGGGTTATCACGCAGTCTGTATCTTCCACCTTTTCTGGATGATACAGCTATAATTACTGGATAAAGTCCCTGTCTTAGCTTTGTCATGTCAAAAGCTGCTCAAAAGCTGCAAGTTCAGCATTTCTACAAATTGAATTCCTGTTACAATGAAGATATTAATATTATGCAAATTTTTAACAGGAATTTGTTGTGAAAATGAACATAAATGTTAATAGTAAACATCAGTTTCACAGACGCCATGACCTGCATGAAAACATTGAGGTCACACACGTTTCATGTGAATCGCTGTAGCAATACACACACAGTGGCCTCTCTCTGATATGCCCCCATAAGAGGCCACCCCTTCTACAAAGGCTGCTTGTCATGCAGTAAGTGGGGTATTTTCATTTTGTGTTTCCCCTCAAGAGAAGCTACCCCTCTTAGAAGGCCATGTTTGTGGTGCAGTAGGGTGGCTTTATAAGAGGAGGGCCTCTCTAATAAGAGTGGAAAGAGTTCCTTGGTACTACTCTGACTGTGCACAGTGATTTTCTCCGAGTCTTCCAGTTTCCTCCATCTCACAATGAGATAGGAATGGGGTATACTTTCCAGTATGACCCCATAGTTTTCACACAATTCATTGCACGCATAGAGACGAAATTGAATTGTTAGATGAGGGAGCAGTGTACATATATGTGTGCAGTGATATGATCAATGTACAGTAAAACCTCCCTGTACCGAACAGCCTTGGGACCGGATAAAAGTGTTCGGTAAAGTGAGGTGTTGGGTATAGGGAGATTTGCTTGCATTGGAAGTATATATTGGGGACCGAGAAATGGTGTTCAGTGTAGAGAGGTGTTCGGTATATGGAGGTGTTCGGTTAGAGGGGTTTTACTGTATTTACAGTTGTGAGGTGATGACCAGGAAATATGAGAGCATTCTCAAGGACAAGGCTCCACAAACAGCTATTCAGTCAGGACTGGAGCAGTTTCGAAGTCGCTCTGGCCGCACTCTGAGGGTCATGTTAGGTAAGTCAGCAGATGTATAGTACTGGACATGGTGGTGAATACAGTGAAACCTCATTATAATGACATAATGAGACTCTCTGGGTCAGGCTGAGTTTCCACAGGATTCTAAAAGTAAAAATTTCCTGAATTGGGAGTGTTCAAGGCCTTATATTATATGAAGATGTGAAAGATAATATTGTTTGTTATCATGACCATCACTGTTTTGTTTGGCGGTGACGTTTTTGAAAATTTTCTGTAAATATATGGATTTACGAGGAAGACCACCAGGGCTAAAAGGGGTGTGCTTCTGTTAGGACGTGTGATAGTATGAGAATAAATATGGTATGTATGATGTTTCACGAGACTTAATTTGTTTTTAAATGCCATTTGCTGTCTCTTTTGATAGATTTTGAAAATTTTCCTGTGATAAAAGAAATCTGGGGACCAGTGTATGTGGAAAGATGGACCCATCAGTCAATGATTTGCTTTGAAGTGCCTCTTATTTATTCAAACACCTGCCATTCTCTGCTACCATCTTTCAGTTTATACCCCCCCCCCCCCCCCGGCTTTATCAGCTGATGGGTTTTATCCTCATGCCTGTGCATGTGTTTGTCCTTCCATCACCCTTGCAGACACAATTATAATTGAACAAATTGAGCTATTCTCATAAAACTTGTGCTGTAGAAGCATCTGATTGGAAGCGTGGCTCAGTGTGACACTCACCAACCTTGATCTAATGCATGTTCAAAATCACCAGTGGCCATCATATTTTTACCCTTGCGGACAGAGCTTTTGAAGGATGGATGAAGGCTGGTGGAGAGAGTCTTAAGGTTGCTCCGACTGTCATATTAAACACACTGCATCTGAACTTTGAATCCTCGTTGTCATAGAATACATACTTTATTTTACATTATCCTTTTGTACATACAGTAAAAATGATAAAATGTTTCTCCATTCTTCCTGTGCCCAAGCTTTCAGCCTTGGCCTTTATAGGCTGTTGGAAATGTTCCTTGGCATGTATGGGTCACAGTGAAGCACCCCAGCTGTCATACGTCAATGTGTGTAACACCATGTGCCCCACTGTTCATCAGATTTACAAAACATTGAGATCTGTCTACAGATCAGTGATCATATCTTCAGTGCTAAATTCAGAGTGCCAAGGTACCAAGGTCCCTGGAAAAATGACATTCGACATAAATTATTTTAACTCTTTCAGTGCAAAATATTGTTCTGAGCCAACAGCTTTCTCGGTGCACATTGGGCGCAATGCACCCAATGCACGAGGAGCAAAGCTCTTGACCTAGGCATACTGATACTTGAATGAAATGTCTAATTATGAGGAATATGCATCTGAGATCCTAATGATAATTCAGACTGGTGTGACTTAAGTAGATCAACGGAAGTTGTGATTGGCACTGAAAGAGTTAAACTTTATCCATCCCACTAAAGTTAACCTGTCATTTCCTGTAGTAAATATGCAATTAGTAACAGTGTGGAGAGGACAATGTTTTTGCTTATGGTAAGGAAGCCACCTGTTGTCCCTTATCTATGGGGTAGGGCTGCTCTCCTGGGGATACTTTGATGTCTAAAACTGAAGGAAAGAAAAGAATTTTTTAAAGAACAATAACCGTAAAAAGAAAAAAAATTGTATTCTGTGCAAAGTTTCAGTATTTCTTTGGCTACAAAATTTTTCTGGGAAAAAATGTGGGAACCACTATATAATTTATAATGTGGCAGCAAGATTGTGTTAAACATGATTTAAGTAAAATACCCATATTTAAGGAGGTTTAATATATTTGTCTGACTGTGAGTACAAATAAAAAACAGGTACATAGCATATAATGTAGATAACTGAGTACTTTGATTTGATGTTTAATTTGTGAAAATGTGTGTTTCATTAGATGTATTATTGATTCTATATTCTATGATTGTTTGTCATATTCACTTATTATGCCACCAACAATTAACACAGGTTGCATTGGCTGTAGTGTTTTTTTTTTAACTCAGCCTCAGTATTAATTTGCATTGTGGCATGGATATTTGAGATAGATAGCAGAATTTTTTGTAAGGTTTTTGAATTTCTTTGAGAATTTGGGAACTCCATATGGTTCTAAATACATAATTATATATTTTCAAGGTTGAAAATTTACATAAAAACAGAGGCTCACAAGTAAGTTTACAAATATATTATTTTTGGACATATGGGACTTGAATTCCTTTCATGAATCAAAATTTCGGATATGTAACAAATTCACATGTGTTGTCATAGTGCTGTGACCTTTGTTTAAAGTTGGTCAGGCCAAATTAAAAAAATTGGAAATTCTAAGCAAATTTCTGTATATTAACATAGTTTTAGTGATACTTTTGACCTAAATTTTGGTCTGACCAATCTGACCAATCTGACCAATGGGACCCCTAAGCTAGGGCCCTACGTCATGTTTTATTTGCGTAGATAGAGGTTCAAAGTACCATATCTGCAGGTTGGAAAAACATAGTTCCTAAAGTTGCCACTTGGCAGCACTCTCATATGATGCACTTTTGGGCAGAATGTCCTGCAGCATAGCTCACTAAATAAAATGTTTATTTTTCCCACCAGATGGCAGCACAGACAAGTGCCAAACAATGATCCCACGTATCAAGTCTCCCACATCTCCTGGGAAGCCAGACTTGACTCCAAAGGTGCAAAGCAAGTGTCTCATCACCTGGGGCTTCACGTCAACCAGCTTTACAGGAGAAGAGATCAAAAATGGGTCTACTTGGACAGTTTCCATCGAGAGAAATGTTGGCCACTGGGGTCAGGTCAGCACTGGCTATCTCTTCGGAATCGGAGTCGCGTCTGATGTGCTCAATGTCAAAGCCTTAGTTGGTATGGACAGTAAATCTCATGGAGTGATCTGCAGTGGAGGTTCACTGTTTTTCAGCCACAATGGAGAACAGGAACATTTGATGAGCTTACGAACACTACCTCTCTGTGTGTCTATAACCGTTCAAATTGCTCATCCAGATTATATCATATTCCAGTACAAGTTTTCTTACACGGGGCAAGGAACATGTCTAGTTGGCAGAAAGGTCATTACTGATGCAAGCATCAAGAAGATTGCCTACCCAGTCTTTACAGTCAGTCAAAGAATCAAGCTGGTGTTCCCTACAACTTGATTAGCCAATCAGGTCTCTGTGAGGTCTTAATTGGCTTGTCAAATTCTGTGGTGGATTTTGATTGGCTAATCAAATCTTACATTAGGTTCAAACAGAAACTATAAGATATGACAGGATTAAAAGGTGCACAACATTCCATTGCACAACATTCCATAGTGAATCATGTACAGTGTTTCACTGAAACAGAAAATTTTACAAACAGCTTTCTTTGATGTGTTAAATGTGGACTTTTTCTGTCTTTGTATGAAGCTGTTTTTTGAGTTACTGTTTTGTACTTGTGTCGGCCAAAGTATTTATATAAGATAAACAGTCACAAATTGAAATGTGTAACCTTAGATAATGTTGTGCATGTTGTACCAGAAGAAAGCTGCCCCTCCCCCCTTAAATTCTGAAGAATATGTATATTCTGAGGATTTAAACTTGATGTAAGAAAGAAAACTTAAGCAGGTGAAATAAAATGAAGAGCGTTCAAGTATGAGACGTTGTGTATGAGGCTCTGTGCAATAGGAGTCATTGTTGGCAGGCTATGCTGTATGGTGTCACAGGGTTCCAGATATATTTTTATACAGACCTGTAAGTTTTGTTCACTCTGATAATTTGCCAATGAATATTAGTCTTTTCTTGTTGGATCTATAGTGCTCCCTCCTTTGAGAGACCACCCCCAAGTTCCATCCAGGAAGTGGTCACATAAAGCAAGTGGTCTCACAAAGGAGGTTTGACTTTTGCACTACCTGCCCAACAAGTAACTGCTACTTTGAATTTCCATCCACATTTTTAATTGGTCGTGGGTCAGGTTCTGCAGGTACTCTCCCAAAAGAGGTAAATCATCAGTAGAAGGTGCTTTTGCACAGCGAAAATGGTCACAAAAGGCAGGTGGTCTGCCAAAAGAGGAGGCTTTAAAAGAGGGCTTACTGTATTTTGTGTTCAGCACCTCTTCCATGCTTACATAAGAACTGGCCGAAGGCCCACGCTTGTCATTGTCATCTGCTTCAGTGTTTACCTAATTTTACTTATGGATAGAAAACATTCTGAGTAGGAATTTTGAACACCAGCCAATACATACAAGAAAAATAGACAAGGTCCATAGGAAAAGCAGACAATACCTACAAAAATAATAGACAAGATCTACAAGAATAATAGACAGGATCTACAAGAATAGCCTACAAGAAAAGTAGACAAAGTCCATAAGAATAGTAGACAATACCGACAAGAATAATAGACAAGATCTGCAAGAATAGTAGACAATACCCATAAGAATAGAGAAACCTAAAAATAAGGTAGACAATAGATGTGATAAGAGACAAGTTGTATAAGAAAAGTAGACAATCCCTATGAGAATAGCAGACTTGACCTAGGAGAATAGACAAGACCTAGAGACCAATAAAACAGTAGACAGTACCTGCAAGAATAGACAAGACCTATAGCATATGAATTGTTCAAGACCTGTGAGAATAGTAGACAATTTACAAAAATATTCAAAACCTATAAGAATACTAAAAGACTGATCAAAATAAATATGACCTACAAATATACAAGATGACTAATAAGAATAAACAAGGCCTATAAGAATTTTATACTATATGTACAAGAATAGTATGCCAGACCCTTTTTAATAAGACAGACATAAAAAATATTAGACAAGATCTTATGAACAATAGACAAGATCTGTGGAATAGTAAACAAGATCTTAAGTCACATGTCATTTGTCAGCAGCTTTCATTGACTGATGTAGCACAAAGCGTTCACCCTTATGCCATGGAAGGTAGTGACAGAGTAAAAGTCCAGAGGGGACAGGGTTAAACAAAACAGAATATATCCTCAAAGACTTCTGATGGTTTCATTTGAATAGAAAGTGAAGTGTATTTTCGAAGATAAGCTTGTATAGAATACTTTACATAAACAGTCAAAAAGTATTGAAAGATATGTCTTCATAGAATCATATCAGTTTAGCCAGCCTGCTTTGGATATGGTGTGAATATCACATTGATAGGTTATTTATCATTATCATGAACTTGTTTATTTGTGCAATGTTAAATTACCATGAACAAGTTGTACCAGAACTTTTCTGGCAGTTTGCTGATGATTCAAACACACTAAAAAATGAAGTTGAGTTATAGTTAGTATTTTCAGGAAGTGTTCCAGTGTAGATAATTCAAGTCAAGTGAAAAATATTAAAAGTAAAAGTGAAAAAATAATCAATGACCTTGGAAACAAATAAATTCACGGTAATTAGGTTATTTGCCCACTGGATACTAATAGAGCAAGCAGAGGATGCAGTGATGTCATGTATCAAACTAGGATTCAAAGTGAGAGAATTGTGAAGAGGGTTTCACACAAAAAGAATAAATTCTAGTATATTTTTATTACCACACAGAGGATTTCATCAAAAATCTTACGAAGAGATTATTGATCTGTACCATCCATGGTTTATGATTCAGTTTAGAAAATTATATGCATATAATTATGAGTAACATGCATTTCAGCTCCTCCTGTAACAGGGCCATAGATTGTCATTACTAAACTGTTACATTCTGAACATTATGTTTTACTCAAAACCTCAGTATTTCATGACAATGCGATTTCGCCTATACACATAATGCGATTTTTATTTTTGATGGAGAAAATTATAATTGATAGTGATCATTGTTTCCATTGTTTGATCAAAGTGTTCCCAAACTTTTAAATTAAAAGTTTGAATGCCTCTGCAGTTATATACAACTGTGTGTATATATATATATATATATATATATATATATATATATATATATATATATATATGTATATATATATATATACACATATATATACACATATATATATATATACATATATATATATATACATATATATATATATATATATATATATATATATATATATATATATATATATATATTCAGCATGAAGCTGGTCGACGAATGATATTTCGTTAGCAAATGAAATACATTGCTGTCATTCAGTAGTTTGGAAATGGTTCAGCAAAGTATATTGCCTACCAGGCCATGCCAAAAGACCAGCAGTTGAAGACCACTGGTTTCAGCCTAAGAGTTCATTTAGCGTGTCAGCTACTAGTGAGAGACCATCATCACAAAGACTGCTGTATTTGTCAGTCAAGTCTAGTCATAACTCATTTCATACTTCTGGGTAACCTTGGCCATTGGGTTTTGTGGTGCATGTCAAATCATGCTCCATCTTCCTTTGAAACACAAGTTGGAATAACATTTGATAGACAATAGAAGGAAAAACAAAGGAATTGAAGCTAGGCATGTTGGCACCTTGTAAAGACCCCTTTAAACAATTCTCATTTATTCCCAGCTAAATGTACTCTAAGTGATCCAATATGCCCTTCTGGCCAGTTAGAACAGCATCTGCCACAAGGTGTCACCTGTAGTGTGACTAGGGTGTGAGGGGAACACAGCAAGATGGACACACTACCTATTGGATAGAACAGTATGAGCAATGTTGTATTTTATATCTGTGGGATACATATCTGGAGGTGTATATTATTCACTTCAGCTACCAGAGCACAAGATGGATGGGTGCTTGGTGATTTATACCACCTTATGGTTGAATGCACTTGCGGTCTGTAGTACTGCAAGTGACATCTTGTGGGGGAAGGTAGCACCAGCAAGTTGGATTGGTGCTATTGTATAAAATTATGTAATTTGGTGGTTACCTATGTCACTGTACATGAAGTTTGTCTGGGGATAGGAATCTGATGTTGCTTGGGCATCGCTTGTTCCCTAATCACTAAGTGAAGTTAAATATGTTGAAAACAGTGGATGCATTTATGGTGTATAGGAGTCAGCATTCTAGTCAAGTGGGTTTCAACAGCAACGTCATGTACTTTCCAAGTAACTGGAAAACATAAAGATAAGTTGAGTCAGGAAACAGACCTGCCAGTCCTTTATCTTTAGGAGGAAGACTTCCCCCTTTTCGACCAGTATTTTTCTCAAGATAATATATAATATTTTAAAAAGAGAAAGATGTTATACTTTGTGAGAGCTGGTCTGCTTTAATATAAGAATGCCAGTTCTTCCTCTTTTTCGACAAAAGTTTGACCCGTTTGGAAGCTTGGAGGATGGGAGGTCTGCAGAGGGGGATGTAATGGATTCCAGTATTCAGGTGCATACATATATATATATATATATATATATATATATATATATATATATATATATATATATATATATATATATATATATATATATATATATATACATATATACATATATACATACATACATACATACATACATACATACATACATACATACATATATATGTATATATATATACATATATACCGTGTATTCCCTGGGGGACAACCCGTCCCTGGGTTAATGTAACTGCTCCCTATGTGTGCACCCTTTGCCTCTCGCATCCCATAAAAAAGTTTCATCAAACAAAACAAATATAACCGTAAAAGAATTGAGGGTACCTTATCACCCATCTGTAAAGTGGTTCTTGTGTCTGTAGGTTACAGCTAGTACCATAACCACATCAGTTTATAGTTCACAACCGTTGTTTTGCTTTGATGTGATGCTCCCATTCAGCAATATCAATACAGTTTGGGGCTGATAAGTGGTGAGTATGTTAACTAGGACAACTAATTGAGAAAATGTATGATTCCTTGCTGTATTTGATGTAAACATAACAGTGTTTTTTTTTCTTTTTTTTTTTTTTAAATGTGGGAAATGGGGACATATTATTTATTGAGGTATATTTTCAAGTTATTGACATTAAATATTCTAATATCTACTTTGGTTGGCTGGATGTGTCAACTAAACATTCTGTGAGCACTTCTCCAAAGAGCTGTATGTCTGTAATGGGTCACTACGAGCCTTGAGTCTCAAACTACTTCTGTTTTTAAGGCTTGTACCATGAACGAGGAAAAAGTATGGCTGTGTTAGAAACTTGGCATCAGATCTGTAATAGGTGCACCATTACCACAGTACCAGCCAGGTAGTTTGTGATTTGAAAGTGAAAACAACCTTTTGAACCTGCAAGTAATCATGCACAGAGTAAATGGTCACAAACAGAACTGGAGACATGACACTAGAAAGAAAATAAGCCAGTAACGAATGAAGCACATTTCAAAGTGGCAAAATGCTTTTGAATGTAAAGCCCAAAATACAAATAAGAAGAGGAATGTCATTCAGTTGTCAGAGTCATGATATTCTGGAACTTTCTGTGGCCTGTTCTATTTGGTTTCCCTCCCTGAGACAGTACATGAATAAATATGGAATCGCTTTCCCAGGGTAAGTCTAAATTTGAATTTTGCTATTTTTTCATATATTTTTTGCATATACTAACTAGTCCATATAAATTCTTTAAGTATAAGTCTTGCCATGATAAGTAAGAACGTGTTGGGCAGGATATATCTTTGTATTTGCTGATCTTTCACATTCATACATTCTTCACATTTAAGTGGGATGTTTTTACCAAATACAAGATAAAAGCAGGCAGCCACGCATCACATAAAAAAAGCATGTCTGGAAGTTTAAGGCCTTGAAACAGCTAAATGGTTTCCCACACATGACCCAATTATAAATTTATTTGGCTGTTGAAGCCTAGCATTTCAAAATATTGAATCGAACATGACAATATGTTAATTAATTTACAGGTTTAGACTTAAAAAGTGACAGGATTAGCTGTAGAGCATAGAAACATTGGATGGTGATAGTTTCGGGGGTTCAGAACATCATGGAAGATGTGCCACTGTTGCGCCTGTTTGTATAATTGTTAAAATATGTAAAAATAGATATCTGTATCTAGTCTCAGGAACATAGAAACTTTGTGAACTATTTTCTGGAGTCACAATTTAAAAATGAGTTGATTTTATTATCAGCAGAGATAACCCATAGTAACCTGTTAAAAGTGAATCTGTAACTGCTGGTTTTGCCAAAAAATGTATCTTATGCAATTGTTACTCTACCAATCACATCATTTGATGTGCTTGTCCTTGCAGTTAAATCTAATTGCACAGTTAAATAAACCTGGAGTGTGTCTCTTTGGATGAAGAAAAATGCTCGGGTCTATCACGAAGTACCTTCTGTAGCTCACTGTCTGCCAGAGTTGTCCCAGAAATGTTCCATGATGCACACTATGTGAATAAAAAGAATCCATGGGTCTCTAGTCGTGACCCCCCCCCCCAAAAAAAAAACAAAAACAAAATGTGTTCAGTTTTTCAGGCATGGCTTTGTGGGCAAGCGTGAGAACAGAACACAGTCTGTGTACAACTTTGCAACACTACAAAAAATTGGCATTCTTTTTGCGGAACTCGTTACATTTAAATTTTACTTGCTTGCTGCCCAAATTGCGCAAAATAGCGCAGCTACAAAAAAAGTTGTCTGCAACAGGGTTTCAGTGTAAAATTTTCATTACTAGAAATATATTGAATGGAAATGATAATGAAGTCAATCATGATAGCATGCCCCAGGTCAACAGCTTTCATTGGCATGGGCCGGGTACTTGGCACCAGGCGAGCAGCAAGGAAGATTGTGCTCAATCTTAATATAGGTTGCCTCCAAAGCACCCCCCTGACTTCCTATTGCATTCACTGATGTGGGCGCTCGCTGACCAGAGCACATCAGAAACATATAAGTGATCTAAGGGGATCCAATGGAGGCAAACTACAGGGCAAGGGTTAACTCTTTCAGTGCCAAATTTTGGACTGAGTCAACAGCTTCTTGGCACACATTGTGTCCAGTGCGCGCTGAGAAAAGCTGTTGCCCTGGGATGTTCTCTCTGGAACTATAGGCATGCTGGGAGTTGAATGAAAGGTCTTTTTATGAGGAATACAAATCTAGGATCTTAATGATAGTGCAGACTAGTTTGACTTAAGTAGATCAACCAAAGTTGTGATTGGCACTGAAAGAGTTAAAATGTACTTCCTGAGGCAGTCACAGTGTTCCTGAAGCATCAGCAGTCAACTTGATTCTTAGTCAGTGAAATTTCATTATAATAACACCATTTGTTCTGTGCAATGTGCGCCAATATCTAAATATGTCAGAAGAATGAGTGAAAATAGCAAAGGAATTTGACTTGAGGCCCTCAAAAGTAAGACATAGAGGGAGTGTTTTCCTGCTTTTGAACATTTATACTTTTCAGTTTCAATAACTTAAATGGTTTAAGAATTGCAATTGATTGACGTATATAAGGCATTAAATCAGAAAGAGTTCTCCAACAAAAACCATAAATGGTATTTGTAAAGTATTGACCATTCCAATTTTCTTTTGCTGCCTGAAGAATTGTGTCATTTGTTTTTGTTTGGTTGTCTTTTTTTTCAATTTGACCCATGTGGATTTGCCAAACTGATATTGTAAAATGTCTCTCTATTGTTGCTCCATGAAAGTTTTTACTTTCATGAACTAAGAGGCATCAGCTCTTGCCTCAAATTTGCACTTGTTTTTTTGTAAGAAATAAAATTTGTATGCATGTATAAACAAATGTGTATGCCTTATTTATAGCCCGCAATGGTTCTTAGCTCAGCTGAAATCTCAGTCAGCTGAGCTTATCTTATGGTCCTCCGTCCGTCGTCCGTCCGTCCGTCCGTCGTCCGTCCGTGTGTCCGTCGTCTGTCAACAATTTACATTTTCGACTTCTTCTCTGAAACCGTCAGCAAGATCCACTTCAAACTTGGTGGGGATGTGCCTTGGGTAGGTGTCTACCAAGTTTGTTCAAGTGGTCACGGTCCATTGATTTTTTGATTTTTAATGAATTTTTTTGTTCTTTTTTGGGCAAATCTTAAAAAATCTTCTCTGAAACCGCTCACCCAATTACTTTGATATCACACAGAAACACTCCCTGGGACACCTAGTTCTTAATTTGTTCACCAGGTGGCGCTGCAATTTTTTTCTATTTTTTCAATGAATTTTTGTGTGTTTTAGCTATTTTCGACTTCTTCTCTAGAACTGTCACTCAGATTAAGCTGAAACATGGTGGATATGTTCCTTGTAGAAGGGTCAAACAAAGTTGTTCACTATGTGGGAACGCTGCAGATTCCTGGTTTTTAACGATTTTTTCAATTCGGGTACTTATCAGTCAATGCAGCTTTCCTATTGATTACTATTGAAGTCAATGAGCATTCTAATGCTAATTCACATTTTCGACTTCTTCTCCAAAACCATCATCCAGATTAACTTCAAACTTGGTGGGGATGTACCTTAGGTGGGTGTCTACCAGGTTTATTCAAATGGTCATGCTCCAGTGATTTTTGGATTTTTAATGATTTTTTTTGTTCTTTTTTTTGACAAATCTTAAAAAATCTTTTTCTCCGAAAGCGCTCACTCAATCGCTCTGATATCACACGGAAAGACACCTAGGGACTCCGTGTTCTTAATTTGTTGACCAGGTTGCGCTGCAATTTTTTACTAATTTTTTATGAATTTTTGTGTGTTCTAGCTATTTTCGACTTCTTCTCCAGAACCGTTACTCAGATTAAGCTGAAACATGGTGGATATGTTCTTTGTAGAAGGGTCAAACAAAGTTGTTCACTATGTGGGAATGCTGCAGATTCCTGATTTTTAACGACTTTTTCAATTCGGGCACTTATCGGTCAATGCAGCTTTCCTATTGATTGCAATGGAAGTCAATGAGCATTCTAATGCTCATTCACATTTTCGACTTCTTCTCCAAAACCGTCATCCAGATTTACTTCAAACTTGGTGGGGATGTACCTTGGGTGGGTGTCTACCAAGTTTGTTCCCATGGTCATGTTCCAATCAATTTTGTTTTTTTTTATGATTTTTTTTTTCAAAAATCTTTTCAAAAGCTTTAATAGGAAAGTTTTAACATGGGAATTTCTTGTAATGGTTATAACTTAAATATTTTGGCCAGATTTACTTCAAACTTGGTGGGGATGTGCCTTGGGTGGATCTCTACCAAGTTTGTTCAAATGGTAACACTCTATTGATTTTTGGAATTTTTATGAATTTTTTTGTTTTTTGGGGGGCAAACCTTAAAAACTCTTCACCTCTGAAACTGCTCACCCAGTTGTTTTGATATCGTTCATAGACACTCCCAGGGACGCATAGTTCCCAATTTGTTCACCAGGTGGCACTGCAATTTTTTCTATTTTTTTTTTTTTTATGAATTTTTTGTATGGTTTTGTTATTTTTCACTTGTTCTCAGAACCGTCCCTCAGATTAAAGTGAAATGTGATGGATATGTTCTTGTGGAAGGGTCAAACAAAGTGTTTACTAGGTGGCACTGCTTTAGATTCCTGATTTTTAAGCATTTTCCATTCGGGTACTTATCGATCAATGCAGCTTTCCTATTGATTACTATGTAAGTCAATGGGCATTCTAGTGCTAGTTCACAGGACAACTGACACAAAATTTACTGTTTACTTGATAACTTGAGATCTGTTTTGAGTTAGTACTGTGATGCTGCACATGTTAATGTTTTTGTATGAAGGTCATGCTCAGACAGTACATGAATGACTTTGACCTCGTTTCTGGGGTCACAGTGCAACATACATGAATTTTACTCTTCATTATAACTTGAGAGCTACTTGAACCTTGATGTTGCACATGTTAATGTTCTTTTATAATGGTCAGACTTACTCAGAACATGGGTGACCTTGATCCTCTCCCAAGTTCATAGATCTGCAAGTGTGATGAATGTCAAGATCAGCTGAGCATGGGCTGTTCACACAGCCCTCTTGTTTTGTCAAGTTGTTTATGTTTTTCCATTTCTAGGGTTGCCAACATTCAAAGTGTCATTTCAGGTGCAAGTAGTCAAGACCATCAGGGACACAAAATAGTAATTAACAAAAAATGTATCAATAAATAGTCAATTTTGATGAGGGACACAACGGTAAATTGGTCAAATTTTCAGCTAATTTCAGGGATTGTCCCTGATGTTGAGGGACAGTTGGCATCTGTGCATTTCATTCCATATACTCTCGTACTGTCCAAGATTGAATTGCCCTGCAAATTTGCTTAGCCATTCTCACCTTGATGAATCTGGAAAAGTTCTTGCTTCTTGTGAATTAAAGCTTCAGTGCATGGTGCAGATGCCATCATGCTCTCTGTTAAGTAAAAGAGGAGTTCCTTGCACACAGCTGGTCAACAATCCTGGTTTGGTTTGTTAATATGCAGCCATCTGCAGTGCCTATCTGGCTATATCTGATAAGTACAATTGGCCTTTTGATCAATCAGGTTGATCTCAATTGGACCAAGTTAGCTTGGGCAGTGTGGCCAACACAACATGAGCTGGGGAGGTGGAAATGACTTCAATGCCATAGAAGGCAATGGCACAAGCCAAGGGACAGGAATTAGCAGACAACACCACTGGTCAAGTAGTATCATCTGACTTATCCTGACCATATGATTGGTCAGGATAGGTTAGGTGACCTCTTTGTACCAGCGCCATCCTCTAACCCTTGTCTCCTGGCTTCTGCTATTGTCAGCCCAGTGGGATTGGGTTATGGATAATTAATGAGGGTTGTTGGCTACTAAACAAAGTATTTTCTCCGAGGCTTTGGGTCTAGAGGGACAGTCACAAGACTTCATGAAGCAGATCGTGATATTACAGAGGAGGTCGGGACTGGGTCTGAAGTCTTCATCAAAGAGTGCCTGGTCTAAATATATCACTTTGATTCAAAGGAAACCTTTAGGTTCAGATGATAAAGTAAGAGGCAGGTCATTCAGTCCCCTAATTTATGAAAGTATGAAAATTAAAACTTCAGGACCTGAATTGGGGAACACAGAACTTGCAATCATTATGACACCTTTATGTTGGAGGGGGTTAACCTTGTACGTCCTTCTTTAATTGTGAATGTTGGCAATGTATGCCTGTGTATGCAATAAAGGTAAAAATAAGAGTGCAAGCCTATGAGATTGTTTTGTATGATCACTTACTGTGGCTCTGAGGCAAGTGTGTGGAATATAAGTAAGTGTGAGTACATGCTAATGTTTTACTGTTGGCGAATCCATTAAAATAACCTGGCAATATCAAATAGATTTTTTACCTGACTAGCCAAGAAGCAACAAGATTTCCAATAATGTTCATATCCAGATTCAAAATAAGCAGTCAAATGCCAGGAAAACTGTTTCAGTAAACTTCTCCACAGATACATGGTGCTTTCAGGAATAATGTATGATGGTTTTATATGTTGTATCTCCATAGGTGCCTTCACAAAGTGTAAAGTTTCAAGACAGCTCCTGTCATCTGAAGCTTAGGCTGGCAGTGCCATCTAGAAATTGGACCCTTTTTGTACTTCCCCTCTGTGTCTGACAAGGCATGGTGCATGTCATATTCTCTGGTGTTCATGAAACTGGTGTAAGAAACTGAGGGAAACTAAGGTTTCATGCATAATTTCCCTGTAAAGTTGTTGGTAATCAAAGTATTAAAATATGTGGATATGTGTCTGGCTAAAGGTGTGGGAATTAAGCTGCAGAAATTGACATATGGGAGGTGGAGAGAGAAAATCCTTTGTTCTTGCACAGTCCCTTAATAGAAAAAAACATGTTCACTGGTACTTAATAGTGCTGGCCTGTTGTGGTGGTTTTAGTTTAATGTGTTTTAGTGCATGGTAAATTGTAAGAGGAGTATTTCTAAGCTATTTCATACTTAATGTAAATGTGGATACTGGATGCATATCCATGCATTTAATGGATTATTCCGGACTTCATAGGTGCTGCCATACTGGTGCTATAATGGGTATATGCAATGATGTCCAGTAGGATAGTCATTGCATATGGTTCAAGTGCTGGGTGTACTGCTTTGGGTTATAGCAGCTGGTTTACAAGGTACTTTGGGTTACTAAATTTAATGTTAATGTTAATGTTATGTGAAGCGGATCGTATGTAATTTCATGGTTAACTGGAATTTGAGAAATCATGTAAATACATCTACAGAGTAGATAAGTGCAGTTGGTATGGAAGTTGTATCATACATGCACATACATTCCTGGTTTATTTATCTTTGATGATTTGGTACATTGATGCAGTTGATATAAAGTATATGCAAGTTATGAGGCTTTGTAATAGGAACTTAGCTTATAATTGAATTGTCCATATGAATATGCACTGAATATTTTCATCCTTTACTTTCACAGTGTTCAAGAGCCAGTGTTGTACATGCAAAGTGGAGTCGATTCTCACTGGGGTAAGCTGTTGATATGTGGAATTAAACATAACTGCTTACCTGTGTTCTGGTTCATTTATGTTTTTGGTTTAAGTTTATTTCTGGCAGTAGTGTCATTGTTGTTATGTTCAGTTTGTTTAGTTACTTGTGTTTCTGTTCAGTTGAGCAGTTCAGTTCTTTCATTACCCTGAATGTACTTCAAAATTCCACGAGTTTTAATTTTCCAATTTAATGCAGGTTTTCCTTCCACATTAAATGTGCTACAATTTTCCCAAGTTCAATATTCCGAACAGGGTCTCCTCAGGAAAATTCGGGAATATTTATCCCTTGCGAAAATTTATGATTGTACAGTAACTTCTCTAACCTCCTCTTAATCCCTCAAATCCTACTTGCTTCCCATGCACTCATCCTAAGCCTTAGTAATATCCCCATCACCAAAGCATCGCAGTCTAACTATGCTAACCTCCCAACAAGCTTCTGGTACCTACCTATCACTGTCTCTATCCCTATTCTCTCCTCTGTTCTTCCCTAGCTGTTTTAGCCATCATTGGTGCTGACCTGCACAGTGACTCTCATCTGCTCCCCACTACAACCTCGAGCCTCTCCTCAACATCCCTAATCTTGGTCCCTGGGAGGCACACCCTAACTCTATTCTCCCTGTCTGTCCTACAGAAGGTCCTATCTACCTTCCTAATTATGCAGCTCCCTATCAGCACTGCCTCTCTAGGTCCCTGTTCCCCCTCCCACTAGGCCCTGCCACTCTCTGCCCCCCCCCCACCTCCCCCCCCCATCCTGTTCACCCTATCCTGCCTCTAACTCTATTTTAAACTAAATTAAAGGCTGCCAGCTGTACCTCCTAAACCTCCACCCTCCGCCACTTCCCGCAACAAAACTGAAAGCTCTCTTCCCTTGCCTCCTTTAGAGAGCAGGCTTGTCCTGCAGCACTGAAATCCACTCACAGACAGCACCCCTCACACTATATGTAGTCGTCCCACTCACCCCCTCTAGCTCTAACCTGCACTCTTCCTCCCCTCCTGTCTGCTCCTTCCCTACCCCAACCTATCTCCCTTCTACCTGCCTCACCCTGTGGAACTTGAAGATCTCCCTCCTGCTGCCTTTCCTCACCCTGCACACCTGCTGCTCTGTGGCAAGCCACGTCCCAACATACTGAATCTTGTGTTTGTTTATTTTCTTGCTGCTATTTAATGGTATTCAAGATGGTGGCCTCCATGCTCAATGACCTATTTTCGCTCAGAAAAAATATTTATCCGATTTTTTCTTGATCACTATCATGATTTTCTGTTGAACACTCCCTGAGCTTTCTCTACATATTCATAAACAAAGTCCGTTCTACTTTGTTCAATCTCTGTCTATAGCTATGGCAAATTTCAAAACTCCAGTTCTAAGCCAAAAATATACTTTTTTTGAATGACACTCACTGACAAGGGTCACTTAGTTATAGAAAAACAGGAAAGCATTAGCCACACCGATAAGAATGGGCCTGTTCAGACTAATCACTACCATTGTTATGACCACTTTAAAATTCTCTACTGATGTAAAAACAAATTAGCACAATCCACTTACTGGGCCCCAAATATGGAAAAGGCGCATGTGAACGCACACCCAAACAAGCCAAGTGTGGTAACGTTTGATGTCCCCAAGTTAAAAATACTTTTTTAAAAGACAACATCACAAAGGTAAAACTGCAAGTTCATTTCACTCAATAATGAAAACACAGGACAGAAGAAGTGAGTATGTGTCATATGACAGCCATAAATGCATAAAAATTTGCCACATTTTTTTAACATGATTTTTTCGGAACTGAGTTTTTGCTCAACCTATGCTGTTTGTATCTCGCCTCACAAACAAACAAATTGCCCTATCACATTTAACTCCAAAAGAAAAACATCATAACCAGGAGCGATTCCCAGGAACTTTTTTCTGACAACCCCTTCCATGACTGCAGCAATTTATAGCAGGCAAATGAAGAACCTGCTAAGACCAACTTAAAAATTTTAAATTCTCTCTCTCTCTCTCTCTCTCTCTCTCTCTCTCTCTCTCTCTCTCTCTCTCTCTCTCTCTCTCTCTCTCTCTCTCTCTCTCTCTCTCTCTCTCTCTCTCTCTCTCTCTCTCTCTCTCTCTCTCTCTCTCTCTCTCTCTCTCTCTCTCTCTCTCTCTCTCTCTCTGTATATAGGTCTATATATATATATACACACACATATAGATATATATTTAATTTCTAAGATTTCAATTTGAAAAAAAATTGAGTGACTTCTGTATGAAAAATGTGAAAATCCTGCCAAGTCAGAAATAATGCTACCATATCTCGAAAAATTCCAGTCCCGCAAAAACTGTGGATACAAAACTATCGATGTGTACTATTCAGAAAATGTATAGGGTTACTGTACTTATGAAAACAATAAATGGGTAATGTTGATCCAAAGTTGCCAGTTTCACTGCACACTGACCACAGATCTTCTATCTTACACTAAGATTAATTCGATGAAATGAAAATGTTAAAAACAGAGTTAGTATTGTAGCCCAGATTGTTTATTCCTAATTCATGTATATTTTGATTCACATATTAGGCAAAGGATGATGTAGTTCTGGGTCAAAGGTGCCCCAATTTCATTTTCGGCTCAAAGTCATGGTCAGATCAAATTATTTGTGAAGAAGGCCACTGTTTATAATAGTGTTCACTTTTATTGGACATTTCTTTTAATTCTTTGTACATTTGATTTTCACATTTTTATTGATCGAACAAGTTTGACTAATCCTAATTGACTTTTTATGTTTATGTCTGTTATATTGCACAGACTTTAATGGGAAATGTGGATCTGAACAACTAAATAGAGAAGTGTATGAATTTTACAATAAGAGCCTTTCGAATTTGAATCTGTGCTAATTATTTCACAAAGTTTTGCATCTAATATATCTCTCTTAAGTATTTGTAGAGCCTCGGGATGCTTGTCACGCACTTAAATATATTTAATAAGTGAAGAATTATGTTTATCATTTAGAATAAGCATATGGGGTATGGAATGTAATTAAAAAAAAACTGGAAGAAATCATTCCGGAATTTTGAAAAAATAGTGTTTGTGTCGGCCAATTTTAAAAGGAAATCATCATAGTGCCACACTGCGTTGAAAGCCTGGTACGTAGCGTGATTTGAGGATAAAAACTGAAAGGTCATGGTATAAAAAAGTGCCAAAACAGAGCTTAATTAGTATTTTCAGTAGTTCAATGTTAAAGTCTCCTCCTATTACCGCACTATGTTTCGGCTTTTTGCATTTGCTGTATAATTGTACCTAAATTTCTCCATAAATAATTCATAATTTTTGTTTAGGTTCCTCGGGGGCCTCCCAAATATCCCCTATTATAATTCTTATTATAAAACTTTAGGACCTGTATCCACTATCTGGGCAGCCTCCCCCACTTAGCTCCATCTTGACTTCAGCAGGGGGCTTTTGGCTCCTGTGCCCAGTGCTGCTACCCAATTCATAGCCTGGAGACGACTTCAGTGTCTGATACAATATTCCCATTCTGGGGCCCACTGCTGACCACAACTGGGAACTTCAAGGCATTGTATTTTCATTTTTACGCAATGATCACTCTGAAAAAGTCTCAAAATACATTGTACTATCATTCATGGGCAACGGGAACAACTATGCATATACTTTTGGTGGTTAAATGCACCACTTATCTCATTGTACACACAGTTCCTTATGCCACACTGGCCAATCGGGGAATGATTCCTGGCTTTGTCTCTAGCGTACCTGTCGTCATCAGACCACTAATCATTGGTTTTGTCAGATATATGAAACCAAAAGTCCATATCTTGCATATATTTCAAAGCATCAATATTGATGTGATATATGCTGTTTTATGATGTATATTATCTTTCGGGCCTCTTACTCCCACAATGCATTGCGTCATGTTCAAAATGGTGCTCGCCAATACGTGCATGACCTGCCAGGGTATTGTGTCGCATGTAGATTTGTAACTAACTATGATAACTGCTTGAAAACAACCGAGTTGGCAGATTACAGTTCAGATAATAAGTCATGTTTTAGAAATACATTACTAACTGTTTGCCCTATATGTTAACTGGGAGAACAGACACCTGTAAGCTAGTGAAATATTATGATTATGATCACCGAACAACCATGGCTATGCAGCTATGCTGTTTCCCCCACCCAAAATTAACACTCCAGACTTAGTTGAAATACAATGCTGTGTTTTATTTGCCTTTTGTGCAAAATAATGGCACAAATGAAGCTTTCAGTGTCGATCAATTTTTTATCAGGTAAGAGCAGCTTGAAACTTTTTTTATGTGTCATAAAATTTACAAAGGTCGGGCCTTTTCAACAAGGTGAGTTGGAATAACGGAACCACACATATATTTTGGTTAGGCCTTAGGCATATTCGACATTTGTTCAAACTTGTTTAAAATGGATGTTCTTTCCCCTTACACACATTATCTCCTTTGGCAGCAGTATAATTTGTTACCAGGGCACATCCGGACGCATTTGTTTTTATGTCAACAGCCAAGCCACCATTAGCTGTGCAGATTTTACCACGAGACACTAGATTATAAACGCCCTGGCCCGTCACCAGCTTTGTCCTGGAAGGGAGCTCGGATTTTCAAGATATTGACTTTGGGAGTGAGCGTGAGTGACCGAGCAGGGGGGGGGGGGAGCTTGGGAGCGGGAGTCAGCTTGCTCCCTTCAAAGGTAGGAGCTTTTGGGAAACCAACAACCAAAACAGTATGCTCTGGTGAGTGTTTGGGTCAAATTTCTGACCATAAAGCAATACCATATCCAACTCAAATTACACAGTTGCTAGATTAATATAACACTTATTTCAAGATATTTTTGCAATAGTGAAGGGCTTTAGGTGGTCGGTGAAAAGCTCAGTCACCAAAAAGGGTCTTTAGTTTTGATGGATCACAAAATATTTGCTTTTCAGAAAATTTTATAAACGTATGAACTTTTAGAATTGTCTGGATCTACAGATGACAACATATAACAGGGAATATATTTCTTGTTTAGTATGGTCGATTTTGATGAGAAATGGAATCTCACCTTTTAGTGTGTATAAATGTCACTTGACAAATTTACATTTCTTTTAGCCAGAAAGTTTTATTTTTTGGTTCATTCTGTCTCAAACTTGTACAATCATAAGTTTAATCTGTCTATCATAGATCTATCATTAAAATTTTGATTTTGTTATTTGTTACATTTAGATTAAAGTGCTGTTATTAAAAGGCCATCACCAAAGTTTGCAAGTCCAAATTTTATCTCAACCTCATTGCAGATTAAAACTGCCAAACTAGGTAAACACCATGCCAGATGTATTAACCTTGGTATTTCATAATGTTGAGATAAGGCAAAATAAATTTTTGAGGTTAAACAAAAACTACATTTCTGAAAAAAAAAAAAAAGCTGGAACAGGCTAATTTTGCAACAGAAAATCAAATGTCTCCCCGTGCGCCCTTACTATTGTCATCCCTATTTTTATGAATAGGCATACCGAATCCAATGATCTACAGATATGGTGTTGTCACCCTTATTTTTATGAATAGGCATACAGATTCCAATGATCTACAGATATGGTGAAGGCACACTCTTTATTGACATTTCAAAACGTTGATGCCCACGTGACCTTGAAAAATAGGTCAAGGTCATACATTTGCAGTTACAAGCAAGGTCTTACAAAAGTCTTACATAGAACATAATCACACAAAATGTCTGCCTCTTTAAGACAAATCTTTCTCCAGTGCATCTGCAATGATTTTTAAAAAGTTGCCACGTGACCTTGAAAATCGGTCAAGGTCACCCATCTCCAATCCCAGCCTAGTTGGTATTATGGTACATAAACATGCAAAATTCCAACCTCCTAAGTCAAATCCTTGCATTGTTGTTGCATGCGTGTTAATTTTAGATGACATGCCCACGTGACCTTGAAAAATATGTCAAGGTCACCCATCTCCAATCCCAAGCAAGATCATATATAGGAACATCTTCACATAAAATTTTAACTTCCCAAGTCAGATCTTCCTTGAGTTATCACGTCCACATTGATTTTAGACGAAATGCCCACGTGACCTTGAAAAATATGTCAAGGTCATACATCTGCAGTTACAAGCAAGGTCTTACAAAAGGCTTACAAAGAAACATAGTCACAAAAAATGTCGAACTCTTTAAGTCAAATCTTTCTCGAGTGCATCTGCAATGATTTTTAAAAGTGGCCATGTGACCTTGAAAATAGGTCAAGGTCACTGATCCACAATCCCAACTTAGTTCATATTATAGTTCATAATCATGCAAAATTTCAACCTCTTTAGTCAAATCCTTGCAGAGTTATTGCGTCCGGGTCAATTTTATATGACATGCCCATGTGACCTTCGCAGTAGGTCACGGTCACCCATCTGCAATCCCAGGCAAGGCTTTATATAGGAACATCTTCACAAAAAATTTCAACTTCCCAAGTCAAATATTTCTCGAGTTATCGCGTCCGCAACACACAGAAGAAGAAGAAGAAGAAGAAAAAGAAGAAGAAGAAGAAGAAGAAGAAGAAGAAGAGGAGGAGGAGGAGGAGGAGGAGGAGGAGGAGGAGGAGAAGGAGGAGGAGGAGAAGGAGAAGAAGGAGGAGAAGAAGAAGAAGAAGAAGAAGAAGAAGAAGAAGAAGAAGAAGAAGAAGAAGAAGAAGAAGAAGAAGAAGAAGAAGAAGAAGAAGAAGGAGAAGAAGAAGAAGAAGAAACGGACGCAAAAACTATATTTCCCCCCGTTGCACGGGGAGACATAATTCAAACAGGGAAAGTTCTGTTTCTCGCAGGGCTTCAAGTACACTCATGATAGCAAATATACTCTCCTTTAGTTCATCTATGATTTTAGACCATCAAGTTATGAACATAAACACTTTCATTGGGACATTTCAAAAAAATAAAAATTTGGTACCAGCAATTTTGAAACTGAGATGACCTGGTTTTCCTCGTTTAGTAGAAGGGCCTCCCCCAAGACACTCTAAAAGAGATTCGTGCCATTACAACAGTGTTTCACTAAAAAGTGCACTTTGAAAAAGCCAACACCCATGATATATTAATTTTTAACTGCAGGTAAAACTTAAACTGTCAGACTAGACTCCTGTCAATTCTTAGAAATCAGTTAAGGTCTCGCATGCCAGCATGATCCCTAATGGTTTGGGTTAAATTGTAAATAGTTTAGACCTAATAGATGTGTCATGCCAATGTGCGATAGCCCTCCCAATACGTACATGTGCATTGACATACATACATACATACATACATACATACATACATACATACATACATACATACATACATACATACATACATACATACATACATACATACATACATACATACATTCTTTTTAGGAATGGGGATTTGGTCGAGTGGATATGTGCGTTTCTATTTCAGCTAGGCGACTGGTGCCAAAGGTTGCAGGTTCGAGTCCCGCTCGTTCCGAACATGAAATATACAAACATACATACATACATACATACATACATACATACATACATACATACATACAAAAGTAATCCAATTTGTCGAGGCATGTGCGGGTGTTCAAGTTTTAATATTTACATTCGGAGTTTTTGTTAGCATTGAAAGAATAGGGACAAATTTTGTTTTCATCAATCGATGGTAACATCATGTACAGCACGGCACGTGTCAGTGCCTACTTGCCCCTACGTAACAAGCGGCTGGCCACACCCATAGCTCCTCCCACTGATAAACTAAAGGTCCTTCGCAGTGGTCATCAAAACTTTTACGCACAAATATTCATGACAAATTTAATTCTAGTATTAATGTTAATATGAATATAAATATAAAAAATGAAGTCTGTCTCTGTTGTTGTCATTGGCATGTAACAGCGCGGTATGGTAGGCATTTTTTTCATGACGTCGCGATAGCGACGTCATGAAAAATGCCTACCAAGAACCGCGCTGTTACATGCCAATGACAACAACAGAGACAGACTTCATTTTTATAATGAATAAACTTTAAAACGGGATAGCGACATTCAGCTAAATTCGAATATGCGTGTTAACTCTTTCAGTGCCAAGCGTTGGAGTGAGTCAACAGTTCTCCTTGGAGCACTTCGGTGAAAGGGCGCCGAGGAAAGTTGTTGACCTGAACCTTGACATTCTCTGGTACCATAAGCATGCTTGTATTTGAATGAAATGTCTTTTTACAAAGTATATGAATTAAGTATCCTCGTGATGAATCAGAGGAAATCGGCTGTAGTAGTTCGACACTTGGTATTGAAAGGATAAATCCGACATGACGTTAATTATTTAATCTGCCCAAGATATATTTCTTCTGGGATGTGCACTTAACATCAGTATATTAGTATTTGAGTTGTACATGTAGAGTCTAATTTGCCCATGATATATTTCCTCAGGGAAGTGCACTTAACATCAGTATATAAGTATTTGAGTTGTACATATAGAGTCTCTAAGAATAAGCTTTCAGACGAAATTGTACTATTTTTACGTTTTATCTAAGATTTCATCTTTTGAAGATCTAAAGAAACAAACATAAAGGACAATCTATCCATTTGGTGAACAAGTCACTCAGCTTTAGAATCATTAATAAGAATCAATAAGTATTACATTAATAGTGCAGGTAGTTCAGTGTTATTAGGCAGGTCCCTGGGCCAGGATCATGCCCAACAAAGCAAAAATAAGGCTTGAATATAGAATACAGAACAGAATAATTTATTGCACTTTTATACCCATACAAGGTCCATGGCATACGATATAAAATGTACAATATATAGCATATGATTATATGCTCAATATAGATAAAACAGGCATGAAATGCACTAGAGACTGTTTAAGCTGATTAAGAACAGGTGGGCTACAGATTTACGAAATGGAAGAGACTGCCTGATGATTTTGCAAACATGCACCGCCACTTTGGGGCCCAGAGGAGACGCAGTTGAGAGAAAAAATGGCACTTTGGTGCACTTGAAATGAGTTTTGAGTGTGCTTGGAAATATATTATAATGTGGGCAATTTATCAAATAGTACAGAAAACACATGATCCACATTCATTAATTCCAAACCCAACAATGACAGCAAAAAGATTTCACACTTGCCAAAGCAAAAAAAAAAACAAAAAAAAAAAAACCGTTCAACATCTTCAATGGAATTTTGATTGCAACACATAATCTGTCCCGCAAAATTCGTTTTTGCATCTGCCAATTTGGATGCGAAATTCGTGATTACTAAAGTCGTAATTTTGACACACTCTTGACGTAGCCAACTTTTTTAACGGAGACTTCGTAGTTTTCAATACAGTATTCTTTTAAAAATATTCTGTAGGTACGTAATTTTGGAGAAGTGCCAGAGGGTATGTCTTGATGTATGCTAGAGAAAAAAATGTGGCTGATGTTGAACACGCAAACGAAGTGATAACTCTCGGAAGATTTTTTTTAATCCAAAAATTTCCTTTGTTAATCCATACAAAACCAAAACCCATTATTGTCCAGTATATTCTTGAGCGCCATAATTCAAAACAACTTTTCCTTGTTCCCCTAAGTCCATTATCTCTTGAAGGGAAACACGTAGTAAATGTTCTTCTGAAAATTTCATGATCCTAAGCCAATATTTGTTAGTATTAAGATATATATATTAAACATAACTCCACTTGAGTATTGGCCCATAAATTCAGCTGTATGTTTCACAGAAGTCTTTGTATGCATTTTTTTTTTCACAAAATGGGTTTGCTAATACATACCACAAGTACAGTTAATGGACAGGTGGAGAGCCTATTACTGGAAATGTTGTTCTAAGCGTGGACGACTTACAGAAGCTCGTTTAGAAGTCTAGTTAAATAACAGATATATCTCATTGAGGCGGGATTTTCTCGTTTGTTTATTTGTTTCGTATGTTGTTTCCTATCCTTTTTTCAGTCAAAGGGGGTTCGCTGGAACCCCTCCACCGGCCCAACAAGTATGGTGACAGGCCTGGAGTTGAGTTGCAATGAAGAAAAGCCAGAATCTTCACTTAACCAAGTCTCGTGTACGCATATACACGGCAAGCAACCATGAGTATCCAGACAATGTAATAAAATATGAAGTTCCTCAAAGTTAGAGTTTAACGAGCCAGTTTAGACTTACTTTTCTTTAAATGACAAACCAGCTTATCGATATTATGATATGGAGATTATTTTATAAGCTTTGTCTCATACAAATTAGGATCATTATCACTTTATGAAGTTGTACTCATTGAATTTAAAAACGAATTTTCGCCCAAACCCCCAACACCATCCAATATTCTATTGACATTAGCCATGTTCAAAACAAGAATTGCTCAGGACATGCTGAATACGTAACATATGCATATTACACAGTGAGAAAATTAAGTTCCTGAATAACCTGTAATACCAAATAAAGTGTAGGAAAAACAACGGTTTATATAAAAAAAGAATGACACAAAGTGGAATAAGAACCGGAGCACAAAACCGCGGATAGCGGATGACAAAATTTGCCTATACGCTAAGGTGTGATGAAAAAAGAATAAAAAAGTAGTAGCGTGTAGTTTGGAATACATAAAGTCAGCCAAACGGAGATCATTGTTGCAAATGTTACGTAATTCAATTTATGTTTACAGCATGTATATACCCCCAACACGAAAAGAGTAAAGAGGAAATAAAGTAATTCTTGTGGTTGATGGATTCATAGTCATTCACACTTGGGACAAGGACTAATGCAATCCCTATCTCATTTCAGACCAATTGAGTGTTGTGTGATAAATTGCATTATATTGAAAACACCTTCGGTATATAAGCCCGAATAATTGCACATAGATCAACCTAAAAAAACATGTAATCGTTGATAAACATTCATTCGGGTCAAAATAATAATGGATTTACATACAACTGCAAGTCCAGAGTATATAAGCACCATAACACGGGCTGTGACGTCACGAGGGTATGACTAGTCGTTGTTTCTGAGTTCTCGCGACTTCAGAGTTTTTAGCGGCAAATGCTCTATGGATATTGGACTTAAACATCGGGGGACAGCCTTGAACAGATTTATGGCTCCAAATCTGTGAGTATCGCTACAAATTTTGCCTGACAAGACTACTAGAGATGCCTGTCCCGCCCCACATTGCACAGAGGATTAAAAAAAGTATAGCCCCACATTCCACAGGGGATTAAAAAATTATAGCTCCATTTGGATATAAAATAGATGGGTGAGCGATAAGTTCAAACCGTAAACAGGTTAAATCTGGAATTGTTAAAGTTGACACATTGATAACAATCATGAAAAATTGATAAATTTAAGCAAACTAAAAATAGCCCACAGATAAGCTCCAAACTGGTTTCACTGATGTGCGCTGGTTAACTAATAACAGAGTGGGACAGCGATGCACAGGTTTATCTGGCCACGTGGGTTTGTTGATTAATATTCTCGTTATCTTGGACTTACAGGGTCAGTGCACTTTGACCTCGGAATCAACCATCTGAGGGACCGTGTGTACTACTGCATGGTGGCGTGATATATTGACAGAAGGGATCACGATAAGTGTTTCTTTATGATTAGGAATATTAGAGAAAAATACCAGTTTTAATGGTTTTTATTAAGAAAGTTCTCGAAAGAAATTAAGTTGAAACTGGTCAATTTAAAAAAGTTACGTATGCAAAGTTGGGCTCTAAAAACCTATAAGTTTTGTTTCTGCACGTCTTTTTTCGTCATCATTCGTCAAGACTGTAATGGGACACATGACACTTGGTACACTACAGGTGAACACACGATGGATTGCCCAGACTGCACGGGACTTCGATACTGTCACCACATGGCTGACTATACAAAGCCATGCTTCATCTGTACGTGGTGTGAAGCCACACTGAAAAATACATGTCATCGATGGGCGGTACATTCAGCAAAGTGTCCTAAAAAAGCGACCCTTCCACCTTGTATTTGCTTTGACAATTGCCATCACTGTTTCCAGAAGCCTGGCGTCGACAGAAAAATGTATGTTCATTGCCGTCACTTGTTCTGCAGGCAGTGTGACCACGGCGAAGGAGCACCCGATGCCTGCCTGTGCCGCAGCGAACCACTGTGAGCCTGAGTCAGAGCTGAATCCGCAAA
Organism: Hermodice carunculata; assembly: GCA_964020975.1. Lineage (NCBI taxonomy): Eukaryota > Metazoa > Annelida > Polychaeta > Eunicida > Amphinomidae > Hermodice > Hermodice carunculata. Next base: position 21,365,783 of record OZ026624.1, read on the forward strand.
ATATATGAAACCCCCAAAGTTCTTTTCAGGACTACCCAAATCCTCCCGAAAGAGTGTGGTTAAATTTTGGATACGTATGCATGTAATGCCTTGATTGCCGACAGTTCAAAGATCATACTTACAAAAACGTGTTCATATACAATAATATCCAAGTCACACAAAATTTACATTAGGCAACATTTACGACACAAGAGTATGGCACTATAGTGGAGAAAACACGTCTAACGTTTAAAATACGGCACCACATGCTACAAAACTTGTATTCTACTGCATAGACCCAGAACTACATGTAATAGTCTTTCATGATTTCTATTTTTACACGTGCCATTACGCACCTGCATTTTTGTGTCGCAACGATTGTGTATTGTATGTTATATGTTTCTTCTGAAGTACGCCTCTTCAATCTTACTTTTTCAATCATCGCCAACTCTCACTGTTCCTATGTTGTCTTCAATCTGGGTGTTATGTACATGTATAGTGGGACCAATACCAAGCACGGCCCCTGTCAAATTCAGAGTGTTTTGGATACGCTGAACTCAGGCATGGCTAGTGTAAAACATAGTTATTGACGATCCTTCGCTAATGTGCCTGGGTTTAACGATACTTGCTTGTGTATAATTTTTTCGTAACGACTATAATTACTAATTGCCAAACGATAAAAATTCAGCTATATGTATATTTCAAATACATATCAATAATACTTCATCATAATGTTATCGAATTTATATTTAATACTAGCCTATCGTTAGTAGTGGTAAACGTCCTCGTGATAACCTTCTTCCAGCCAAACTCTGGCACACTGTACTGGTCTCTTCCATCAGAGTGGATAGATACTCGCTCCACAGGTATACTTTGGTGTGTCAGACTATATTTGATAATGCATATTGCCCTTCGTAGACACGAAAGATTTTTGAACTTCATTATAATTGTTTTGAAATGTATATACCAATTGATTATGTCTTGTTCAAGGTTATTTTCAGTAGCCAATTATGGCTTCAACCTCCTTTTTCTTGATACTGACTGCATGGTTGAAGACATTCTACTGCCTCCTGGATCAATATTATATATTACTGCGTACTTATGTGTATTAGCCTTTGCTGTTTCACGACCTTCTCAGGGTAAACGCTTTCATCACTCAGAGGTTAGCACGGAAACCTTGGTTAGGCTGCATATCTTACAGAAACAAGTTGAAATAACCGTGGAATATTTATTTTGTATCTGTGCCATTCTTCTATTACTATGTGGGGATATTCAACCTAATCCAGGGCCTGATGATGGTTTCGTTGACTTTACAATCTGTCATGCAAACATTCGTATGGCCTAGAGGTCAGCGTGTTCGACTTTACATTTAGGTAAGCGAGTGTGCCGAAGGTAGTGGGTTCGAATCCCAAACAGGTCGACATAAATTTTATCGTATTTTTCAGTAGCCTATCTCCCGACAAATTGCGTTATATTAAGACATCATTAGCCGATTCATTCGACATTATCGCGCTGTCTGAAACTATTCTCTCAAACGCACACCCCGACCGCGACCTGGAGATCCCGGGCTTCCACCCAATCATGAGACGGGACAGAACTACTGGAATTGGCGGAGGCGTGGCTCTATATGAGTCGCGGTCGCTCTTTGTTGGACGTCGCTACGATCTTGAAAATGATTTAGAAATTATGTGGATTGAAATTCGGCTACATAATAACAAATTCCTTTCAGCAGTTGTGTACAGATCCCCAAATTCCACTGTTAATTTCTGGGAGAAACTTCAAGACAATATGGATGATGCCAAAACTGCTGGTGTACACAAAATTATAATTATGGGAGATCTAAATGCAGATTCAGCCACCATCCATGGCAACAAACTGCAACACTTCTGCTCTGTAAACTTTCTTACTTTACATATTAACGAGCCAACAAGAATAACTGAAAATACTTCTACATGTCTGGATCAGATTATTACAAATATGCAAAATTTTGTTCGAAGTGTAAATGTCTCTGCCCCACCAGCAAATTGTGATCACTGCCTTGTAAGCGCTAGTCTACTTTTTCTTTGACTCAACCAACGTTGACTTAATATGCAAAAAGTGGACAGATACCTTCATGTCAGTAGCTAAGGAGTATGTACGAAACAAGAATGTAATAATTAAACCGAGTGACGCTCCTTGGTACACATCTACCCTCCGCACTGCAAAACGCAAGGTGGAACGTATCCACAAAAAAGCCAAACTGAGACCAGCACTTTGACCATACTTTAGGCAGTTGCGAAATCAACATATTGAGGAATTCAGGCAAGCAGAAGAGAGCTACTTTAAACGTTTAGAGAATAATCTCAACAATGACCATAAACGGAAAAAAAGCTGGTGGCACACCGTCAAATTCCTCTTACGAAAAAATGAAGTATCTGATATACCGGCGCTTTTCCATGATAATATAACATTTACCGATAATGATGCAAAAGCCCAGCTATTGAGTGACATTTTTATTGACCAAACCAAAATTGACGATGCAAATTTTTCATTCCCGCCCCTTGAAAGGAACAGCATAAATATTTTTGGAAAATATCTCAATTAACAGCAACGAGGTATTTTGGGTATTAAAAAGCTTAGATATTTCTAAAGCTAATGGTCGTGATGGTATTAGTGCGTGTCTCCTCCGGGAAGCTGCTCCTGCTATTTCAGAGTCTCTCACAAAATTATTCAATATTTCTTTAGCCGAAAATAAATTTCCATGTGAATGGCAAAAGGCAAATGTGGTTCCAATTTTCAAAAAAGGGTCCCCGAACGACTGCAACAACTACAGACCAATATCACTTTTAAGTTCTGTAAGCAAGGTTTTCGAGAAAGTAGTTTTCAAACATGTGTTCAAATTTTTTTCGGGAGAACGTAGCGATATCAGAATCGCAGTCAGGATTTATACCGGGTGATAGCGCGGTCAAGCAACTTGTACTTTTGTATCACCATTTTTGTGAAGCTGTCGACATGCCGAAGGATGTCAGAGTAATTTTTTGCGATATAACCAAGGCTTTCGACTGCGTCTATCACCCGGGTCTTTTGCACAAATTAAAAAAAATCTGGAATAAACGGTTCATGTTGCAATGGTTCGGAGATTACTTGGAGGGAACAAACAAAAAGTTGTTGTTCAAGGAGGGTCATCACAGTGGGGAAAAAGTCAAAGCAGGCGTCCCTCAGGGATCTGTTCTGGGACCCCTATTATTCTTAATATATATTAATGATATTGTAAACATTGTTCAATCATCCATACGACTTCTTACGGTGGATGATGCCAATGCTGCGACCAACATTCTTAACACTGACTTATAGGAAGTAGAATCTTGGTCGCACCAGTGGCTGGTATCCTTCAATCCGACAAAAACCAAGAGCATGATAATTTCTAAGAAACGAAATCCTTTACAGTACCCTGATTTAGTCTTTATGGATAGTACACTGCCAAACGAAACCGATCACAAACATCTTGGCCTCACCATTCCCTCTGATTTAAAATGGTCTAGTCATATCAAGGAATTGTTTACTAAAGGAATGAAAATGGTCAATATTTTGAAATATTTGCAATTTCGGCTTAATAGGAAATCTCTAGAAACACTTTATCTTTCTTTCGTAAGACCTCTCCTGGAATATGGGGCAGTAGTCTGGGACAACTGTACTTTACAGGAGTCCACGCAGTTAGAAAACGTTCAACTTGCTGCAGCTAGAATTATTACTGGTGCAACTGCTGGTACTAACCACAATCTTATCTATCAAGAATCCGGCCTCGAGAAATTATCTTCTCGTCGGGAAAAAAGCAAACTCATTCTATTCTTTAAAATGATGAACGGTGACACTCCCGCATATCTACAAAACCTTATTCCTGGTCCTGTTAGTGACAGAAACAGGTACAACATTAGATCTGGTTCGAGATTGTCCCATATTAGATCACGAACGAATTTATGTGACTCTTCCTTTCTCCCATCTGCTGTTCGACTGTGGAACAATTTACCCCCTGAAGTCCGTAACTCGGAAAACCTTGCAGAATTCAAGAAAAACTTAAATCAGGGAACTGAATGTGTCAATAAACTGTTTTACAGGGGCGAGAGACGACTTGCTGTGTTCCATGCGCGTCTGCGCATGGGATGCAGCAGTTTGAAATCTGATTTATTAAAAAAGGGTCTTGCAGATTTTCCCAGGTGTACCTGCGGTAATTTTAATGAAGATGTATTCCACTACTTTTGTGAATGTCGTTTTTATATCAATCAACGAAACACATTACACAGCAAAATTATTCCTTTTGCACCCTTCACTACTGAAACTTTACTTTTTGGCTCAAAAAGGTGTAATTTACAACAAAATGAAATAATCTTCGACGCTGTACATAACTATATCAAAACAACAGGCAGACTGGGAGCAGTCACATAGGTTGCTACATAATTATTTAGCTATGTGCTGATTTATTTTACTGGCGATATACCTGATAAACGAGGACGGACTTCAACCATCTTTCCCTATCTGTGGCGTCTTGTCTCGTTACATTTACTCAAGCTTGTGTGGCACTGCCACTCTATCTGTCTTTGAAACGTGACGCATACCTTAACACTGACTTGTCTGATGTTGTTATCCAGTCTTTTCTCTCTACCTCTCTATGTGCAAGAGGAATTTATATAGGGCTGCGCCCTGTTTTGCTGCTTTCTTTTGAAATAAAAATATGTTTAAACCAAACTTGTAAGTGTGTTACTTCAAAACAAGGCTAATCTTCTGGTCGTCTGTCTTATCAGTACTAAAATAACATATATTTTAATCACCGACACTTCAAAGTTTAACGATTCACGTCAATCACGATTGTAGCTAGCAACATGTAAACAACTGATATACCCGAATGTTTTCGACCAGCATTTAGCCAAATTTGCACGTATTGACTCCATTGTTTAAGATACTGCAAGCCCCAAACGGTCTTATGTGTGGACCTTATCGTCTCTATTATGCCATACACCGTTGTCGAGGGATTCCTATGGACGGGATCACCAGCCATTTTGGCAGAACAGTATGGGGTTGTCCACCACCCACATTACACCAATGTTCTTGCATGCCAGCAAAGTTTGAAATATCTTTAAAGTGCACCAACCGACATGGCTTAAGTAAACTATTCTGGGTGAAAACTTCTTCGAAGTGAGCTACTTATCTACCTTTAATGAATAAGATTGTTGAAAAAAGTAAATATAGATTGCTGCAGTCCCTGTAACAAATAATATATCTAAGTTGCTGCAGTCCCTGAGATAAATGATAAATGTAAGTTGCTACAGTCCCTTATATAGGTAATAAATGATAAATCTGTGATTGCTGCAGTCCCTTACACAATTGATAAATCTAAGTTGCTCCAGTCCCTGATACAATTGAAAATAATAAAGGTTTAGTAATATTATGTATACTAAAATTATACATTTCATTTGGGTTGAGGTTGAGAGCAGTATCACCACAAAAAGGCCAGGGACCTATTCAGTCTCGCCTGTGCTATGTGGTTATTTCAAAACACTATCGGGGGATTAATCCTGCAGGGAATATGGGTGGCCAAAGAAGCAGGTTCACTTTTTATGGAGATTAAGGATGTGTGCCATCTACATTAAACCCATGATATAATAATTTCCCCAGGTTGTTTAGACATAATGGTTCAAGGGACATCAATATTTATTTGAAGTTAGCCACCTGGGAGAGGGTTTCAAAATTTGGGATGTGAGGTTCTGCTTTATCGACAAGTTCTTATCTGATGTAAGTATGCCTAGGGCACACCAATAGGAAGTGCATTTTATCTTCTATACATCCAGTGTTACACTTTGTGCATTTTCGCTCACTATGGGGTATTTTTGGTCTCGCGTGCCAGCCTGTTTCGATGGCAAGGTTGTGAGAACTAAAGTGGAAGCGAGAGAAGGCAGTCCTATATCTCTGGTCTCTGATCTCCCAATCCTATGTTTCACTTAAAAATTGAGTTTTAAAAATTTGATAAGTGGATAGTTTGCCGCTGATGTCCTGCATTGTTATTTTACTCATGTAATCGTCCTTAAAAATGATTTTCTAAACTTTTTGGCATCAAGATTTCAAAAGACTTACAGGTATCCATGTTTTGTTCGTTCCACATATTTACATGGCCCAGTTTGTCGAGTATCTTTCTTATTTTAGTGCACCAAATACTTTGCCCGAGAGAGTCTAAGTGTCGCAGAATATTGTATGCCCGCTGAACTGGGTGGTGATCGGGGAAGAGAAAAATTCTTATATAAAATTTCAGAGCATTGGTTTGGTGCCTAGTAAGGAGTGGCAGTCTACCAGTTTCAGCATATACAGCTTCTGTATTTGTCTGTATGCTGATATTGAGCGCGGACATAAAAAATTTAATTGGAACTTTTCAATTGCATCTACGGGTTTGTCACCTATCCAAACTTTTGAACCATATTCTAGTATTGGCATTATTTGACCATCAAACATTTTGAAGGCTAATCGCGGGCTTAACTTTCCGATAACTGGGTTAGCTAGTTTATAGACATGGTACAAGGCCTTGTTTGCCTGTTCAACAAGGTATGTTTGTGCTGTGGCCAAATAATATTTTTTTGCTTGTGTTAAATTAAACACCGAGACACTTGTATTGATCACTTTTTTTCTATTTCACGATCATCAAAATAAAATTTATCATTGGCATTTCTGAACACCAGCTCTTTTGTTTGTAGCCCGTTTACCAGTAAATGCCAATTTTTACAAAAAAGCAAATAGACCATAGAATTGCTTCTGTAGGCCTACAGCACTATTTGAACATTTAACCAGGTCATTTGCGTAAAGTAGGTGCAACATTAGCCGTTCTCCTAATACAACACTATTTTGGTCTTCTAGGTATGTTCCGATGTTGCTGAGGTACTCTGTAAAAAATTTGAGGCTGAGGATACCTCCTTTGAGTACTCCAAATTCACCTTTAATTTGGTCACTAAAAGTGATATCCCATTTAATCCGACAGGTTGCTTTATCGAACATGTTTATGAGGATTTTTCATAAGCCCCCCCATCCCACGATGGTGTAATTTACAAAGCAGAGCGTAGCTATAACCAAGTCAAAAGCCTTGCAGAAATCTATGAAACAGGTGTATAGGGCCTGTCCTTTCTTTTTATGTTTGTTAATTAAACTGGAAAGAATAAATATGCTATCTGTGGTTCGACTATCTTTGAAGAAGCCAACTCAATACGGGTCATCTTCGGTAAATACATTGTTTTTGTAGTACACACTGACTAGTACACAATTGACCTGTGTGAGCAGACCAGAAGTTAAATGTCCCTGTGTCCATCCAGGGCATCGATGGTAGCCATAGAGTAGCTAATCCACCGGTGGACCTAGACCCATCTTTGTCAAGTTCACTAATTAGCCTATAGGGCGAGACATAGAGTGTACCAGGTTAGTTTAACCTTGCGGAAAGGCGACGCTGAGGCAAAATAAATCTTCGTCAATGGAGACTTGACTACAAAAATTAAACCCTAGCGTAAAAGGCAAGGGGTCTCAAAAGACAGCAGAAAATCAAACGACACTTGGAACATCGATGGCCGAATCTTCAAGGACAAAGCTGACAAGAAGATTTTGATTCACAGTGTTGTTTTATTTCATTCATTTTTTTTTGCAGAATATTTACCCTGGAACATAATCTATGAATACTTATCATGCTTATGGTGACTAGGTGTTATGCAAAGTAACTGCCTCCTACAGGTTCTGCAGATCTATGTAAAAATACAGTTTTTTCAATTTTTAGGTTGGTACAAGCAATATTTAAACAGTTGCTATGGAAACAGCTCACGTGACCTTTGTCTTATTTCAAAGTTTACAGAAAGTTTATGTCTCCAGCTATCCAAATACCATGCATATCTGGAGAGAAAATGTGGTTCATATAAAAAGGGGAGATATATTGTTCTCTAATTCAAATTTTAAAAAGTTTTTGACATTCATGAGTGTTTATAGTGGTCATAATGGCAACCAGTTACGTGACTATTGGCAATCTTTTGCACATAATGAAACTAAGCATCCAGTCATCACAATGATATGTACTTTTGGTATGCTTCAAAGAAAACTGTTCCCAATGAAATGTGTTCAATGAAAAGTGTTACTTGCACTTTCACTAGGAGAAGAAAAAAATAACCTAACCCTGGAAGGGTTAAGGTCGAGCAAGGGCACTGGCGACCGTTTCTGATACAAAGGTTCAGAAATTGACATGTAATGTTTATAGAGACTATTGATTTGCATACTATGTGTGGTTATGTAGACTGGGGCGTCCAACATTTGATCCCATCTTCAAATTTATGTGATGCTGTAGACTAGGATCCATTTTTGGTATTATGTGGTGCTGTATGTAAAAATTATTGACTTGCATACTGAAACATGTGCATACAAGGTATTCAACCCACATTCTGAAGGAATTATGTTAATTTCTAATATGCCTGTAGTTGATGTACACCTGAGTAATACTGTAGCACATTGTTCATATCATTTGTATTATTGTATATCGCTGTACGATTGAAGTGAACTGTTTTCCTGATATGTTGGTCTGAATTGACGTGTTCATTTATGTCAATAAAATTCTCTCTCTCTCTCTCTCTCTCTCTCTCTCTCTCTCTCTCTCTCTCTCTCTCTCTCTCTCTCTCTCTCTCTCTTGGGTAGTTGCTATTTATTAGGACCTTTAATTCTGGCTGTTGCTCTTTATATTTGCCGCCATATGGTACTAAGTGACCTCTGAGCTTGATCCGACAATGGCGACCGATAAGGACTTGGACTCCACCATTCTAACCGGCGCTGAATCGGCTGTGTCCAGCACACCAAATGCTGCCACTTCTACTGGTGCTAAACGATCTGTTCAATGACATCACCCTCGGCAGTATCTCTACCCACAGAGAGACTACGCGGGGAATTTGATTTGATTTTGATTTGATTTGGTGCAAGCCAATACATATAAAAAGAATACATCGAGATAAAATCATGATATAACAAAATAAAGATATAAGGATACAAACTAAAATGACAATAATCACATAAGTACTTCACAGAGAACATAATACATGTGTTACAAAATAAAATAGACGATACAGTATTAAAGACATCACATAACTTAGGCATAATGGTAGACTAAAATAAACATAAGTAAGGATGTCATGATGGCAGTATAATGGAGATCACATGGGATATAAAATAAGTATATACCTTTAAAATAAATTTGTTGGCTAGCACCAGGATAACCCAAGAAGGCTGGGAAAAATCCCTGCTTATTTCCATTGGGGTCCTTGTGTATAAAATAAATTATCTGATTAAAAATTAAAATCAAAGTAGATGAGTATTTAAAATGTAAAATAGAGTAATTATTGAATATGTAACGATGAATGAATGTAAATAAGATATCACAGATTACTTCTAGCACAGATTATAATAAATATTCATGGTTTTATGGAATAAATACAAGTTATGCATAGAGGAGGAAGTCATTCCTTTCTGACTTCAAGGCTTCATCAGTAAGGTATTTTTTCACTTTTATTTTGAAGCCCTGCTTGCTTTCAATTGATTTTATGTCAGATGGGAGTTTATTCCATTCAGTGATGGCAGTGTGATAGAATGTGGATAGATCATAAGTTTGGGTAGTTTCTGGACAAAAGAAGTTGGAGGCGTGTTTTCTTAAATAATGGTTATGAACATCTGAGAGTCGTGTAAAATTATGAGTCATGTAGGCTGGTGCAGTGTTGTTAAAAATTTTGAAAACATGGTTTAATTTGAGTTGTTTGACTCTGTCCTCCACCTTGAGTGAGCCTATGCTGCTGAGTTCCTCCTGGCCAATGTGTTCTCTAGGACTTTTACTTGAGATGAATCTGACCATTTTATTTTGCATTACTTGAAGTTTGTTCTTTAAGGTTTTACTGAGGCCAGAATACCAAGAAGAACAGGAATAGTCAAAATGACATTGAATGAGGGCAGTAGTGAGAATTTTTCTAGCTTGTCTATTGAGTGAAGAGGAATACGTGTGTAAGAATTTCAGTCTTGCGTTAGATTTTTTGATAATGTTATTAACCATCTGTTCGCCGGAAAGGGTATTGTCTATGATAGAACCTAAGTATGTTACAGAATCAGTGTTTTTCATTTTATTACCATTGCAGTAAACTGTGAAATTTTGTTTTAGTTTTCTCTGGGAACCCAAGAGCATGGACTCTGTTTTCCCAAGGTGGAGAGACAGTTTGTTGTCGCATAGCCATTGAAAGCAAGTGTTGAGTTCATTTGAGAGATTCTGAGCTATTTCGTAGGGATATTTGCCGGAAATTAAAAGTGTGCTATCATCAGCATATAGAAGTAATTTGCAATTAACGCTAATAGGCATATCATTGATGTGGCATAGGAAGAGAAGCGGACCCAGGATACTTCCTTGAGGGACACCGCAACTAACTGGTAAGGGGTCTGAGTGTACTTTACCTAAAGCTACTGTTTGTTTCCGACCAGTTAAATATGAATGAAACCACTCAGTGGAGTCGACACCCATTCTATGTAACTTTTTACTGAGTATATCATGGTCCACGGTGTCAAAGGCTTTTTGCAGGTCTAACATTACCATGCCGACATAGTTGCCTTTTGAAAATTCTTTTCTTATATAGTCTGTAAGGTGTATGAGGCAGGTGTCTGTTGAATACATGCCTCTGAAACCAGAACTAGACGGTGAGTCTTATTCCCTTACTGATGGTAGTACAGTTGGCCCTCAATCACATGATGCTCAAAGTGGCACTGATGAGCAGACAATTGCAGAGGCTGAAAACTGTTTTCGGATCTTTTCTAGCCCTAAAATGGTGCCCTTCTTACGCAAACTGATAAGTGAATCTGTACAGACTGAGATCGCTAGTTATCAAAAGAAAGTGTCTGATATCGAGCCAAAGTTGGCCAGCTTGAGGCAAAACTTAGCGAAGTGACGGAAGGATTAGATTCTGCCGAGAAAAGAGTTTCTGAAAATGAAAAAAAATCTTGAGTAGTTGCAACTACACGGCCGCCGTAATGTACGCATTTGGACCTAGGAACCAGAACAATCGAATAAGGATACTGATAAGATCGTTCTTGACGGAATCGTTACCCTTGGTGTGAGTGTAACTGTAAACGCCAACGACATCTCACGCTCTCATCGTGTAGGTAAGCCTAACCCAAGTAAGTCCAACAAAGCCAGAGCGATCATCGTTAAATTCCTCTCGTTTTGAGTGAGACAGAGAGTGTACCAGGCTAGGAAGAAGAATAGAGATATCTTTATAACCGAGGATTTGAAGCTCAAGAGAGCACACGTCCCATACTTGGCTCCTGGTCTGAAAAGAAAAGGATTGATACATTCATGCTGGTCCAAGGATGGACACTTGTTCATTCGTGAACTTAATCGGTGGGGGCATAATGATCCCCCAGGTCTCGTTGTGCAAATCTTTGATAGAGAGGACCTGGCAAAGTATGACAGATAATTGATACAATTGATACATTCCTCACAATTTGACCCGTCTTTTTCCTTTTTGAAAAAACTTCGTCGATTTGCCCCACAAAACTTGTGCTTAAGTACTTTTTTTCTCCCCCCCCGTGTGATGTAACTTAATAGTTATTGTAACAATGAACACGATTGGTTGTTTTTTTCCTCATGTTGACTGAACGTACATGGATATACTTTGAAACATTGCATTTATCATGGCTACTGGCTACTGTTTTTTTTTTGTCAAATCAAAACTAGGTAGCCTTGTTGAACTCCACGCCTCTGAGACTTATCCATTATTGTTTGAATGCTGCAATATTGTGTATACATTGTAGCGCAATATATTAAATTGGATGCTCAAATTCATGTTTCACTGTAGCACAAATCTTACTACCCGTGCTGTAAGCTGCTGGGTGTTAATTATCTCACAGGTATAAAGGGTTTACACCGCGTTTCTTACCTTTCAACTTTATTATGCTACCGTGAATAATCTGTTTTCATTAAATTCCCTGTGTCTTTTTCCAGGTGAACAAACGCACGTGGTGGTTTTTGTATGCAAGTATAGAGACACAAGCTGTATAGGTATATACATGTTTACACGCAATTGTCAGTTATGTTGGCTGTTAAGAGCCCACTCATCCGCTACATACTGCTAATTGTCGTTTACTATGTCCGTTTGTTACGCAACTGACATCTGTTCTGTGCATCTGATACTTGTTGCCGACTGTGTAGTTCACTTGGTTTGAAGTTACTTGTTTCCTATTTACAACCTGTGACAATTTAAGTTGTTTATTATCCCTCTTGCTTGTTTCCAGTCAAGGTACATATTCCCTTGACTTCAGACAGAAGCACGCCCATATGTATATGCATGAGTATGCGATTTAATTATGTGTCATATGTCTTACCATGGATGTATTATCTCGTGAATAGTTCCATGATCTTACACTATTCCAATTAATATACATGACTGCTTTCAAGTGTTTGATACGTTGTATGCATTTCCTTTAGTTGCCTAGCCACTGCACGTCGACTTAACCGACATTATTCGTATGACCATGTATTATTATTATTATTATTATTATTATTATTATTATTATTATTATTATTATTATTATTATTATTATTATTATTATTATTATTATTATTATTATTCATTATACATGTATTTACTAAGTAACTTTGCCATGATGTGTTTAGACATGACCCATGATTATATTGTTCATTAGTAATATCTTCAACTGTTATATCTGACATCATTATTGTGTTGGTTGTAGCAAGTAAGATAACAAATTTAATTAAGCTATTTGGTTTTTATAGACCTCAGTTCATCACTTATCATTATTCTTGCGTGTACCGGTTTTCCTTACCAAATATCGTGTACATTGCTTAGTGTTAGTATTGCTGTTTCTTTATACAACTAAATCCAGGTTATCCATTTATTCGTATTGTTCCACATGTTCCTTTCCACTTTTGTTCACATTCATGTTCTTTTTGTTACCTTTTCTGTTATTTTGCTACTTTGTACATGTACATGTATATTTCTGTTTTGTGTGGTATGACTATGCAACCAGATATGATTTTATCTAGGAGACTTAAGTATGCTAGTCATGAAGTGTTATAGACAGCTTGTGGCAATTTGGCTCTTCACGTACGGGCCTCCCGTGGTCAAAATATTGAGGTTTGTAATGTATTCTAACGACACTTGGATTGTACAGGCCGGTTCTTCAAAATATTCAGTTTATTATAGGTTATAATGGGTTGTACTATTGAACAATATAGAGTGGCCATTGGCCTCTTTTTGTCTCATTTTAATTCGAAATTAGTCCATTGAATTAATTTTGTCTGCCCCTCAGTAAGTAGTCAAATTACATTTTCCTACTTCATCTTAATAATATTCGCTGTAAATACCATTCTTAGTGGATATATGTGTTCAAAACATGCTATACATGTCTAGTACAAACTTTTCCCCTGAGCCATCGATGTGCAACTCAACCCAGGACCCGATGACACCTTTATTGCCAAACAGTTGAAATTGTGTCACTGTAATGTCCACAGTATAAAAAGCGATGGCAAACTGGACGAAATGTTCATTTTGGCTCAGACTGAAAATATGAATGTTATCACAATCTGAGAAACGTGGTTGGATGACCGTTTTCCTAACCAACTCTTGCATGTATATTTCTTTCAGCCCCCCTTTAGAAGAGACCGCCAGACAGATAGAGGATTCGGTCTCCTAACTTATATTCACTCAAGCTTGCCTTGTCTGAGGCGACTTGATGTCGAATGTTCGTATTGTGAATGGATGAGGGGGGGGGGGGGATCTCGACCCAACGCGGATCTGTCTTAATTGGAAACTACTATCGCCCACCCGGCAACCAGCATATATTCGTAATGCCTTTCTCGAGTCCCCAGCTAACTCTGTTTCATCCGCATCAGAAAGTAACCCCTATATATTGATAATCAGTGGTGATTTCAACGACAGGTGTGCCGAGTGGAACTCCAGTCACTCTGAAAGCGAGCTTGGTCTGTCTCTTTTCAACCTTGAAACGCAATTTAAGCTCTTCCAGTTAATAGAGGAACCTACCATACCAAACGAATATTCATCAAACCTTTTGGACCTTTTAATTACAGACTCACCAGGGCTGGTTCCAGATAGCGGAATTTTAACACCTATTGCAAATTCTCATCATTCGGTTCTATTTTGTACCTTTTCTCTATCTTACCATAGAGATCAATCATTTAAGAGAGGTGTATGGAATTTCAAAAAAAGCTGATTTTCAAGGCCTTACAAGTCTATCTTCTGCCCCCTGGGGCACTGCATATATGGAGTATTTGATTCAATTAACGACATTGTATCCTATTGGTCTGATCTATGCTTATCTACCGCCAAGGAATTTGTTCCTTACAAAGAAATTACTATTCGGCCCAAGGGTAAGGCTTGGATCACTAGAGAAATCAAAAAGCTTATGCACCAGCGCAACCGAGCCTGGAAACTTTTCAAAAATCTATGTAATTCACTTCGACCTTACTCCCTTGAAGTCTGTGTTAAAGTTGACAGGTTTTACCAATTTTACAAAAAGCAACGTAGCAGGGTCGTCAATGCAATTAGACTTTCGATCAAATCTTACTTATCAAAGTTACGCGACCAATTGGTTGAGAATAATATAGATCCTAAACAATGGTGGAGCTTGTCTAAATCAATAATTGGTTCGAAAATAATTGAAGATATACCTCCCATTATTTAGGAAGGAAAATTATTTCTAGTATAACTGAGAACTGGGAAGTTTCTAATACTTACTTTGCCAGTCAGTGCACTACTTCTGTCGTTATTGATGCTCCACCCCCGCCAGACCTCACATATCGCACTGAGGAACGCATGGCTGATTTCATGATTAGCGAAGAAAGTGTGAGGAAAGCCATATCCTAATTGAGACTAAGCTCTGTATCAAGCCCTGATAACATAGGTAACATTCTGCTCAAAACACTGTTGAATACATCAGGAAAAAACTGGCTAAAATTTTGAACTTTTCTCTGAAGGTTTCACAATTTCCAGACTCATGGAAGCGCTCCAAGATTTGTCCCGTTTTTAAAAAATCGAACAAACAAATTAAAAGCCTATTTCATTTCTGTATAACGTTTCAAAGGTTTTTGAAAGACTTGTCTTTAATAATCTGCATGAATACCTTATGGTTAACAATTTCCTGACTGACAAGAACTCTGGATTTAAAGCCAACGACTCAGCTATCAACCAACTGGTTACTATTCTTCACAATATCTACAGCGGCCTCGAAAACTCCTAGGAGGCCAGATGGTTTTCTCGGACATATCTAAAGCTTTTGACAAAGTATGGCACGTAGGTCTCCTCTTCAAACTGCGCCAATAGGGTTGTCGGAAGCTCTCATTAGATGAATAGACAGTTATAAACAGATATCAGCGCGTTATCCTACATGGGCAAACCTCATTCCGGCTGTGTCCAGGCTGGTGTGCCCCAAGGGTGTACATTAGGCTCATTGTTATTTTTAGTTTATATAAATGATATTGTCGATGATTTGACCTGCGATGTTAATATTTTTGCTGACGATACTTGCTTTCTTGAAATAGTCCATGACTCCGCAGTCTCAGCTCGCCATTTGAATAATAATTTTTCAATTATTCACCTCTGGGGTAAATTATGGCGATTGATCTTTAATGCTGTTAAATCCATATCAGTTATTATATCTGCCAAAATTAATAAGCCTCATCACTCACCTGTTTTAGTAGGCGGCATCGCTATCCCAGAGGAAGAGACCCATACTCACCTTGGCATTACCCTCGCCAGCAACCTTTCTTGGCATGCACATGTCATGCGTATCACAAATAAATCCAGCCAACGCATCGGTGTTCTTAGAAGATTTAAGTTTAAGTAATCAGGCAAAGCACTTGAGAGATTATACTTTTCAATGGTAAGACCAATTTTAGAATATGGCAGTGTTATTTTTTAGCATTGCAGACAAGGTTTGAGTGACTTAATTGAATCAGTTCAATTGGAGGCAGCCAAGATATGCATCGGCTCTCAGACAAACTTCGCACGTAAATCTCCTGCACGAACTTGGTTGGCCAACGCTATCAAGCGTACGCAAATATTTTAAATTGACTCTCCTTTATAAAATGTATCATAATCTAACCCCAATCTACTTGCTAACTTGGTACCACTCGGTCCTGTCCGCACTGGTCGAACACTTCGAATTAATCGCACTAGGCCTACTAACCATGTAAGCCCCATCAATTGTCGCACTCAACGATTTTGTAAATCCTTTGTTCCTAACGCTATCAACCGATGGAATAACCTCCCCTCAGATATGAGAAACTCGTTATCCCTCGAAATTTTCAAGTTCAAACTTGAAGCCACTCTGCTCGCTGTTGATGTTACTCCCACTTCCTACACTTACGGTCAGCGTTTTGCTAATATTTGCCACACTCAGGTACGATTGTTTTTTTTTTCTATGCTCAATTTTGATCTGTACAAAGTTAACATTATCCACCCACGTGCAACTGCTCCCACCCAACTGAAGACTTTAAACATTACTGCCTCTAATGTCCTAAGTATGCACAAGAAAGAAAGAAACTTCTATATTGCACAGTCCCTCTAATAGCTCCTGGTGTCCATCCAAAATTAATTGTACATGTGGCCAGTGACAGATTGGCTAGTATCTTCCTTTCTGGGAGTAAGGAGCTTTCTGATGATTGTAATATTTTAATTTTCAAGGCCATGCAAGACTATATCGTTGGCAATCGACGTTTCCTCACGTAACGGAGTTTTCTCATGTCTAGGCTAAATGGCATTAATTTGAGGTTATATCTTACGTATAATTTGACCACGCATCAATGTAGGTAATATGCTCAATTATATAGTTATACTTATATAGTGTCTAATCTACATATGTAGATGAATGTATGTTCCAGGTAACTGATTTTGGCTCGTAATGTTAGTCCCGTACATGCTGCTGGGGGTGGGCAGTGACAAGGCAGTGACGCCCGAGTTGCTGGGTGCAGGGTGCAATGGTGGCTCCACTGAGGCAGTGTGCGTATGCCACGATTAGTGTGGGGGCATATGGAGTCCCGTGGGCTTTTGATGAAGATTTTTTAAACCTACTCAGAAATGTTAACTACATCTGAAATAACAGAAAAAAAAAAACATATTGGCACTTTGCCAACCTGTTAGATTCAAAATGGCCGCCATTTTTCAAAATGGCTGCCAAATTTCTAATTTTTGTCCAATTACAGGTCCCTTCAAGGTCTTTGCAGTATAAAACACCTTATTTGGGTATTTATTTTCGTAACTCCTGGCTATAAAATTGGATTTTTATCTTCAAATTGAATCTTAGTCAATTTAGGCTGATATTTGTCTTAAAAAGTATCAAATCTTTGGATCAAAAAGAATGTAAACCGAACCGAGATAAATGACTTTATTTTGAAACAATATTATGAAACCAATATATTACTACAATAAAGGGCATCATCACCTCCCTTACCAAGTTCATACCTGTGTGACTGGGGGACCTATTTTACATTATGATCATTCTCACCTTTATCATTGTCACTCTCATATTGTTTACATTGGAACAGTATTATGAAACAAGTGTATTGCTACAATAAATGGCATCATCATCTCCATTATACAGTTCATATTTGTATGATTAGGATAATTATTTTAACTTTCATTCTCATCTTCATCATTGTCACTCTCATATTGTGAGTTAACATTGAAACAATATTATTTATGACACATTGAAGTGTATTGCTACATTAAATGACAGCGTCATCTCCATTACCAAGTTCATACTTGTGTGATTAAGATAGCTATTTTAACTATCATCGTTCTCATCTTCATCATTGTCCCTCTCATATTGTGAGTTGTGGTGTCCAGCTGGTGACTGACCTACACAGTGGAAGCTGGCCGTATCTGGTGATTGCCATATACAGTGGCAGTCTGCCATAGCAGTTGGCTTGTTCATTTGGACGATGAAGATGAAAGCAGTTCATCATAATTCTAGAGTCATCAATATGTTGGATCTACTTTTGGTACTTCATGCAAAATCTATCATTTATGTCAGTTGAGCCACAGGCAAGAAGTTCACCAAGATCAAACTGTAGTACACAAGTGATATGTGAACTGTTCTACATGTGCCGTACATGGGGATGACCAGCTAGTAGGATAAGCTGGGATGCACCTTGCATTATTATTAGGTGGGATGAATGTACTGGGTTGAGGGTAGGGGGAAACCTTACGACCAAATTTAGTAAATTTCATTTTCTAAACACATAAATTGTGACTACAAAAGTTTCCATTCTGTTAGATACTGCCCAGATTTGACATTTTTCTAGTGGTTACCTGCGTGTTTAACCCACTCTGGCTGAGAATAGAGTTGGTATGTTTTTACATTCGGCACATAACGTGCTGGAGGGTATTGTCATCCCCTACATCGTCAGTCCATCGGTTCAACCGTCTTGTCAATGTTACCTTGGTATTTCAAAAAATATTCACCACAGTTGTACCAAATTTTTATCGGAGATGCAACTTGTAATGGACCCGTTTGCTATTGAAAACTACCATCCTCTTATTATTTTTAAATTTTAATCAAACTTTTTAAAAATTTATTTCAATGCCGTCTGAGTGGCGAACAAGGGGACGATGTTACCATAGTATCTCCAAAAATATTCACCATATCTTTACTAAACATTTGTCACTGAAGCAGCTTATAATGGACTAGGTTCCTATCGAAAACAGGCTTCCTCTGATTATTTCTTAACTTTTTATGAAACTTTTAAAGTATTTATTTGAAGGCCGTCCGAGTGGCGTCAACCCTGACGATGCTACCGCGATGTCTCAAACAATTTTGATCGCACCTTTACCAAATTTTTGTCAGAGATGCATCTTCTGATGGACCAGGTTTCTATTAAAAACTAGCATCCTTTTGGTATTTGTAAACTTTGTATGAAACTTTAAAGTATATATTTCAAGGCCGTCTGAGTGGCGCACAAGGACACAATGTTACCATAATATCTCAAAAAGGATCTATCGCAGCTTTATCAAATTTTCCTCAGAGATTACAAAAATAATGATAAATTGAATATTCACAGAAAAAAGTTGATGGTGATAGGTATGGGGAGAGAATAAAATTAATATATGTTTAGTTCTATGGTTGAAGTTTTAATCATTGACCGAGAGCGTGAAATGAATCAAGGCAGATTCATATAATGTACAAAACCAGTGTATTTATGAACATTATAACATTCTGTTGTCAATAAAAACATTACAAAAAAAGAAGCAAATTTCATTAGAGATGTACATTATAAAGGACTATGTTCCTATTGAAAACCAGCTTCCTTTCATTATTTTGAAACTTGTTATAAAACTGTTGAAGTATTTATTTGACGCTCTCTGTTCATGATTCCAATTCCGATTCAGAGTCTTTTATTCATCAAAAAATTCAATACATTTCAATTGTTAGGTAATGATGACAGAAATATATATAAACAAAGGCAAAACAAAAAATAGGAGAAATAGTACATTATTACCAGAGAACAGATAGTCAGGGTGGCCCAGCTAAGGATGAAAACATCCGCTCTCGCATGGGCCACCTAAATAACTTTACTTGGTAAGTTAATACCTTGCTTCAGAACAAAGCACCATATGTGTGTTAGGACAATTGAACTGACTGAGACAAAGATAACATAATTACATACAAATATACTTTATGAATCGTCATTACAAACAAAGCAATTCGGAATAGTACAGGTCTCAGAGTATTGGTCTATTTAGAGTCTTTTAACATATTGAGAGAGAGAGAGAGAGAGAGAGAGAGAGAGAAAGAGAGAGAGAGAGAGAGAGAGAGAGAGAGAGAGAGAGAGAGAGAGGACAATGTCACCATAATATCTCAAAAAGGATTCATCACAGCTTCATCAAATTTTTGGTGCAGTTACACCGTATTATGACACATGCAAAGTATATAAAAAAAAAATAAAAAATGCAGAATTGGGGGAGAAAAAACCGTTGTGGGCGCCCAAGGTAATGCTTATCTGAACGCTATTTTCTTATTATGAGGTGGGCACTAAACACCTATTCCATGCTTAGAAAAGCTGTAAATTCATGGGGCATGTTATCTCTGTTTAGCTCTTATCTATAATTGTCATTCAAAATGTTTTCAGTGAAGAAAAGTTAATTGAAGACATGAAAGGAGATGACTTTCTATATAGTTGGCCACTTTTAGGGCAATAAGAGGACTAAACCTCAGAATTAATCGGGTTAATCAAGAATATCTGGAGGCCTTGCAACAGTCATTGTGCAAAGAAGTCTTTGCAAATAAATGTGCTTGGATTATAGCAAGAATGTGTTCAGTCTTTTTATATAAATGAAGACTCAGCAAGTAATCTAAAAGCACTTGGGGCACTATTTCTCCAAGCAGTTAGCTCATGCAGCTCCATCCATCAACATGCCAGCACTATGCATTAGTCCTGGATCACACCACTTTGGCTACTATACAGGGAATCATTCTGTCAGCACACAAATACTACCATACAGACCTGCAAAATACATTCAAACAACGGGTAAGTTATAATAGGGAACAATGATTTGAACTGATGATCTTGGATCAGATAAGGAAAAAGTATTGATCTAGACTAAAAGGGGAAAGAGAGATATAGTTAATTATCAACAAGTTTTGATGCATGGATTATATGCCTGCATTTTTTAGCATATCAGCCATCTTGAAATTTTGTTGGTAACAACTGGTGTTAAGTTTCAAGATTGAAAATCATTACACAATGTTGTTACATGGTTTAAGTATGATATATAACTCTTTGATAATATTAGTTGGAGAATATTGGTTCTTTATGTAAAATGACATAGTGGGTTGTGGGGGTGGGGGGAGAGTGGCGGTGGGGCAGCCATTTTGAGGAAATTGTGGCTATCTTGAATTATGATAACTACAGTGCTATACATACCCTCATTGATGCCAGTAACAACCAAAATAAAGGCCAAATTGAAATCAACTATTTTAACGCTAAAAATTTATAAGAAACATGGAAAATATAGATAAACTTTTTCAGATATATCTTAAATTTTGGTGTCTAATAATATTCAGGTTTAAGGTAAAAGACATGAATAATGTTCCTTGATGACAAAAGATTAAAATTTGATTGATTGGATATATTAAATCGAACATTTGGGACACATTATGTAACATAAAATATCATTATTGTTGGAGTTTGGCGGCCATTTTGGAAAATGGCGGCCATTTTAAATCTAACAGGTTGGCAAAGTGCCAACATGGTTTTTTATGTGCTGTAGGTATAAATAACATTTCTGAATAGGTAGCATAAAATCTTCATAAAAAGGCCACGGGACTTAAAATCATGATGTATGCTCCCACACTAGATTGTGCTTCGTCCGTGTCCAGCAGTATTCAGTTAAAAGTCGGGTAATTACTTCTCCTTCAGCCTGCCACTTGCGGCGTGAGTAATCTGGGAGACAAGTGTGAATTTACTCAAAATGGATATATATTGATAACACACACACACACACACACACACACACATATATATATATATAAATATATTCATTCATATATTTAATGTATACATATGCAATTGTAAGTTGCTTTTGGGAGATCCTAGTCTGTGTGTTGTGTCCTGCACAGGTATTGTGTGTCTCGTATTGTTCTGTGTGTCTTGTATATACATTGTGTGTCTCCGTGTCTGGAGAACCCCTCGGTTAGTCCACTTGTGTACTATTGGGCTATCTAGTGTCAAACTAATGTGTTTAAACTATGTACCTACCTATCTGTTGCGCACAACCAATAATAATAATACGGTGGCTCTCCGCTTGTCTGCCGCGGTCCTGTGTCACTGTGTGACACAAGTGGCCGAGGGTAAAATAAAAAAAACAAAACAAAACAAAACCAACCCCCCCCCCCAAAAAAAAACAAACAAAAAAACCCCCAAACAAGTGAGTACATCCGCCCTTAGCCTCTACGTCGTGACTCAAAAGGCGGAAGTACAATCGGAGGGTACGGACTCTGATCATCCGATTCTTCAGCTGATTATTCTGACAAATGCAGTTCTGACTCTTCTCGTTCTGGATGTTGTGGCTCAAAAGACTGCCATGGAGACTCTAAAAAACATCGTTAAGAGCGTTTCGATGCCAAAGGTAAGTGTATACAATCTGTACGTTCGCAGAAACTTGGAGACACTGTTGTTCGTGTAAAAAATCTGACCTCATGCCAGATTAAGTCAGGGTTCGTACGGTTCTAAAGAAACTTTGAAAGTGTGTAATACGGCTCTAAAGTTTTGAAGTATGAGGAACGTTTTACTCCAATGTTTGTGGCCGGATCGAGGCGTTAAGTGAGGACTTAGGTTTGAACTCAGACGCAAAAGTGACCCTTTTAAGACATAAGCTGGTTCATGTTCAGCCCCAAGGGACCTCCCCACGCTCTGTTAAGCTTGCGGGGAAATGCAGCGTGAGTATAGAAAATGGAGGGGGGGGGGGCTAGATTTATATTGATGTAGAATCCAAAGTTGTGATAATTTTAAAGCATATAGTCGAACAAAGGACCAATTCGATTATACCGAAACCCTAGCGAAACCAAAACCTTTTCCCAAAACCTTCCATCCTTTTATGCTAGTTACGGAAATAGGTTATCGAAACCCCGAAACAAATCTAAAGCTGGTTTCGGTTTCATAATAGGTGTTACGGCTGAATGTCAACTTGAGTTATCACTTAAGCAGCCGCTTGGCGTAGATTTTGATGAGACGGCCAGGAAAGGCCATAACATTGATTTTTGAGTTTCAAAGGGACCATAAAGTAGAAGTTTATGGTTTGATTATAAATAAATGCAATACAACTTATGATTCAGATTAGTTAACATCTAAAAATGCCAAAAACAGAATATAACAGAAGTGAATAATTTAGGAAATGGAAAATGAATACTTTAGGGGCCAAATAACCAAACAAAACAAAACAGAGAGAAGAGCGAACATGAGGTTGTAAGATAATAAAATCTTGTATTGACGAGCCTTACAATAGAAACTTTTCTTCGCAATACAACCCCAGGCTGGTTGAAGAACAGCCAGCCCCTTGAGATATTTATACCAGCCATACTTGGTCATGTGACCACTTGCATCCAGTTTCTCTAATATGAAACAAAGAAGAAAATACTTAAATGGCCGAACTCTGACATTTTAGATATGCATATGAAAATATTTAAATGTGACTTTGTGTGTGTTTGCGAAAAAGTTTTGTATGTGGGCCTGAAACATGAACTTGTCTTATGATTTGTATCACGTTTGAAAAAGTTTCCCCTCTAACTGTGAAGGACAGATGTTCTATAAACTAGATACATGCTGTACAACTGGTTTACAATGTTTTTCAATGAACATACTTATTTCCGTTTATTTACCATTTAATCTTCTATTTCTTGAAATAAGATTGTTATTATTTTTGATCATGACATTACACATTTTTATTCCTTTTTATTCCGCATTTAATCCTCTATTTCTTGAATAAGATTATTTATTATTATTAATCATAACAGGTACGGGTAGCCATCCATTCATATTCACAACGATGTGGCGACATCACAAAACAAACATGGAAGTACATGATGAAAACAGAGTTTCAGAGTAACTCAGGCCCGCAGCCAAGGGGTAGGGGCTGCGGATCAACACCCCCATCAGCACGAAAAGGTCCAATAATATCTGCTGCCCCCCGCTTCCCAAAAATCCCCTCTCCCCCCCCCCCAAAAAAAAACATGGAAGCCCATGATGAAAACTTTGCTACTGGTTTCAAAATAGAGTTCAAGAGTAACTCAGGCCCGCAGCCAGGGGGTGGGGTGCTGCCGTTCAACACCCCAATCAGCACCAAAAGGTCCAATAATATCTCCTGCCCCCGCCCCCCCCCCCCAAAAAAAAACCACACAAACAAAACCGGAAAGTAAAAAGGATTGTATCTCTTTAATGTACGTTTAGTTTAATAATTATTCGCTGCATAAGGTCCAGAAAAAAAACCATTTTACAATTTCACCTTATTTCAATATGTCAAGACCTGTTTGAGGTCCATGTTCACATAATACTCTTCCGATCAGAAAACATACTTTTGGCGATAAGGATATCCCATCAAAAAGAAAAATGTTGGACCATTTAACTTGATTCAACTGTTTTTCTTTGGCCTTTATTTCGTTAATTGCTGGTTTGTTCATAAAACAAACCAGGCTTCAGAAATGTTTTGTGAGACAGAATTGAGTGAGTGCCTTTCTTTTATTAAAGAAATGAAAAGGAGATTTTTTTCCATTCAGTAATTGTTATGTCAAAACTTGCTTTTATATATATATATATATATATATATATATATATATATATATATATATATATATATATATATATATATATATATATATATATATAAAAGCAAGTTTAACCACTAACTGTAAACACACCACTAAATAATATTTAGTGGAGTATTTACAGTTAGTGGTTGAAGTCCCCTTTTTTTCATAAAATTTGCATTTACATTTAGTGCTACTGTTGACAGTTAGCGGTCCGACACCTAACGCTAAATATAAATTTACGTTCAGGAGCGTGTTTACATTTAGGGGTCTAACACCTCCCTTAACACTAATCACATATATTTTGGATGCTACCTCTTCAAAATATCTTATCGACTTTGCTGCAATTCTGCAAATATTGAGTTCCGCACCCAATGCCATTGGTTTGTAAATGAACATTGGGACGATCTTGTCGAGTGGGGGTGGGAAGAGGGTTATAATATATGAAACCAAAGGCATATATTTTGCAATTATTTCAGGGCATCAATAATGATGCATATGCTATGGCCGCAATTCACTGTGGTAACAAAATCAAGTGTACTTTTGTGAGACTGTTCTGCAATAAATGCATTAACTGCGCAATGTTCAAAATGTCGCATTTAGTTTGTAACTAATGATGAATAATGCTTCAGACACAATCGAGCAGGCACATTAAAGTTAAAATACTAAGTCATGTTTTAAACGTACTTTAACGATCGTTTGCCCTGGTAACTCGGAGAACAGACACCTGGAACCATGCTGAAAATACGTGGTCGTGATTCACTGTGATTTACCTTTCCCACAATGCATTGCGCCAAGTTTAAAATGGCGCTCAACGTGTGTGCATGCATGCCGTTGTGTTGCATTTGGATTTATAACTAATGATGATTACTGCTTCAGACACAACCGAGCCAGGCAAATTAAAGTTAAGATAGTAAGTCATCTTTTAAAACAATACGTTGACGATTGTTTAAGCCGGTAAAGCACCTGTGCCAAGGAAATCTGGTCGTTTATACCAGGTGGGAACTGGGGTCGGTAATTGCAGGTATTACTGTACCATGATGATACCTATTCCCATGCAGAACCTGCCAGGGTATGTCAAAGAGAGTGAATGTAAGAACATTTTCAAAAATATGGTGAAATCATTCTTGATGCATGAGATGGGAGCACTGGAAGGGGCCGCTTTATATATATATATGTGTGTGTGTGTGTGTGTGTGTATACACACACACACACACACACATATATATATATATATAATTGCAGTATCTTAATGTTATAAAAATTACGCCGATGGTGCTTATATTTATTTATATATTAATTTATTGAAAATTTAGATCTATCTTTTAATTCCTAAATAATTAAAGCATTTCAGCTATAAACCTGTGCAAGGCAACTTAATATTTTTTTATTTTACATTTTCATTTCCGCTATTTTCATGTTGTGGTCCACCATGGAAATAAGCCAAGGCAAGATTCTCTAGGCATTTGGTGCTTCCATTTTATGCATCATAGTTTTGTGTGCTTTCAGAAATTATATTGCACCATCCTGGCATATGTATGCATAAAATATAACAATCAACAATCAGTGATTATCTGAATGTATATTTTCTCCTTGTTTTTTGTAGAGAAAAACACCGTTTACAAAAATTCTTTAAAGCGTTCATTTATAAATACCAAATTTGTCTTATCTTAATTCATAACATGGCAATGGTCTTTTTAAATTTTTTTTTTTACTTATTTTTGCTAATTTCTATCAGATGTTAGTACAATCTGACGGAAAAAAAGCCAAATCAGTACAATTATAACTATGATGTTGTGATTTCGTCAACCGTGTCAAGGCAAGATTTTCTCCTCGAAACTCTCCAGAATGCATCAGTTTGCATGCTCAAATTCAAAATTATTTGGCGGGGGGGGGGGGGGGGGCAGGAATGCCCCCATACCCCCCCCCCTTCCCGCCAGCGTGCCTTCTGCCATTTGAGCCGCGTAGGTCTCATCTTGGCCACTGAAAAAAATACGGGCGTTTTTGGGTCTCTGATTGAGTTTCTAGCACTGGCCTGGGTTGATCAATATTTACTAGGGTAGGGCGGCTTAATATTACTTTTTTTACGGTGTGGCCCTTTTAGTAGGGTCTGTCAGGTTACCAGAAACACAAATATATATTTTTGTTAGGCCTTGGGTAACTTGAACATTTGTTGAAACATGTTAAAAATGGATATTCTTTCCTCTTTTACACATTACCTCTTTTGGGGTTAGTCTAATTTGTTACATGGGCACAGCCGGAGGAACTTGTTAAACAAGACACACAAGAAAAAGTTCTCATTGTATTTATTTCAACCTGTCAGCACTAGCATTATCCATCATGTTTTTTATTTTGTAAGGTCGGTTTCAAGGTCAGAAGGTAACTGCCAAGGTAAATGGTCATAATAATTGGCAGATACCTTGGAATTAGAGACCCAAAATACACAAAACAAGAGATGCTGCCATATATTCCCCTCTAACAGTCATCCATTTTTGTTCATTTGAATCAATCATATATATTTATATCAAATACAATAATGGTAAACAATATTATGTAAACACTGTTTCTTGTTTGTGTTATACATGACTTTATGTCAACCTTGTCAGTTTATAGAGGCAAGATACAGGTTACAAACCCTTTCCTCTTACACAAACCAGCAGTTCTTGTCTAAAAATGCTTGATTACAAATTCATTTTAAATCTTATATAAACACTTACGTACATCATGCACATTTTAGTCAGGACAGTTTCATGGCCAGAAATCAGAAAGTCAGTTTAAAGGTTAAATAATTATCAATTTGGCAGCAGTCTTGGAATTTGACTGCAGTTGTATCGCACGGCCTATGGACAATTCAACGACAGTTTCTTCCCGTGGTGAAAGAGTTAATGTACACGTGTTTGTTTGATTGAAGTGTAACAGCAGTGTCACCAGCATGGTACTGTAATAGTCACATCAGGGATATAATGAATATTCTCTTGGTTTAAAGTGAAAATTAAACTGCTCAATGTAAAGATTTACACTGCATTTGCATGCATGTAAAAATAAGTGACTTGTCAAGATAGCATTATCAAATAAGAAACACAGACTAGTTATCAAAGAAGGCTGTTAGCATTTTCATCAGTATGAATCTTGATATGGATTGATACTGAAAGAACAAAACGGAGCTCTGTGAACTGATAGTACCCTGTTTGACCAACAGAGGACAGCATGTGTCAATCTAGATTAAGAGTTCAAAAATTTGTATCTCCGTGTATTTCTTGTATTTATGTTGTCATATATGTTTAATTTTTATTGCTCTTACTGTTAATGACAGTGCTAGTTGCCTGGTAGGGATGTAAATAAGGCGCAGGCCTGATCAGGGTGAGATTATGCTAATAAAATGTATGAGCACTTTTGCCAATCAAGCTCTGAATATGAATGAAAGTATATAAATATAACTCAAGGACTAATTGCCACATTGTTTGACAAGAATTTACACCTAAATGTAATTGGATGTATCATAAGTTATGGGTTATGATATTTTAGTCACTTGACTGTATGGAGTGTATTGCTTAGATAACAGCATCCACCATCTCTACCTTGACTGGAAGCTGGTAACGCTGTCAGTGCTATGTCTATGAGTAAAACATTGTTGAAAAGAAACGTAACCTGCACAACCAGAAATAACTCGAGAGGAGAAGCTATACTGTTATTGTATCTGGCATGGGTTTTAATTTCAGTTCATTGTATTCATCACTTTTCTTTTTTTTTTTCATGTAAAGGTATTTTTAGAGTTTTGGTTTTTGTCAACGTAACTCAATAAAGCCTCTAAAAACAGACAACCAGTTTCTGCGGATTATAATGACATTGGGCAGATTGAGATACCTAAAACAGTGCAATCTTTGTAAAGGTTCACAGTACCATGCTCCTTGTATTCTTTCCACCCATACATTCACATAGATTGTGGTAGTGAGCTGTGCAACATGTAACATGCTTTCACCAAGCCTGTAGTATAGACAAGGGTATGACACTCCGGCGATGGGCCTTGCACAAGATTGCAATCATAAGACCTCCAGTTACGTTGTTGCACCATGAAACTTGTGCCAATAAAGTCTACTCACTTCGTTTTCATTATTTCAAGAGATTTGTATGATCATCTAGCTCAAATATTGAGATAAGGCCTTGTTAAAAATATCAAGCGATGTTTATTCCTCCTGACATACAATGGCCATTATGCCTCATGGATTATCTGCGTTTGAGAATTTCGCCCACCGTGATTGTTTAATAATCATTCACGTAAATATATGCACTACCTTTAAAACATATGTGTTTTCGGTCATAAACAATAGGTAGCAGATGAATGCTGCGGTAAACTGGTAAGTATGTTAATTAAGAAAAGCAACAAAATTACAATTTATAATTGAAATTTCTGAAAACTAAATTCCATGTAACAATTTTTTATGACTCAGTTAGTAGCAAAGACATATTATAACACTTGCTTTTTTTGTTTTTGTTGCAAAGTCTGTCATTGCTCTGAACCCAACAATGTGAGTAGAAAGGAGTGGAGCACAATAAATAAAATGCCGTTACATTGAAATTTTGTATATTATACTTGTTACAGAAGATTTTCATCTTTCCAGTGCAATACAGGGACCAGTGGGCTCAAAAGGTAAAGTAGGCCTGCACCGATTTTATGCAAAACTTGTTTTACCTAGGCCTATTCAAAAACCCTTTCTTGTACTCTCTTATAAATAATTCATATACTTTCGCCACAATTACTTTGATTAAAATCAACATAACTGGGTTAATACTTTAGAACAGGATGAGCAATCACTAGTCCTACATGCCTAAAGTGTTTACATCTTTTTACCATAACATCTATCTTTTTAACCATACCCCAATGCTACGTTCATATTTATTCATTATTATGTGGGTTGTCTTTGCTGAATATTTACCTTAGACAAAGAGCTGCTACTCAGAGAATGTACGGGTATAGGCTCTGTAAAATGTTCTGAGTAGGTACCCACTGAAGACTCTTTAATTTATTTGGGCTTATACAGCGTATGTCCAAATGCTACAGAAGAATGTGTGCAATATGGACAATAGTACTTCCATATGTATAGGTTAGACAGTGACAGGTTAGCTCATTGAGAGTAAAGAGTTCGGACTGCGGAATATGGTAATGACTACTTGGAAGTGGTTCAAGAGAAAAAGACACAAATACAATACAAATAAGCAAGACCTGTTTTGTAGCCTATTTCCCAGGTCATTTAAATCCATTGGTAATGAATCTAAGATCGAAAAGGACCAGTCTAATTTGGTTACAGCTCTATAGTCCAGTGACCCATTGCTGTGACTGTCCATTGGTCCGACGACCCATCGGTCCAACAGCTGATTTTGTGCCATACACAAATTACATACATACATACATACATACATACATACATACATACATACATACATACATACATACATACATACATAACGGCATAGTGATAACAATAAAAACAAGACAATTCCACCAGGTCAGGGAGACATTACAATAGTCATGGTTGCCTGCTAAACAGGTCAATCTCCTTGCATGTTCTCTACTTCACTTGTTGTAGGGATACCAGGGAGCTTGGTCAGCTGGGGAGGGAGGGGGGGGGGGCAACAGAGTTGTATGCTTTTCAAATTCACTTTTTACAACATGTAAAGGTTTATTGTAAATTCAGCGATTAAATTAGCATTCATATTATTATACATAACAGATAAATAATTTTGTTGCAATTAACAATGGAGACTAAATGTTTATCGATTGAAGAACATATTTCCCAGTGCAGTATTTCAATGCTCACGAATATGTTTCAATTCGTCACTTTGCAGACTTCGTAATCATAGAATTTTCAGTCTTTGTGGATGACTGATTTTTTCTCAAATGTCTTGTCAGCAAACGATACTTTTATGTAATATGTATACTCACTCTTTTCAGTCTTTGTGGATGTCTTAATTTTTTATATATTCCATCAAAACTGTTTTTCAAGAATGTAACAATATGAAATCCTTGTCATTATGTAAGTATGGAAAAATGTACCAGACAGTGCTGATAGTAGGAGCTTCCATGTGGAAAAATAAGCCACAACAGAAGGAAATTAAGCATTACTCCCTGATAACAAAAGCATCAACCAATCACATCTTTGGGCTATATTTTCTGCTAAGACATTTTTGTTGTGCGCATCGGAAACAGCAAGCATTTTGCTAATTTCATTTCGAATTCCTTAAAACATTGTTGAATGCATATTTTAAATGACCTTTATTTATGAAAGCATAACCAATAGAGAAAGAGGTAGGTCTGATAATATGTTGTTCACATACTTCTAAAACCAAGATATGAAGCAAGTGTGGGTGTGGTGTGTTAGAGGAGTGTCATTCCCTTCTGTATAGTTATAGCAAGCAGTGTTCTGCAAACGTGAACTGGAGGATTACATGTGCGTGGGCCAGGAGAGGCTGTCTTTACTTGCACTCATGCATATCCATTATGACCAAGTGATCCACCCTGAATCCGCTTTGAACTTGTTTTGTGAAGCCAGTGCAAGGCTGTGGAATTAGGTGTTTGATTAGATATTGAAACTGTACTTCACTGAAGTTTTGCTAAAGCATCAGCGACTGCCATCCTAGAATTTTTTTGAATAGTAAAACTATTTAGAAACATCACACAGCATAGGTCACTTAAGCTGGTCTCCACGCACTTTAGGTGGCTTGCCAGAGCTCCCATAAAAGTTCCGAGGTTTGAGTGCTGATCCATGCTGCTGCACTCACTGACTTTGAGGCCCTGTGGCACAGCACCTTGCCCCTGGGGGTGGTAATGCTTGTTAGCCATCATGCACAAATCAGTTTCCTACACTGTGTAAGAAGGACCAAAAAGAGGGGGATGGTTGGGTGGGAATTCTAGTGAATGGGGAGTTTTACTGTTGGAAATCTCCATACTAAGGACACATTACAACACCATAGGTCACTTAAGCTGATGTAACACCAGCGCAAAGACTTTGCACTGAGAGCCATGGACCGCAAAACCATCCTGGACCCCCTGTGCCCCCACAATAACTCCGTTGAGCTGAAGGGGGTGGGGGAGGCACCCAATGAGACCCACTGGATGTGGCAGTCATGAACCACTTGAGTGCTAACAGCCAGGCCTCCACTTCTACCGAGTCCCATGGGTAGAAGGACATAAAGGTAGTGTGGGACCACCATCAAAGGGCTGCTGTAATATCCCCTACTGATATGTTTCTCAACACATCAGGAAGAGAATGCTCTCTTCTCACAAGCCCAGAGAGAATGCAGATATCTAAGCTCCTCTTCCCTCCCAGCCACCCACTAGGCTAAGATAATAATTTTCCTCATCCATCCCAAGATGGTGTAGGAACAAGTCTCAGACTCCGTCTGCCTAAGAGGGAGAAATAGAAATTTCTGCTAAGCTTGATGAGGTTCAGTCCTACTCAATTAGAACTGGAGTGCTCTGGTGGGGCAAATACCCTTATCTGGCTCAGACCTCAACATTGTCACTGAGAGAGACTTAACCCAAAAACATGTCAAACCAGTTGATGCATCATTGGCCACTTGTGTCTTGGACACAAATCCCACCCAAGGCCTCAGAAAAACATCCTTCCAATCAGCAGACCACCTGATGAGTGATCTATTAAAGGCCTATATCTCTTTGTGCCTAACACCTGTGGCCAGAGTTAAGAGGAAGGCCGTCTTGAACTTAAGATCAATCAAACGGATATCTTTAGGCTCAAACAGGGCTTGGTGGGGTCCCCAAACACTAGGGAGAGATCCCAGTGAGACACAACATTGTGCTCCACTGCCCAAGGATCAGTTCCTAAACTCTGCCCCCTGGTCTTAATCGTAGCAACAATGGCTGACTTGTATCTTTTGATGGTGCAAACCTTCAAGTGCCCCTCCTCAAACAGACTCAAAAGAAAGTCTGGGATCTGTTGGACCAAAGCCTCAAGGGGAAAGGCCCTTAGCAGTGCACCTAGTTGCAAACTTGTTCCATTGCAAGTCATACATCTTTAGAAAAGACTTTCCAAGTTTGTCACAGCCAGCCTTCTCAGCCAGTCCCTTTGAGAGGTCAGCTGACATAACGCCCTTGGCAAAAGGCGAGAATCTGTGGGTTGGGGTTTAAGTTGTTTGAGCCTGGTTGCTGGAGCAGCTGAGGAAGAAAAGGCAGAGCCCAAGGAAGCTCCATGCTTAACTAAGAAGGTCCAATGACCATTCCCTCTCGCGCCACAAGGGGCCCACAAGAGGACAATCACACTGCTCCTTGAAGCTTGCTCAAAACTCTTGTTAAGAGGGGTTGGAGGATAGGTATACACCCAAAACCCTGGACATGAAATTGACATTCCATCCATTGCCCACCCCAACTTGTCCAGAAATGGGGTACACAAAGGTGTCAATCATGTGATTGTCCCTGGTGGTAAAGAAATCGATGTGCAGTTGTCCCCTAAGGGCCTAGATTGCTGCCACCACAGTGAAAATTCAGAAACCACTCGGTCTGAATCATCTACTATCTGTGTGAGAGCAACCATCCCAGGACTTGGCCATCCATGCAGAGTCTGGTGTCTGGCGTGTCACTCAGTCAGTTCCAGCGAAAGTTCAGAGAGCTTCCCGGCAACTAAGGTAGAAAACAGATCCTCCAACTCCACCTGATCAACTCCAAAATAGGGGCTAGGGGCCCAGAGAACCTCCCCATGAGCCACCGCTCCACCATCCAACATTGGAGATAGGACCAGTTTCCTGGGAAAGCTGTCAACTACCTCACAACATTAAAAAAGAAGACTCAAGAGCACGGAAAGGTAAGAATAGAGCAAGACATTCCAACAGTAAGCGTTTACCAAGGATGGATACCAGAGTAGGAGACTGATTTGCGCTTGCTCACAAGGACACATTACTGCCATCAGGAGCACTTTGCCATACCACAGGGCTTCAATGTTAGTGAGTGCAGCAGCATGGATCAGCACTGACCCCACAGAGTTTTTATGGAAGCTCTAGCAAGGCAACTGAAGTGCATGGAGACCAGCTTAAGTGACCTGTGGTTTTGTAATGTGCCCTTATTAGCTTTTTCAGTTTATCCATTGTCTAACTATTCACAATTGCATTTGAATTTTTTGATCATGAAAGGCTTTGATTTTAGTGTCATATTAAGTGACAAGAACTTCAAAATACCATAACTGTTCATTTACATGTATGTTCCAATTTTGTGTAATGATTTCAGTCACAAATACTGACATTCAACAGGTTCACAAAATATCGTATAAATTAATTATATTGAGAGGTTTGGCAGAAATTTATGTCAAGTTTTGATATGAATTCAGCATATACTGTATTGACATCTTCTCGGACCCTCATGAATCTTTTGATGTAGACCATTTATTCATACTGTATTGAAATGGTAAGTTGTTATATCTGCAGAATGTGAAGGCGACGAGAATGAAGGGATACCAGATAAACAATAGTGATTGTACTTACCACTGGAAAATTAATATTATTATTCATTTATAGGGCATTACATACACATTAACACTATAACAAAGGGTATAAATGGTGGTGTTGTGGGCTGCAAATGACATATGCGCTCATTTTGAGGGCTGCAAATGACAGGAAGCGATGGGAACCAGCCTATATTTTCATGGTAATACACATTAGATGATAATTGTCTTCGAAAAAGACTACAAGGGAATAATAATAGTAATAATGTTTGTTTTTATGTCCTTGGGATCATTGTACTGCCCTTGGTATTTGATTTGTGGGTGTCCAGCGAATCAAATATCACAGGCCGCAAATAATCTCAATGCCCAGAAAACAAACATTATTGTTATATTAATTGCTGAACGGAGGAATGCTATATAAGAGCAAATTTTACAGACTCAGTGCCTATGTAGAATTCACACTAGTAAGAATCATAAGTCATAAGGCTCAAACTATCACTCGGATCAGAAGTTGTACCAGAGATTTTGCATCATGCGATTGAAAAAACACTTTGTGTAAAGGCTATTTTTTCATTTTGTTACTACACGTCGTATTCAGTTATATATATGTATAATTCTATCCCAGGCACATGGGCGCACATGGTAAATTCGTCTTTTTTAAGTATAAATAGTGCAGTATACATTTTGAGACAAAGCCCAGCAACTAGGCCAAGTGGCAAAGCTGATTTCTGTTAAAAGGGAAGATGGGTCTGTGTCTTTTATATT
This sequence comes from Hermodice carunculata, assembly GCA_964020975.1. Classification (NCBI taxonomy): domain Eukaryota; kingdom Metazoa; phylum Annelida; class Polychaeta; order Eunicida; family Amphinomidae; genus Hermodice; species Hermodice carunculata. Next base: position 21,400,318 of record OZ026624.1, read on the forward strand.
TGTGATCAGTTTTGGCATGTTCTTCATTCCAAACATTACAACGTTGTCGCAAACTGTATTAGAATGGGCTTAACTACTTGGGGGGGGGGGGTTTGGACATTTGACTAAGCCCTTCCATGAAGACTTGACAACCATCCATTACTCCCAGAAGTAATTAAACACCCAATTCTGACATGCATGGGGCACAACAGTGGGAAAAAGCATTGTCTTTATGTGACTCCGCCATTGCTTAAATGGAGCACAAGGCCAGGGCTTTAAACAGGGAACAATAATGGTTTACTCGTGCTGGTTATCCATCAAAAGTACATGCTAACATATTCAGGGCCAGTGACACCTTTAATGTCACGTGCATGCTCGCCTCTTAGGCACAAGTGCCTCCGACTGTGCCTATGTAACAAATCAAACTGATGTGAAAAGAGGTAAGTGTAAAAAGAGAAGAACATCCATTTTAAACATGTTTAACAAATGGTCAAGTTACCTAAGAACTAACAAAAATATACATATATGTGTGGCTTTGGTGACCCATCCAACCCAACTGAAATGGCCCAACCCCAATAAATTTGATGAAACATTAAAAAAAGATTCAAGCCGCCCTTCCCTAATAATGTTCGACCCTGACTGAAAAAATTTATCAAAATAGTGGCCAGCACATGCCTTTAATTTGCAGTAAGGTCAACTCAAACACAGCATTTTATTTCAACTTGTCTGGCGGGTTAACCTGAGCTTGGGAAACAGCAGTTCTGCATTGCCTTGGATTTTTAGTGAAACAGCATAGCTCCCAATTGTTTGGTGTCTTGGTGATAATTATGGTAATATTCTGCTAGGTTCTAGGTGTCCACTCGCTGAGTTACCAGGGCAAACGGTTGTTAAAGTATTTTAAAACAAAAATTACTCTCTAAACATTAATCTGCCCGCTCAGGTGTGTCTGAAGCAATTATTATCATTAGTTGCAAATCCCAATGCGACATGATACCCTGGCATCAGGAAATCATGCATGTTGGTGAGCGGGTTAATAGAGATGTAAGAGGATTTGGGCATTTGATGTGTATTTGAAATATTTAAATTTTGATTTAGATTCCGCATTAATGGTGGGATTTAGGTTCAGGGACTATATTATGGCGATGGAATAAAGAATAGTACATGATGTGATTGTTTAATATTGTAAATACCATTAATACCAAGTATTTTATTTGAAACTTAAGCAATTGTATGTTCTGCATATTGTGTTGAATTTGTTGAGGCCTTTTTATTTTTTAATTTTTTTTAAAGTGTTTAACATTGGGTTCCGGTGGCTTTGTGGTTCAGGTCTCTGTAATTTTTCATGATTCATTATTTTTATGAGTAGTCAAAAACTTAAAGTGTAAACATATTTTTTTTCGTATTAGTAAATCTAACGTTCTGTTGTTAGATTATTTTCATTTATATTTAACATGTCAATTGTGATTGATGAATGAAAATTTGAATTTAGAACGCATCATTGGTAGCCCTAACATGAATCTAAGATTTTAACAACAGAGCTGAGAAAGAACACTCACACATAGAGAATATATAACTTTCAAAATGGTGGTAAAATGTATATTTTTTGTTTGTTTGTATTTTAGCTCTGCTGGGTCGCAGAGCTTTTGTGACTGCCCATGTCTGCCGTGCATCGATGTGTCAACTTTTGCTCATTAATGCAATACCATCCACAGTTTTTAAGTTAGCCCAATATAACTTTCAAGACTTTTAGGGTGTATAAAAATATAGGTGTTTGTCGATATTGGTGGCGCCACTTGCAATATTAAATAATGAAGGTGTCAAAATGTAAAAATTTTGTGAACACTTCCACCTCTTTTCGGCGGATCTTCACGAAATTTGGTTGGATTGTGCGGGCAGTCAAAGTCTATGTTGCTAATGATATTAGTGGCGCCTTCTATGATTTGATGGAAATTACGAGCCAAAATGTGTTTTAACGTATAAAATTCTATATCTGAAAAAGCAATTGGATGAGACTTGTCAAATTTATGGGATACATAGACCATGACCAGTGATGAAATTTATATAATATCAGTGACCTTGATCTAGTTTTGTAAGGTCTCTATGCTTGCAAAGTCAAAAGAAGTGGTTTTGCAATGGCAGGTTGTAACGTGGAGATCAATGCCAAAGATAATTGAGCATCCAGGTTAAAATTGCACTTGATTACATCATATATATATATATATATATATATATATATATATATATATATATATATATATATATATATATATATATATATATATATAAAACTGCACTAGGTGACCTCCTTTTTGGGGTCATCGCGACCTAGTAATTATGGAGTTTGGCGATTGTCTAATCTTAATGTGTTTCTTCAATTTCTCGAAACGTTATTATCCCATTTAACAAACAGACCATGTATGGAAAGCTGGATGTAAGGTGCGTATTTTGCATAATCCGAGTTGAAAGTCAAGGTAAAATAGCCACTTTGAACATGGGGGCCTTCTCGTGAATGCTTTGCACCCCACATTTTTTTAGTTAGGCCCATATAACGTTTAGACGTTGTAAAGTGTATGACAATCTTTGTCGACATTAATGTTGGTGATGCCACCTATTATATTATGTAATATACGATCAAAATGTGAAAATCTATTCACCAGTCCAACATTCTTACTTTTTGATGGATCTTCATAAAATTTAGTGTGATTGTAGAAGAGGTCAATATCTCGGTTGGTTTTGATACTAGTGATGCCACTTATAACACGACGTAATTATAAGTTTAAATGTGATGAAAGATACAAAAGTCCTTGTGTCGAAAAATAATTAAATCAGACTGGTCAAATTTATAGAATATATAGATCATGTCCAATGCTAAATATATTTAAGATCTTTGATCTTGCCCCATTTTTGTAAGGTCATCAGGCCAATTATGTTTGAAGAGGTGATTTTGTAATGGAGAGGTGCAGTTGGAATCAGTGGCAAAGAGAATTGAACCTCTAGATTAAAATTGCACTTGCATACATTGTGTGTAAAACTCTACTTGGAGACCTACGTTATTGGTCACCATGACACTATGATTGCATGACCTTTACTTATTTTTATGGTCATTCAGCACTTAAGAAAAGGATATTCAGTTACACATCTTGATAATCAGACAACATTTACATTAACCACTTACTGGGTTTTCCAACAGGGAAAAGTTGCAGGCTAATATGTCAGTATCGGCTGGTTTCAGGCTTTCAGATGAATGGCCAAAATTCCTTGATTTAACCTACATAACTTATAGAAGAATGCATTTTGGAGTCATTAGTATTATCGTATGCACTCTGGTAGAAGTGAGACACTCTTCAATGCCTGTGCCTCTTGTGTCAATATGATGTGAACAGCCAATAAATAGGAAATTTCAAAGTCCAGAATTAAGAATTTCGGCCTGTAGTCTCAAAACATCAACCTGAAAATATCATGCTCCTAAATATCACTGTTCTTTTGCAATATATGTAAATATTGTATTACATGTATCATAAGGTTACAGACCACAGTTGTGATTGGCTGGTTGTTGGAAGAGGACTTGCAAGCAGGTGAACTTGGCTTGAATGCATAGCCCATATGCTTATGTATTGATGCCAGGTCAAAGACTTTTGTTATAATCATGTCTCATAATTTTTTCCCAATTTTACATCTTTTACAATTATTTCACCTAAAAGTGATTTTTCTCATTTTAAATGTTACCAGTGTCAGGGCCATTATTTTGCTTATTATTGAAGTCAGATAGAAATGAATGAAACCATGCACACAAAACAAGTCAGGAATTCAGTTTAACAAGTTTTAATAATTTTGATAAGCGTATTAGGTTACATACCACAGTTGTGATATGCTGGTTGCGCATCCCAACGGAGATAGTCGGTAATTGTGAAAATACCGTGTTTCAGCATGCTGTAGCTTCTGTTTAAATAAAGTTAGCAAAGTCAGATTTGCTGCATCACAGAGTTGCTTCATTGGTGGTCATATAGGTGCACTGTCTTCCAGGCCAGGTGGGAACTTTATGGTGAGGAAGGACAATGATGTGACCCCGGCCAGAGCACAGTTCATACACCTGTATAAAGCTGACATCCAGGTGTTGTTTTGTATTTCAATAATCACGAAATAATGAGCTGGGAATTGTATGACAAAAATTTGTCCGTTTTTTTTCTCACATTTTTATCTATTAAATACCGTTGAAGAAATTTTAAAATACCAAAATGCTGATTTTTTTAGACTGGAAAATGCTAATAAGAAAAATAGAAGGATTTAAAACTGTAGTCTGTGGCCTATTAGGGCTAACTCTGTATGTACTGGAACGCACATGGTGATGTTGTTATTCTTTTATCGTCCATCAAGCAAGTTCGAAATGGAAGGTCAGCACTTTTTGACAGATGCCAGGACAATTTTAAGTGATCCTGACAACTTTTACATGGATGGTGCATGTGTTGAAGGGGATATTTTTGTGTGTGTTGATGGTTTTCCTTCGGTTGGCTATGGCTGACTATTGTGGGGAATAAGCTGATAGCAATATGGCTGAACTCCCATATACCAAGGTCCAGGCAGTAGACTTGAAGTGAAGTAATTTATTGTTGCTCCCAAGTAATCCAAATTATGTAATCCAGCATGCACAATATATTCCTTAATACAGAGTAGTAACTGCACACAATTTATAAGTAGTAATCCAAATACATAAGGTAATCCCAGTAGCACTGACTTGATTGTACAGACTTGAACTGATAACTGCTGACTGATGACTGGCTACTGATAACTTATAAAACTGACTTAACTCTACATGGAAGGTTTCTTATACCTAAAATGCTACCCTTAGCTTTCTAACGTTCTTGGCCAATAGGGGCCTTGTTTGGCAGAGGGGTTTTCCTTTCGCTGAAGACAGACAAGTTGTTTTAACCAATAAGAATTAAATAAAATCAAACAATATAAAACTTTTGACCAATGGACTATCTTGCATCTTCAGTCAGTGGCTACCTGCTGGAATGCAGATGCATGCTTTGAACTGCTAACCCTATTGTTTTACTTCACAACACCTCTGTCATGACTCCCTTTCAACAGTGTGGCAGGTGAGACTTTGGGGCACCACTTGTTGTTTCAACTCTTCCCATATGATGACTGAGGTCTTACACCTTGGTCCAACACTATTGTGTAAGTTTGTCACTTACTGCAAACTGATGATTGAACTTAATGCTGGCATCTCTTGATGTCCGAACATCAGGACTAATAATTACAGAAGTGCCAGGTGGCTGGCATTTCACTGAAAGCTTAAAATACATATATAGATTTAAAAGAAAGGAAGGTATTTAACATGTTCATCAGAAAACTCTACCCATAACATTGATCTGAAACAGTGACATATGGATTTTAAGAAGTGGCACTTTACACCTGTACAAATTACACACATGCCAGTTTTAATCTTACCCAACTGAAAACTCTAAAACTATTTCTGGGATTTCTGAAACCTACTGAAGAATTGATTCTTCTGACACATGAAATTCCAATTTCTCTTTATACAAAGTTTATGCACCATCTACTTGAAAAATAGAATAAATGTAAGAAATATGAAATCAGCACTACAACATTGCCTCCTCCCCCCATTTGGACATGTCCAGCAAGTATAATGACATGTTACATGAAAAGATGTAGTGAGAAACTATCACTTGCATTCTTAATAAATGCAAACAGTTTGAACTTGCAATTCTATAAGTTATTGAGACATATAACTTCACATATTAAATTTATACATTCACATCTCTAACAATGCTAACTAATTTCAAGGTGAATAGATACATTATATTCATAACTGGCACAAGTTTATAGTGCCACTCATTAATCTGTAGCTTTTAATACAGGTACACAATGTCCTACACTAACTAATGCTATATACCACTGTGGTGTCATTGCACAAGACAAATAATTCACCAAGAAATACTTAATGAACTTCATGAAAGTTTTACTATTTACAAGTTATCAGTGCTTCATTAACTATGTTAAGCCCATTTATAGATCCACTCAGGCACTGAATCTGTGATTGATCTGAATTCAGAATCACACTACTATGTCCACATTCATATGTCAAACTTAGTACATGCGTATGTTTGCACATATACTCAATCCATATTTGTTCCTACCAAACCTCAGGTGCCACTAGCTTACTAAATACCAACTTGCAAGAAAAATAAAATGTTTATATACACTCATAATAATATTCAAGGAGACTCTTTATCTATTGTCAACTTGGGGTACAAGGAATCAGATTCCTGTTGTTCTTCACCAGATGGCTCTATTTGTAGGGGTTTAAACATCCCTTTGTGACATTCATAGGTATGTGCATGGAAGGGGTACTTAAAATCTTGGAGACCCTGTATGCTGTAAAAACACTGACCCACACCTTATCTGGTGGAGTCAAACTTACTGAATTTAGTGAAGAAGTTATTTTCAATCTGTTCCAGTTCATTTTAAGCCATGGTACACACATTTGCCAGTCAAGTTTGAATTTACCTACAGAATTGCTGGCTTGAAAGGTATAGAACCTTGTGCACAATGGCAGTTTCATTATTTGAATGGTGATGCATTGTTTACCATTTGTTAACTCCAGATAGACACCTGAATGCACCAAACATTTGTAATATCTGTACATCCCTATACATGACAAAACCCCTGCAATAAGTATCAGGATATATATATAGTGATTAGGGCTGACGTATATTGAAAATCCTGAAGCATTTAAAGTACTATTTATTGCAGCTGTGCCTGGGGTGGGGACTTCCCAGACCAGATTAGGTGGATCTATAAGCTTATATGCCTCTCCTGATTTGACTGATTGTAACAGATGTAATGTCAAAGAAAGTTGCCGAAATTTTATAAACAAGAAGGATGCACATATTATTGTTAATATGGAGAGAGATGTGGATACAATAGCCAAAATTGTGGGCACATCTAGAATTGAGAAATCACTATCTGGTATCCACTGACCACTCAAAATTGTATCAGATAGTGATTGAAGGATAGTTTTATTCTGTTTTGCTAACTCTGCCATCCTGCTTAAACTTAAATGAAATCTCTGATCCTGGGCTACTATTTTTGAATAGTTATGTTCATAAATTTGGAAATTTGGAATTTTGAAAGCCCAGGGAGAGGAAGAAAAACTGGTGGCAGAAATTGATTGAAGTGCCCTAGGAGAGAAAAAAGGCTGCAATAAGGCAAGATTGACTGGATAAATCTTTGTTATATTACCAAAGGACTGGTGTCTACAATTATTAACCCTTGCTGGAAGATGAAATTTACCTGCTTGGACCTCACATTGGCATTTGACATGTACAATGCAGAACATACATCCTTCTGTACTATGAGGCCTAGTTTTAGAACATTGTATGATCAGTTTAGGAACATTTGCAATGAGGATCATACCTGGTTCAATTTCCAACAGAGTACTAGGCAATTTATTATACACAAACCTGAAATTGCATAGTGAGGTAATGTTAGAGAACTGTTGGAAGAATATTGCACTAATACAGGTGGGATTGTCAATCTTCTGCTTTGCCAAAAGCGTGGGACAATGCTTATGACTTTCACCAATACACAATGACAATTCAAGTTCAGAAATTTCAATGAAGGTGCATGATGATTGCTGAACTGCAAGATACTGAGGATGTTCCATTAACTGAGATGCATGGGTGGTTGAATGATTTAAGGGAACAGGAAATGTCATAACTTTGAAAACGTTGAACAAATGATGATCAGATGTGATTGGGATACTGAAAGTGAAAAAGATAGAATTATTTTGCCGGGCATACACAACTGAAACAGGCTGGTAATAATACTGGAGGTCCATTGTAGAGACTGAAAAAGAGAATCGGCATTGCACATTATTGTTAACTTCATGCAAGATCTGTAAAAGGGAATCACCAGGAATGAGATAAGGGGAAAGTTTCCCTTGGATTAAATCATGAATGCCCAGCATAAATTCATCTAACATTTTCTGAGACCTTGATGCAGCTTGCATTTCTGAGATTAACAGTTTCGTGGTTAATGCCAATGTTTTACTGATTGAAGCTACTGAGTGTCTCATGTCTCTGGCTAGTTGGAACATCACATCATGGTTGCTTTTAACCCCTTGCATCACATTGTCAATACGGGAATTTGTTGTTCTCATGTATGAAGAAAATCCATCCGAATGTTGAATTATGGCTGAAGTTAGTGTCCTTTCATGCTGTTCAAGGGCTCTGATGTGGTTCTGCAGTATTTGGACATCTTTAACTGTGGCAGTTCCAAAAAGACTTCTTGCAATATTTCCAAGAAATGGGAGCAGGGATCTTCTTTTGCGGGAATGTACATGCTTATTTGGCAATAGGGTGTCAACTCTGGAGATTAATTTATTCACTGCATCAATCATTTCCCAGTGGAGTCTTTGGAAATGGACAGCTACATTATCTGTTTGGCGACATCCAGCTGAATTAGTACATGAAAAGTTGTATGGAACTTTAGGAATCCCAGGCATAGAAATTTGTATTGTGTGGCGGCATCGTTGTTCAGCGTTGTCTACCTTCGCGATAGGCCGAAAGACAACCCCATAGTTAATTCGATTCACCAACATAGGGTGACGGCCTTCAGCAATGGTGGAGCTCCAGACAAGCAGCAGAACAAGTAACATTGTGGAACAAATTTGTGAACCCTGGAATGTAGAAAATACCTTGTTAAGAATACATGAATACTTATGGGTATGTCGCTACTATGACAGAACTGTGACTACTGACAGAATATGTAAGGTACTTATGCTCTTCCCATATGGGGCTGGTCCTTCACAATTTTGTTCTAAATATGGCCATAAATTTTGATATTAAATTACAGAAGATTTGAAGAAAAAGAAACATACAGGAAACAAGAGCAAAGAACATGGTAGGATGTCAACTTGTGCACTAAGAAGACAGCTAATATGGGCTTGTGGACAAGGAGTTGTATGTCCCTTGAATTATTTAGAATCATAGCATAGTGCAACCCCAGTAATAGTTGTAATTCATGTAAGCTTAGGGTATTTTCCTCGCCTCTTGCATTTTCTGTTTTTCAAGGTATTCTTTTCATGAAATTTTCTGATCAATGCAGGTGCAATTTTATCCATGGGTACCCATTCTTTTGGTAAATTCTTGTCTACCCACTGTACTTTGTACTCATTTCTTCTTCTGTTGCATTGAATTATTCTGTCCATGTCACGCCATACTGGGGTATTGTTGGAAGTGGTTGAAGAGGGTGTTCTCTGTTGCTGTGGAATCCTTTGAGCCTTTGTTTTCTTTTCTGTTCTACCAGTTTTCTGAGAAGGCGGAGCACTGTTTGCCTTGTTTTCACCTTGTGGAGCCCTTTGTGATGGAGTATTTGCTCTTCTTGTAGAGATTCTGAAGGTATCTCCTCTGGTGACAACTTGGTCTGTGTTAACATGTCGTGGTGGTGCATTAGTTGGTCTCAGGTCTGGGTCCTGGTAATGTTTCAGTCTGTTTGCATGAATCAAGGATTTCACTGCTTTGTTGTCTGCTGACTTGCGTAACTAATATGTGTAATTAGAGAACACCTTCACTATGTAGTAAGGACCAACCCATTTTTTGCACAGCTTTGGTGACAGACCTACAGTTTTCCTGGAACAATATAGCCATACCTGTTCTCCTGCTTCAAAGTTTGGTGTTTTGGCTTTTTTATCATAGATGGTTTTGAATTGCCTCTGAGATTCTTCTATGTTGGCTTTAGCTTGTTCCCTGGCTTGGTCAAAGTCTCCAACAGTTGTTTAACATGTTCTCTGACATTTGGAGAAAAATCTTGACGTGGTGCCAAAGCTACATCTAGAAGCATCCTGCACTCTCTGCGGAACAGAAGGAAGTATGGGGGGAGAAGTGCGTTGAGCGAATGGCGGGTGCTATTCTGTGTGCAAGCAATACACTAGGTAGATGTTCATGCCAGTCAGTTTGTCTCTCATTGCAGTAGGCTTTCAAACCCTTGATGATGACACTATTCATCCTTTCCACAGCACCGTTGGCTTGGGAATGGTAAGAGGAAGTTTCTGTTTTCTTAATTCCAAGGCGTGAACAGAGTTCATTAATGATCTTGGACATGAAGTTCTGGGCCCTGTCACTTACTATGATTTCTGGTGCTCCATACCGACATATGATTTCATTGAAAAGCACTTTGGCAATTTCTATAGCCTCCATTGTTTTGAGAGCAAATCCTTCAGTCCATCTTGAAAATGAATCAATAGCCTGAAGAATATACTTGTGCCCTTGTGAAGTGGTTGTCAGAGGACCTAAAATGTCGATGTGCCATCTTTCAAAGATCCCTACTGGTGGGATTGGCTGGACTGGTGCATTCCTTGCATGTGGGTTAGATTGAACCTGTTGACACACAGTGCATGTTTTCACATACTGTTCAATATGATTATATAGGCCAAACCAGAAGTACCTTTGCATAATTGTGGAATACATGCGGTCTCTTCCCTGATGTCCTGCTTCATCATGAAAACTCTTAAGAACCCTGTCTCTTAGGGAGTGTGGAATACATAGAAGTTTGACCTTGCGTTCTTTCATCTTGCAGCCTTTGCTGGAATAGAAACAATACAAAATTCCATCCTGTAAAACCATATCTTGAGCAAATTGCTGCACCCTTCTTGCAGTTTTGTTATTCTCAGGAAACACCTGCTGTTCTATGTACAAGATATGTGGTGCAAGGTCTGGATCTTCTCTCTGTAATTTCTGTAACTCTGAAACTGGTATATCAGTGACATCACTTTCACCATGCACGGTTGCTGATAGAGTGGGGGTAGTACAATAAGTGCTAGGGTTCAACTCAGTATCAACATCTTGCAGTGTAACATGGATGTTACTAACATCAATATTTGGGAGTGTGCTTGGGACTTGTGGTTCTTTTGAGTTGTCTAAGGGAACCTTTGTGTGTGGTATATCTGGATATACTCTTCTAGAGAGACCATCAGCATTGCCATGCTTTGACCCACTTTTGTGCAATATCTTAATTTGCTAAGGTTGCAGCAGCTGAGCCCATCGACCAAGCCTTCCTGGAAGATCTTTTTTTTAATTTTGCGTGCAGTGTATGAATCATTGTTCAGTACTGTAATAAATTTATGTATCTTGAGGGTGGCCTGCACGACAGCGACTCACTGGAGTCTTAGTGCAGAGTCTCCCGGTTTAAACATCTGAAGACTATACTATGTACACAATATATATTTAGACCGAATAAAGCAACTGTCAACTGTCAACTGTCTTTTTTGGACTGAATAGTTTGTAAGGCTTGATGATCTGTGAAAGCAAAAACTTTCTGGTTAGCTATGTAAACATGGTATTGTTTAACTCCTTCGACTAAGGCCAGGCCTTCTCTGTCAGTTGTAGACCACCTTTTTTCACACCCTCGCAGTGACCTGCCACCATATGCTACAACATGCTCATTTCCTTTACTGTCATATTGCCCTAAAATTAAACTAATAGAGATATTAGAGGCATCATAGTACAAATTAAAAGGTTTGTTGAAGTCTGGAAAAACCAGGATTGGTGGTGATGTCAGTGCCTGCTTCAACCTGCCAAAGGCCTCTTGACATTTGTCGGTCCATTTGAATTTGACACCTTTCTTGAGTAATGATGTAAGTCCTGCAATAAATGCAAAATCTTTCACAAATTTCCTGTAATAGTTACACAAGCCCAGAAAGGCTCTGACATCTGTCACATTCTTTGGCACAGGAAATGATTTGACAGCTTCAGTTTTTGACAGGTCTACACTAATGCCATCTTTTGAGATAACATGACCCAGGTAGTTGACGCTTTGCACAGCAAACTGGCACTTTTCTGGTTTGAGTTTTAGGCCACTTTTTCTCAACCGAGTGAAGATTTGCTGCAAATGTAACTTGTGTTCCTGCAAATCTTTGCTAAAAGCACATATATCATCAATGTACACTATGGCACAAGACCAATTTAAGCCATGCAAGACTTCAGACATCACCATTTGAAATATGGCGGGTGCGTTTGTCAATCCAAATGTCAGCTTCTTAAATTGGAATTGTCCAGAGTGCACCACAAATGATGTCTTATGTTTTGTGGCTGGATCCAGGGGCACTTGCCAGAATGCGGAAGAAAGGTCCAAACAACTAAATATCTGAGGCTTTGCTTGAGCAATGGAATCAAAAACTTCTTCAACTTTAGACAAGGGGTAATGCATAGGTTTTGTAACCTTGTTTAGCCCACGATAATCCACTGCAAACCTGTATTGGTCATTCTTTTTCTTCACCAAAACCACAGGTGCCTGATATTCTGAAAGAGAAGGTTCTATAATATCACTGTTAAGCATGTCCTGCACTTGAGTGTCAATTTCCTTCTTTTGTTCTGGTGTTACACGATAGGGGGGTCTTTTTACAGGTGCTGAATCCCCTGTGTCAATTCTGTATTGGTACAGATTACATGTACCCAGCTCTGTGAGATCTTTGGCAAAAACATCTCTGTTTTTTCCTAGAAATGAAAGAAAATCTAATTTTTCTTCTTTAGTCAGCACAGAGTTGTCTAAGTCAAATCCCAGACTGCGAGCTTCCTCTATACAGGCTGCATTGTTGTTATCCGCATCATGACCTTGTTCTGAAATAGAAGGATCATTAGCATGTGAATTACTTTGTGGTTCAAAGTGTGAAACTGCAGCAACTTGGTTTACAGCTGTCAAATTGTCCTTAAGTTCTGGAATTGAAAAGTCAGAATTAGTGGAACATGAGCTACTGTGACTTGCAACTGTGTCAAGAACAGCCTGGTTACCTATTGGAGTAAAAAGGGCAACAGGTTGTTTATGTTTGAGTTTTATCTTTCCAACACCTGGATTCATTACACGATAAAGTGTGACATTTCCTTGTAATGTGACAACACATCGACTGCCTAACAGCTTCATTTTTGACAGAAGACTGTTTACAGGTTCCAATATACCAGTAGAATTCAGATGGTCACCTTCATTTCTGGTTCTGACAGGAATGACAGTTTCACCCCTAGGTTCAATGATAACATTTCCAATTACACGGACCAAGTATGGTTTTGTGAGATCAGCAGCACATATGCTGGCTTCTTCACACATGGTTGCTTCTGTCATCCCACCTTGAATTTCCAAGGTATCAGTTGCAAAATTGATCTTTGCTTTTTGGCTCTGCAGAAAATCGACACCCAGAATGAGGTCATAGCTCATTTTTTCCAAAATATAGAAGGACTGGAATAGGTGCAAATTGCCAATGTAAATGGGCAGGGCAACTTTACCTTGAACTAGGACACTTGATCCACCTACACCTCTTACCATATTCAAATGAGACTTCTCAACTGCAAAGTTCTGGTCATTCTGTATTTTCTGAAATAAATCATTATAAATGCATGAAATAGTGGCACCTGAATCTACTAATGTTTGAATGTATTGTCCACTAATGTTCACAGTAACCATATTCCTTTGAAGCTTTGTCTCAGTAATTGACATGGCAATATCAATTGGTAACACAATACACTGTTCATTAATATGAATGTTACCTGTAGGTGAACCTTTATCCTTGTCTTTTGGCTGTGAAGTATCCATTGCACTGGCCTGCAACAAAACATTTGAGTCAGTTTTCTCACTAAGTAAATCCTTGGATTGCTTCACTGAAATTTCACTAGCATGAGTAGTATCATATTGTACTGAATTATGATTTGTGGGCCCATCTCCAGGAGAACTAGAGACAGGCTGTGTATCCTATTGCTGGGGCTGTTGTGGACCTCCATTTTGGCTTTGAGCTTTGTGGCATACACGAGCCAGATGACCTTGATATCCGCATCAATTACAGATATAATCCCTGTAGTGACACTGATCCCTCCTGTGGTTTGTAAGCCCACAGGACTCACAATGGTATCCTTGTCCAGGTTGTCTGGTAGGCTGGTAGTTGTTGTACTGAGGGCCTGGTTGTCAACCACGTTGATTGTTGTATCCAGGACCTGATTGTCGGCCATATTGGTTGTTGTACCCTGGGCCTGGCTGTCGGCCATATTGACTGTTGTATCATGGGCCAGGTTGTTGGCCATATTGGTTGTATCCCTGTGCTTGGTTGCCATAGAACTGGTTGCTAGGCTGTTGGTATGCTGACTGGTAGCCATCTTGAATTGGACCCCACTGCTCAGGCTGCTGGGAATAGCCATTCTGTGACTCATTCCAGGGGGTTCTGTGTTGAACTGTTGCCATAGCGACCGCTAGAGTTACTTCTTTCCCTGAAGGTAACCCTTCCTGGGGTTGGTGACCTAGGTTGTCTTTCACTTTTGATATTGGCCACTGACACATTTACATCATCAATTTTCTTGGTCAGATCTGCTAGTTGATTCACAATTGTCTGTAGTTCAGGTTGTTGTTTGGTTTCCTTTTGAAAGGGCCTTAGTGACTGTGCTGTTCTGGCAGCAGAAAGCAAGGCCTGGAAGTCCTTTGGAGCTTGAGACAACACATGTGCCTTTAAGTCTCTGTGCAAACCTCTAATGATGAGATCAAGAATTTGTTCATCATTGTACTTAATTTGTTTAGCCCTTCTTTGAATGTCTTCTATGTAGTTCTCAACTAACTCATTGTCCTTTTGTTCTCTAGCCAAAAGTTCATTTACAAGGCTGTGCCTCATAGATGCATTGGGCAGAAGTCTGTCTTTGAAGGCCTTTTCAATGTCTTCAAAACAAGTGACTTTATCACGCTGGCTGAACCACCATGTTTTGGCTCCATCTTGCATGAAAAATGGAAATTGGTTTTTTTGCTCAGTAGCATCCCACTTTTTGATGGCAGCAAAGTCTTTATATCTTTGTAGCCAAATATCTGGATCCTGTTTAGCACTAGCTGTAAATTGTTCTAATTTAGCACCATGTTCACAAGCCCTATTGGACTGTCTGTTAGGAAAACATGAAATTTCTATGTCAAAGTTCTCACTCACCCCAAGTGTATCTCTGTAGATTTCCCTGGCTGTAGATCTTGTTATCCTTCTGTTGTTGAGAGGATCAGTCATGGATCTTCAGACTCTCCACCAGTGTTGAAGGGGATATTTTTTTGTGTGTTGATGGTTTTCCTTAGGTTGGCTATGGCTGACTATTGTGGGGAATAAGCTGCTAGCAATATGGCTGAACTCCCATATACCAAGGTCCAGGCAGTAGACTTGAAGTGAAGTAATTTATTATTGCTCCCAAGTAATCCAAATTATGTAATCCAGCATGCACAATATATTCCTTAATACAGAGTAGTAACTGCACACAATTTATAAGTAGTAATCCAAATACATAAGGTAATCCCAGTAGCACTGACTTGACTGTACAGACTTGAACTGATAACTGCTGACTGATGACTGGCTACTGATAACTTATAAAACTGACTTAACTCTACATGGAAGGTTTCTTATACCTAAAATGCTACCCTTAGCTTTCTAGCGTTCTTGGCCAATAGGGGCCTTGTTTGGCAGAGGGGTTTTCCTTTCGCTGAAGACAGACAAGTTGTTTTAACCAATAAGAATTAAATGAAATCAAACAATATAAAACTTTTGACCAATGAACTATCTTGCATCTTCAGTCAGTGGCTACCTGCTGGAATGCAGATGCATGCTTTGAACTGCTAACCCTATTGTTTTACTTCACAACACCTCTGTCATGACTCCCTTTCAACAGTGTGGCAGGTGAGACTTTGGGGCACCACTTGTTGTTTCAACTCTTCCCATATGATGACTGAGGTCTTACACCTTGTTCCAACACTATTGTGTAAGTTTGTCACTTACTGCAAACTGATGATTGAACTTAATGCCGGCATCTCTTGATCTCCGAACATCAGGACTAATAGTTACAGAAGTGCCAGGTGGCTGGCATTTCACTGAAAGCTTAAAATACATATATAGATTTAAAAGAAAGGAAGGTATTTAACATGTTCATCAGAAAACTCTACCCATAACATTGATCTGAAACAGTGACATATGGATTTTAAGAAGTGGCACTTTACACCTGTACAAATTACACACATGCCAGTTTTAATCTTACCCAACTGAAAACTCTAAAACTATTTCTGGGATTTCTGAAACCTACTGAAGAATTGATTCTTCTGACACATGAAATTCCAATTTCTCTTTATACAAAGTTTATGTACCATCTACTTGAAAAATAGAATAAATGTAAGAAATATGAAATCAGCACTACAACACATGCAAGATATGGCGTGGGACAGTAGATTACACGGCAAATGGATTGGGCTATGGTATTGTGTACCTGAGGCCAGCTCAAGAAAGAAAAAAAAAGAAGTTTTACACCCACAGATTGGCTGTGAATATCAAGTGGCCATAACACTCAGCCTCCTGCTATGCAAGCATCATGTCATGGCAGACAAACCTAAGATGCACCCATGCTTGGGCCAAACATAGTTTTCTCACATGGAAAGCCCTTAAGAAAAAATATTTGCAAAACTAAAGGTTTGTTTTTAGAATTGCAATAGCCTATAGATTTTAAATGTATCTATTGTAAAAGGCCTTGTATACCAAGATTAAAGCTTTTATCCACCAGGAGCAGCTGTAAGACTTGTGAGTGATCACGGGGCTTCACTTGGCTATCAGTTGTGTTCAAATTCTAATTACACATTCCATGTATAATTGGAGTTTTAACCCTTTTTTCTCCTAAAGCTCGTGACACCTTTCATCCACATGTCTTTCTCCTTTTCTAAAGGTTCAAAATGACAGTGAGCCAAAAGAGGTTTGACAATGAGAACTTCAATGACTCAGCACACATGGGCTCCCTAATGCCAAATTGTCCGGTAACTCTCTAGTGCTAGAGCTAGGAAAACCACCAAATTATTCACTTCTGGGAGGACAGAAAAAATTAGTTTGCACATATGAATGTGTCTCAATGTACATGAAAATGTGCTTGACTAGTCACTAAAAAGGTGATAAATGACTGATAACTGATAAATTCGTACATATCAAGTTTAGAAACAGGTATACAGAAAATACCTACATGCACCTCCAACACAAGAGAGTACCAGACAATTTAGCATTAGGGGGTGCATGTGTGTAGTAAAGATACTTTATGTTGATAAATCTAATGGAAACTATGCTCGATATATGTACGTCAACGCTTTTGGCCAAAGTAGGGAACACGTGAGAAGCACTGTGCCATGGCTGATTTGAGGGTTGGGCAGTAAAATGTTACAACTGCTCTGTATTTTTGGCTGCACTTAACAATATAAGAATGAGGTAAAAGGCCCAGCACTATAAGGAAGCATAAAAGGTCAGTTTTTGAGGCAATGAATATGGAGCAGGTGTGTCAGAGAAGCATTATGGAAAAATGATGTGTTACCTTCTGATATTTTTTTTTGCTCTTCCCTGTCTTCATATCAGTTTATAAAATGTTAGAATGACACACAGAGGGCAGCAAAAAGAGTCTACTGGAGAGTTAACATTGCAGACGTAACTTGTGTGGAGAGAGCACGGTGAATGAGCAGTGTATAGGGCATAAAAGATCTGCTTGCCTGCCATGATGGATGGTGATAAGTCAGACAGTGTGAGGCAGCAGTGCAGAGCCATATTGAAAATGTGCAGAACCTGTGAAAGAAGACGGATCATCAGGGATTCGCTGCTGTTGAACTCTTGCTACTCAAACAAGCAAAAGTGCAGCGATGTCATCTGCCCGTTGTTTTTAACTCATCTGACTGACAGGAGCTGACTTGTTACTAAGCTAAGGTCATAGGAAACTTTGTCATCTGTTGTCCATCCCTCCTTCTGTCCATCTGTCTGTCCATCTATTCACAGTTCACAATTTTGACTTCTCTAAAGCAGCTAGCCAGATCCACTTCAAACTTGGTGCGCATGTACCATGTTTGGGTCTGTACTAAATTTGTTTTAATGGTCATGCAGTAGAGAGTTTTTGAATTTTTGTTAAGTTTTCTGTTCATTTTTTGGGACAAAGTATGAAAAAACCTTCTCAGAACCACTTAACCAATTGCTACAAAATCACATATGGACACTTCTTGGGGTCACTTGGCCTCAATTTGTCCTACCAAGTGGCACTGCAATTTTTTTATTATTTAGTAACATATTTTTGTGTGTGTTTTTGCTATTTTCAACTTCTGCTGCAGACACCATCCATTAGATTGTGCGTAACCTTGATGGAAATGTGCCTCATGGAAGGGTCAAACAAAGGTGTCCTCTAGGTTGCGATGATTCCCATCCCTGACTTTTAACAAATTTTATAATCCCGGTACTTGTCAGTTAATGCATACACTCCCGAACAGTAGTATGTTCATTAATAAGGACTCCAATGCTAATTCCCATTTTTGAATCCTCCAAAACCGTTAGGCACATCCACTTGAAACTGATGGGTATGCATCTTGGGTGGGTCTCCTCCTAGTTTCCTCAAATTCTTACGTTTCAGTGACTTTGGAATAATCACGATTTAAAAAAAAAATTGCTCCAAATCTTAAAAAGTTTCTCCAAAAACTGCCAGGTCAGTTGCTTCAAAAATGCATAGGGACCCTTCTGGGGACCCCTACACCCTAATTTGTACAAGTGCACTGTTTTCTTTCTTTTTTGTGTGTTTACCATTATTGACTGCTCGGAAAGAAGTTCAGTTTGTTCTGAAACTTGGTGGAAATGTACCTTGTGAAAAGGAATAAAGTTGGTCACCAGGTGGTGATGCTGCAGATCTCTGGTTTTTAATGAACTTTTTAATTCTGGCACTTTTTTAAAAATGCATTCATTCATGTTGATTACAAGGCAAGTCCATTGGGATTCAATGGTCACACTTTGGTGACTTTTGGATTTTTAATGTTTTTTTTTTCTGTTTTTGTTTTTTTTTTCGCGGGGGGGGGGGGGGGGGAACAAGGATTATATATTTGGTATTAAAACTTTTCCCTAAAACAGCTTGGCCAATTGCTTCAAAATTTCATAGGCACAGTTACGTATGTACCTCAAGACCAGGATGGGACTTAGTGTGGGTCGAATGTCAAGGGCACTTGTGGACGGACTGTTCACACACCCTTGTGTTGTTTGAAATTCATGCAGACTCAGGTGGCACCCTCTACCTGTAATTTACGCCCTCTAGTCCTGTGTCCAGACCCTAAAATATCTATGGTGGTGGAGGAACACTCTATCTAGGGCAAAATTGTGAGAGGACGTTCACTTGAAAGCTACCACCTAAGTACAGGAAGTAGGCCCTAGGGCCTACTATACCAATATAATTATAACAGTTGTGTCAAGAGCTCCTCTATCTCAGCGCGGAGTAGAAGGCTGATATCCCTCTGTACATATGTCTCTACTTAGCAATGATGCCTGGCAGGGGTGCTGTAATGGTTTCACAACATTGCTGCAGTTAACATAGATCTTGCTAGGTATTCAATGGTAATGACAAAGGAATACCAATGGGTGGGTGCGAGTTACATGCTTCTATGGCTCATGGACAGGAAATGAAACATCTATATATTGCTTGAAAACAGATCTTGCCCAATGGCTCTCAAGATGTTTTGATGAGGAAGTAAAACTATGAAAAAACCTGGCGCCATTTATACTGGCAGATAATTTCTGTATTAGTTATTATTGAAGTATATTTTATCCTCACCGATAATCCCTATACTAGTTATCACTGCTAAGTATTTTATCCCGGCAGATAACCCGTATATCAATCATAACTGAAATGTATTTTATCCTGGTAGATGATCCCTGTTTTAGTACTTACTGGGTATATTTTGTCCGGGCAGATAATCCCTACATTAGTTATTACGAAAGTGTATTTTATCTTGGCAGGTAATCCCTATATTATTTATTACTGAAGATTATTTTATCCATTTAGATAATCCCTGTATAAGTTACTACTAAAGTGTATTTTATCCTCGCAGATAATCCTTGTATTAGGTATTAATGATGTGTATTTTATCCTGGCAGATAATCCCTGTATCTTATCGTGACAATCCCTGTATTGGTCTTATTACTTAGATGTATTTTATCCTGACAGGTAACTAACTGTACTAATTATTACTGAGGTGTAAATTATCCTGGCATATCCTCCCTGTATCACTGTTACTGAGGTTTGCCTTATCCTGCCAGATAACGATTGTAGTGCTGTTAGTACTGAGGTCATCTTTATCCTGACAGATACTCTCTGTATTACTGTTATCCCTGAGGTGTGTTTTATCCTGGAAGTTAACCCCTGTAGTACTGTTGTCATTTAGAAGTATTTTTCTCATTGCCAGATAATCCCAATATTACTCTTACCACTGAGGTGTCTTTTATGGAGATAGATAACCTTAGTATTACTGTTCTTATTAAGGCATATTTTATCATGGCAGGAAATTCGTATATTATTGTTATTGACAAAAATATACTAGTGAGTTTTTCCTCTTTTTTAGATCAAGCTGTATATCACCTGAGCTATTAGCATAGTCTGTCGATGAGACAGAAAACCTCAGCATAGCTGTTATTATTGAGGCATATTTTATCATGCGAGATAATTCTTTTATCATTGTTATTGAAAAAAATTATATTGGTAATTTTTCTCCCCTTTTTAGCTCTGTTGATCTAAATCAGCTGGCATAGTATGTCATCCACAATTCACATTTACAACTTATGCTCCAAAACCATCAGCCATTTTCACTTGTACAGCAATGTACCTCAGGTGGGTCTCTACCAAGTATGTTCAATTTGTTGTGATCCATTAATTTTTGGATTTTCTATTAATTTTTGAGTTCATCTTTTGGCCATGTCTTAAAAAAATCTTAATCAAAAGTGCCCAGCCAATTGCTTTGAAATTGCATGAGTACACTTCTTGGGATCTTTAGACCTTTAATTGTTCAAGAAGTGGTGCTGCGATGTTTCTCTATTTTTTGCACGAATTTTTGTGTGTTAAGGATATTTTCGACTTCATCTCGTGAACCGTCCCTGAGATTGTTCTGAAGCATAGTGGGCATGTAGCTTGTGGGAGGGGTAAACAAGGTTGTTAATTAAGTACTTTAACATCGGCGGGGCCTAAAAGTGGGAAAAAGCCGTGTCCTTACGCAACTTGGCCCATGGTTAAATAGAGCAGAAAGCCCGGGTTTTATTCAAGTAACAATGGTTTACTCATACCAGCTGTCCATTAAATCTATATGCTAATGTGGGGACGCATCGTTAAATGTCGCGTGTTGTTATGTAAAGTGCATGCATGTGAATAGATTAAAGCACATCCATTTGCAGTCAGACGATATGTCAGGCCTATGTCAGCAATGGCGCCATTCAGAAATTATAGGACTGGGCTCGTACCTCACTTCTCCTTGGCAGATTATTTGACATTCTTCTCTTACAAATATTTATAAGAACAGGTAAGATGCATCTGTCAGAATTAGAATGGACCCTGGGTGAGGAGCTTTGGCAAGGAACAATTGCCCTCGGGCCACTGGTCACTGCAGCCAGTGTTCCTCGGGCAATTATTCAGCACCCGAGCTCCTTAGTGGCCAGTGGATCGAGGTACATATTTCAGCACCAAAGCTCCTCACCAAGGCGCTCAGTAGCCTGAGGGTAATTATTCAACATTGTGGATTCCTCATTTTTAACGAATTTTTCAATTTGAGAACTGATCGGTTAATGCATGCATTTCTATTGAATACTGTGG
Organism: Hermodice carunculata; assembly: GCA_964020975.1. Classification (NCBI taxonomy): domain Eukaryota; kingdom Metazoa; phylum Annelida; class Polychaeta; order Eunicida; family Amphinomidae; genus Hermodice; species Hermodice carunculata. Next base: position 21,421,935 of record OZ026624.1, read on the forward strand.
TAGTCCAGGGGACTGCACCGTAAATTCACACTTTCAACTTTTTCTCCTAAACGGTTAATCAGATTCACTTCAAACTTGGCGGGAATGTACCAAAACCACTTATCCTATTGATTCGAAATCACACAGGGACACTACCAGGAACCCCTAGTTGTTATCGTGTACACCAGTTTGCGCATTGTTAAAATGAATTTTAGTGTTCTGCCTGTCTAAGTTCTCTTCATATCCAAGGTAGCAATAATATTTAACTTGCCAATATAGTTAGCAGCGCGTATTTCGCCAAGTCAGACTTGGTTTATTGTTCACTTGAGTGCAGGATGAGTCCTGATTCTCTAGTTTGTGTAATTTTAAGCTGATGACAATCAGAGCCAAATGTGTTAGAAACTAGCAACCCTGGCTATTTGTTACTCTGCTTGCTGATTGTAAATAAGTTCTGCTTTAGACTGTTGGTCACTGCTGATATGCTAGTCACAGTTCCACAGTTCATCACTTACTACACAAACCCCACATCACACATGTCAACAGCTTTGCAATTTGACTAATTTCCTCCTGTTCGTACATTTTATGGTTTTAACATTAACCTGCGTTAACTTGTAAGTTTTAGAATGTGACCACCTTCAAAGTACAACCATATTCACCTGTGACAAAGCTGGCTAAAACAGCTGGGTTCCTCAATTTGCCAGATGCAAACTACGCTGGACCACTCGGAATGCAGGCAGAGTGAGTCAGAGTCAGATTGACTCCAACTCTGACTCAATATACAGATGCAGGCATCGCTGGATGCTTGGGATTCCAGACAGCCTAAACAGTACTATTTGATGATCTGAATTGCATTTTTTGACAGCCTCATCTCACAGCTGTGAGGCCTTATTATTGCAGGTGACTGTAAACAACTGTTACACCCCCACTCCCCAACCCCAATCCCCTCACTCCTAGCTTCTGAAATTGCTGAACCCATTTGGTGATATGTTCTGTTTATTTAAGTCGATTCGATTTGATTTGATTTGACGTGGTTTTATTTTATTATGCATCCCCTGTAGGTCGGGATGCATGTATTGTTTAGCCTCGTCGCCCGTCATCTCTGTGTAGCTTATTTTCCTTATATTTCTGTTCCCACTTGACCTATTGCTTCCTAGTTTTGTACAGATAACCCATGAGTCTGGGAAGTTTTTTCCTTATAATAATATATAACCAAGAGGTCACAGGTCAAGGTCAAATCATGTTTGATTTCTCTGCTAACTCAGCAATTCTCAGATATTGGCTTATACCTTCTTAATGGTGTATCAGAGGCCAAATGTTACTATTAAACTTTAATAAGAAAGTCCTTATGGGCGTTCAATTTGTATGGTTTATTTTTAAACCTGATGTACCTTGAAAGGTCAAACTGCAAACATTCCTGTTCATTACTATATAAATCAATGGGGATTGCAATGCTGATTCACACTTTTAACTTTTCCAGAACAATTGGCAAGATTCAGTTCAAACTTTGTGGGGATGTACATTATGTAGGTATCTATGAACTTTGTTCAAATGGTCATGCTCCACTGATTACCCTGTAAGTCAATGTGAGTTTTCATGGTAGTTCACATTCTAACTTCATTAAAACTGTAAGCCAGATTCACTCGAAACTTTTGGTACAGATACTCCATAGATTTTGGGAAATTTTTCACAAGATTGTGGATGACCTTTAGATCATAGATCAAGTTCACAATACCTTGCAAAATAAAATGGTTTCCCTGCCACATCTTCAAATTAGTATGATTGAAGTACATCAGACTTTGTCATCATTTAGCAAGGTGAGACTTCCCTTAATTTTGCTAAGAGGGACCTTGAGGTCAAAGGTCAAGTGAAACTTTCTGCATAAGATGTTGACTCTGGTCTAGATGTGGCCTCTGCTGAGAGAGTCCTGCTCAGGGGATGCATAATGTTTCTGCATGAAAAACTCTCTTCTAGTTTTATTTGTTTTATTTTATTTAATTTCACTTCATATGAAGAAGAATTGGAGATGGAACGTCAAGATCAGGATGTTCTGCCTTTGGGGATTGGATGCTTCGTGCCCAGTCTGCATCAAAAAAGGGCTGTGAACTCAGTCTCTATTTCAGTCCCAATTGAAAGGAATTTACATCAGGGCTTGTATGAAAAATTTACTCTTCAGGCAAACACATTTTGAATGGAATTAGAAGTAAAATCTGTCAGGAAAGAAAACTATGACCAGCAGCTTGTCTCCCTGTACATCGGGGCAGTGTGTTGAGACATGGGAGAATCAACACCATCAAGAATTGAGCCTTAGCCTTCAGATGACAGCTTTTCCAGTCCTTCGCAGTTCTCTGCGTTATGAAAGCCAAGAATGACTGGTGATACTCTTACAAATTGGGATACCATGAAATGGGATGTGATAAATATGGCACAATCATGGGTCAGAATGAATTGAATGCTGTTTGTCAAACTGTGTGACCGTGATGATCATGGACAGAATGATTTGGATGTTGTTTGCCAAACTTTGTAGCAATAATGATCAAAGACACAATGAAATAGATGCTGTTTGTCAAAATGTATAACCATGAAGATCATGGACAGAATTGTAAGAATGTTACTATGTAATGGGCAAGAAAAATGATTGTACTTTTTCTATGGTGAGTGAGCATGATAATCATTGGTTTTGTGTAATTTTGCACAATCATACGGGATATGCGGCAGACTTACTTTTATACAGCATGATTTCATATTTTTGTACTTTAAATCCAAACCCTTATACTGCATGACTAGGTACATTTGTATTTAAAAATTTATACTCCTATAAAGCATGATTTGGTGCTAGTAAAGAGCATAATTTACATTTGGCACTAGGCATATATTTTGAAGTATGAACATGATATGGTACAGTTGAACAGCATGATTTAGAACAATCATATACATGTACTTTTAGAATAGACCCTATAACAGCTATATCATAGATAAGTGCCACGAAAAAAGATAGGCTAGCAGCGTTATAGGACATGCTGATTGAATGCCATTAAACAGCATCATTAAGCAGTGTTACAAAGCATGGTTGGTTACCATTAAAGAACATGGTTTGGCAGCGGTATATGATTAAATGTCATTAAGGTGGTTGGTTTTGCAGTGGCGTATGATTAAGTGCTATTCTAGGGAGTATGGTTTGGCAGTTGTATATGATTTAGTGCTTGTAAGGAGCATGGTTTGGCAGTGGTACATATCATTTAGTGTCATTAAGGAGCATGTTGTGAAAGTGGTATATGATTCAATGCCATTAAAGTGCAGGTTTTGGCATTAGTACATGATTAAGTGCCATTAAGGAGCATGGTATGACAGTGGTATATGATTTAGTGTCATTCAGGAGCATGGTTGGCACTGGTAAAGGATTTAGTGCCATTAAGGAGCATGGTTTGGCAATGATATATAATTTAATACCATTAGAAACATGGTTTCACACTGGTATATTATTTTGTGTTACGGAGCATGGTTTGGCAGTGGTATATGATTTAGTGCAGGTAAGGAACATGGTTTGATAGTGTCATAAACCTGCTTTAGCACTCTTAAAAAGCGCAGTTTGGCACTGATATAAACCGGATTTAGTACTATTAAAGAGTATGTTTTAACAGTGTTACAAATGTAATTTGGTACTGTCCATGGATCAATACAATTGATCAGAACCTAACAGAAGTTTATATTCGTATTTTTTAGGCTCAGAGTATGGAGGATGAGCTCACATGCCCGGTCTGTCTGGAGCTATATGCTAGCCCCCTCATACTGCCGTGCTCACATAGTGTCTGCAAGGAGTGCTTGCAGGGCATCATCGACAGCCACAGCAAGGGCAAGGCACAACCTGAGGGTACGTATCACAACATGAAATGGCACTGGTATGCACGTTGTGTGGAGACAATGGATCCTTAATTGGTATAGCCATTCCTGAGAGCAGACACAATTACATTAGATGGTAGAGTCACGAAAGCTGGAGTGTCCAGACTCCATGAAAGAAGACCAGCAGATTTAGCGGGTAGTCAGTGGTTAATAAACTCTACATTTGTGTGATTTTATGAAGTACAAAGTACAGTGTGTGATAAATATGATCAAGAAACAGAGTACCAAATGGTCCCCACCTTAGGCAGCTCCTGTCATTGAAGACCTCCCCTCTGATAAGGTCTGCATCCTCTTGCAGCAGGAGTACTAGCACCATTTGTAGGACCCCCTTAAGAAGGGCCACTCACTAATATGATCCTACATGAAGGAAACCTTCTATAACCTTGCCCCAGGGGTAGGACCAATCCTTTAATATAGCCCTTGAGTGGCAAGTTTTTGATTGAGCCAACAGGTTTCCTCTATGCACCTTGGGTGCATTGTACCTAAAGCACACAGAGGAAAAAAACAACTGAGCTTGACCATTATATTTTGAACTACAGAAATGCTGGTACTTGAAGGAAAGGTGTTTTCACAAGGAATATGAATCTAGCATCATTATTTTAATTGAGAGCAGTTTGTCTGGAGTACTGCGACTTTGGTTGCATTTGGTATTGAAAAGTAAAGAAAGAAAACCCCTCTCTCTCTATACATCGCCCTATAAGTAGGACCATGCACTCCTCTAATATGGGAATGTGGTCCCTGCTCCAAAATGAGAAAGTATTGCTAAATGTTTGTGATGGTATGATACTTGTATATGTTACAGGAGTCGAGTGTCCATCTTGCCGCCAGATTGTGAAGCTTAGCAAAGGTAGCCTTGCCATTCTACCCAAAAATCTTGCCCTGGAGAATGTGGTGATTCGCTACGCAGAGGAGCGCAGTAAAAGTACGAGTCTTGGTCCAGAGTCTCCTGTTGTTGATCATCTTGTGTCGCCTGTATTGTCAGAATGTGCAGAATTGCCAAAACTCCCGACAGCTAGTAATATAAGTTGTGAACTGTGTGAGATGCAGATGCCATCCGAGGCTGTGTTGTTCTGTATGCAGTGTCAGGTTGCATATTGTCATTTATGTTTTGCCAAGTATCATCCTCGAAGAGGAGCGCTGGCAGGTCATAAAGTTTGTCAGCTAAAGGAGAGTAAAGAAGAAGAAAAGACAACTTTCTGTGAAGATCACAAGACAGAACAAACATCATTATTCTGTGACAGCTGTAAGACCCTGGTCTGCCAGTGGTGTGTTTGTGAGGGTGTGGGCAAACATGCAGGACACAAGATTCTAGCTCCAGAAACTGCCTGCCATAATATGAAAGTAAGTACTACTGACCCACTGGCCTGCGTAACAGACCAAGTTCAGGCTCTGTGTCTCTTTTTAAAGTGCACTTATGTATAGTAGAATATATGGAAAATAGTCTGCTCAACAGCCAAATTCTTGAGCAGTTAGTTGTTAATGTAGCCACTCTCCTGACATGACATTTATCTCAGCATTGATATGTACCTTATCATATCCTTTATTAAGTGTTCCTATCATTCTCAGCACTACTGGATTTTCTGATTCCAAAAATTCGGCAAGAATGCTCAAGCCTTTCACTCTGACTGAGCGTGTAGCTTTTCCTTGGCACCCAGTTCATGTTGAGCTAGCATCCAACCCCACCGAAGGGAAGCTGGTGACCTAGGTCACGCTGGCACAGTTACATATACAACTCTCATTTAACATGTTTTTCATTACTGTTCAAATCAGAAAAAAATGACATTTGACCATTTGGACTTTTTGGTTGGTTGAAGGGGGAATGGTTCATGCTACCCAGTTTACTATCATTTGTATGAATATACAGCTTTGATATCCCAAATGCAGGTCCATTACTTCTGTTCTGTGGGCGTTTTAAAGGGATATTGTAGCATTTTGATTTCTAAATCCAGGGTGGTTCTTTGTTAATTTGTAGATAGCTGTACCTACATTTCTTTAAGCACCATGCCACAAATCATAAAACAACTTGTGTAAGATGTTACTTGTCAGTTGCAACTCTCATGCAGACAAATGTTTTTCAACCGTATAACAATTATTAAGAAACATTATTCACCATAGCTCACGCAAGGTGATTTCCACCACCTTTGTTGCTTTGCCAGGGCTCCAGTAAAATGTATGTTGATCTAGTGCCGATCCATGCTGCTGCATTCACTGGCATCAAGGTCCTGTGGTTTGGCACAGTGCTACTGGTGGCAGTAATTCGTCCTAATGGGCATGCACAAATCCGTTTGCAACATTGTTTAGGAGGAACCGTAAAGCAGGGATGGTTGGGAGGGAATTTTAGTCACTTATGGGGACTAATGTTTTTGATAATAGTTATACTTTTAAAAACCTCATATTAAGGACACATTACAACACCTCAGATCAGTTAATCGGATATAACCTCAGACTCGGAGGTGGGAGGTACCGCTGAAAAATCTAGCCCAAAGGCTATGCACTTGAGAACTACAGACCAGACAGCCATCCTGGACCCCCAGTGCTCCCCACACCAACTCCCTTGAGCTGAAGGAGGTGGGGGCACCCCCGACCATTTGGAAGTGGCTGTTCCTGAGGTAAAAGGATGTGAAGGTTTTATGGGAGCACCATCTAAGGGCGGCCATAGAATCCTCTACTGACGTGTTTTTACCTTGTCCCATGAGGCAGAAAATGCTCTAATCTCATGAGCTTGGTGGGTATAAAGAGTTATTCTCGATAAGGTTCAGTCCTAGTCAAATAGAACTGGAGTGCTCTCATGGCAGAAAGGTCCTGATCTGACTTGGACCTTGACACTGTCACCAAGAAGGACTTGACCTCAAAAACCCGATAATGCAGTTGAAGGTTCAGAGGCCACTTGTGTCTTAGACTCAAATGGCAGAACGCCAACACAGGCTACAGCCGCAATGTCTCTTCAATGTGTTGCACCACTACTAGGCCAGCTCGTGTTACAAACAAACACCCCTCCCAAAACGCACTAAATTACTGCTGATTGCACTTTATTTCAGACAATATAAAGTTCATGGATATAATTGATTGATATTCATGGTCACTCTATTCAAACAAAAAAGCAGTATATGCCCTATTTATAGTTGCTTCAATGTCTTTTTCTGCATCCTCATTCACAGGTTATGGGCATAGACTTGTATCAGACTGCCGTGCAAGTGTGAAAGCGTCGCCACTATTCATTTAGTACAACAGTGTGACTGACAGGTGGTGCAATGTTTTCAAAAGTTGTCTGTAGGGAGTTCATTATTAACAGATGTTTCACAGACTCTCTTCAGTACAGAAAACACCACTTCTCCACATGCAGGAGTGGCATACAGGATGGTCATCCCAGTATGCCATCCAGTGGTAGTTTGCATCCCAACGGACTTTCAACTCAACATCCATATCCATGGATCTTTCCCACATAACCCCCCCCCCCCAAAAAAAAACCTGGACTGACTGAGTCGGAGGTGGGACCAGTTTCCTATAAAAGCTATCAATTACCTCATTGATGATGGAAAAAAGAAGCCAGAAGACTGCCGAAAGGGAAGAAAAAAGTTAAAGCTTCCATCAATATGCGTCCACCAACGATGGACGCCAGAGTGGGATACCGATATGTGCATGCTCGCTAGGAAGCTGTGCTACACGGCAGGGCCTCGACGTCAGTGAGTGCAGCAGCATGGATTGGCACTGGACCCACAGAAATTTTAGGGGAGGTCTGGCAAAGCACCTAAAGTGCGTGGAAACCAGCTTAAGTGATCTATGGTGTTATAATGTGTTCTTAATTTATATTTTGCATGATTTTTGTTAAGAGAAACTTTTTTGCATTAGACCTTGTGAAAGGGAAATTATCTGGTCTGCTTGACTATTATGGTGCTTTATATATAAAACACAAAACAACGCCCTCCCCCAACCCCCCCACCAAAAAAAAACTGTGCTAAGAAGAAATTTGTTTGCATCATTAGTTCTTGAGAAATTCTTCAAAACGTAAAGGAGTCCTCAAAGAAAAAAAAAGCTGACAACTTTATATCATCAGTATGTATGCTTAACCAAGAAATCGTTCAGTTAATAATTATTGTGCATGTTTCCAAGAACACATGATACCACCACCATTTTTGTTATTATAATAATATTTTGTGGCACTCCTCTTATCTGCCGCGGTCCTGACTAGCTTAGTTGCTAGTCAGGTGGCCTTTAGTACGAAAAGAAAAAGAAAAAAGCCCTATCCCACTGTCGCAGCTTTGCGCTCGGCATGCCCAAGCCCCTGCTGATGATGCCATCTGGCAGGGTCATGGGAGCCCTAATAAGGGCTACCTTCTCCCTTCCCTTGCTAAGTTTACCCTCTATTCTCTTCCTTGACTCATCTTAATATATTATTCCTACTCTCCCAGCACTTTACCAAGAAGCCTTTCACTGACTCTAAACCAACTCTACTTCCTGGAAAATCGCCCTCCAATCCTAGTATCCCTGCTTACCTACCATTCTCTGCCATGTCCCTTACTTGCTCTAAGCTTTTACACTGCCCATCTCTCGTTCTCCATTGTACAAACAGCTGGTCTCTAAGCGCTCTATAACCTGTACACCATGTCATCATATGATCAATGGTCTCATCCACATCCTCCCTACCCACCCTGCTCTTCCCATCACTCCCATTTGTCCACTTCTGTTTCCTCTTCTCCAGATTGATCACTCCTGCTCTGCCCTGAAATAACAGTCTAGAACCCTTGCTACCATCCCAACATTTAGTCTTCACTGGCTTGTCTACAGCTCTATATGCTTTCAGTGTGCTTTTTTCCTCAACCGCTCTTTTCCACTGCTCCACATGTTTCTCTTGAATCACCTCTGCTATATATGATTTCCACGCCACTGCAATATCATCTGGCCCTTTCAACTCATATTTTTCAGCTAACTTGTCTATTTCTTGAACCAATTTTTTCTTTTCACTAACAGCCTCAATGTACTCCTTCCTACACCATCTTTCTTCATTCATCTGTTGCAAATATCCCATATAGCCTAGCCTAGCCTTAGCTATTCTATCTCTTATTGGAAACCATCCCAACTCTCCCAACACGGCCTCTGTTGCAACACACGTTTGTGCCCCACGCACCCATTTCCCCATCTCCCTCTGTGCCTTCTCCATCCATTCAATATCTCATTAATGGCCATTACATCTACCCCATAAAACATCCCACATATGGCTACATGTCCCCACAGCACCCTTCCTGTGAATGATCTGTTGAAGCTGTTCCTTGCCGTGACCTTTATCATACCTTTCGCTCTATTCACCTTCTGTCGATTTTCTTAACATGGTACTTAATAATACCCTGTCCTGGGACCTTAATGTTCACCCTCAAATATTCGTACTCCTCACCCTCTCCAATTCTAATGACTTTTTCTTGACCCTCTGGTATCCTAAACTTTCCTACCATCCATTTCTCCTCCTGTCTTCTCTTCTGCCCCAAGACCATGACCTGACTTTTCTTCTTACTAAACTCTAATCTCCACTTTTCTCCACAGTCCCCTGCTATCCTCAAAAGTTCCTGTAACTCTCTACCTGTATCTGCCATTAACACAATGTCATCAGCAAAGAACAACCCTGGTATCTTTTCTCCTCCTATTGTTACTCCTTATTGCTCTCTAACAGCTCAGTTCCCAGTTCTCTCATGTATATGGCAAACAAAATCGGTGATAACACACAACCCTGTTTTTTCCTATATTTGGGGCTAATGCTATCCCTTTTCACTGATCTGGGCTATCCACTGATTCTTTCTTCGGGATGTATGCTATCTTCAGCTCCCTCCATTCTCTTGGGGCTTCCTTTCTTTCAATAACCAAATTAAACAGAAATTTCACTCTCCCACAATTTTTCCGGACCTTTCTTTATAAACTCATTTAGTACCCCATCTGGCCCTGGGGATTTTCCTACTTTCAACCTGTCCACTGCTATTTCAATCTCTACTCTCTCAATTCTCTTGCATAGTTCCTGTTCCCACCTGTCAGGTCCTGCTTCTACTCTACCACCAGGTGCCCCCCCCCCCCCCCACTGTGGGTTATTAATTTCATCCCAGTGTTCCTACAATGCCGCTTTTATATCCTTCGCCTCCTCTACTACTTTGCCTTTATGTTTAAGCTTGTCAATTCCTACCCTCTTCCTTCTCCACACCTGTTTCCAAAACACTGCTGATGAATCACCTCCACATGACAGACCTTTTTCGTCATCTCATCATTCCTCTTTATCCTTCTCTGTGTCTTCATCTCCTGTACAATCATTCTTGCCTCCTTATACTCCTCCTCAGCCTTAGCTATTTCATTCTGCTGTATTTATTTCCTAGTAAACCTCCAAGCTGTATTCTTAACCTTCCTATTTTTAATTGCACTGTTTATCTCTGCATCTATGCTATACCCTTTCTTCTCTACTGGTACTCTTTTCCTTCCTATTACTTCCTTTGCAACCTCAAATATTACTCTCCTCATGTCATCTGCCATCCCCTGAATATTAGCTAATTCACTCTCCACCCACTGTTCCTCCCACCCCCTCATCTCATCATGTAGTCTGTCTGTATGCCTCCCAGTCAGTATCCTTACCAACACACCACACCCATTTGATGCCCCCTTGTTTCTTCGCTTTCTTCACACACCATAGAATCACAACTATCCAATTATGGTCACTTCCAATATCCATATGCCCTTCCTCATCAATGCTACATGTCACAATATCCATGAACATTCTCTACCAGCACATAGTCTATGATTGATCTCCTGTCACCCGCACCCCATGTCCACTTTCCTTTACACAGCATGTCCCTATTCAAAATCCGCAGCCCTAACTCTCTAGAGAAGCTAAGTAGCCTCCTGCCATTCCTGTTTTGATCTCTATCACCTCCATCAATCCCATCTTATCCATCTCCTATGTGACCATTGTAGTCCCCCACAACCATGACCTGGTATCCCTGCTCCTGAACACATGTGTTCTTAACTGCTCATACACTTCCATTCCTCTGGTAATCCCTCTCTGCCTACATATACTACCCCTGGTCCTATCTTACTCCTCTGTGACTCTATTCCTATCCGATGTATCTTGTTCCTGATCTCACTGCTCTCGTCATCTTCAATCCCAACCCTGTGCCACTTCACTCCCTTCTTCATGAGAAAACCTACCCCTCCTCCCTTTCTCTGCCCTACTGCCCTCCCTCTTCCTGTGACGTTATACCCCTCCGGTATATCTAATTGATCCTCTTCCCCTCCCCTTAAATGTGTCTCTGTCAGGGCCACTACATCAAAGTCTTCCTCCTCAGCTACCATGCAAATATCTACCATCTTTCCTCTAACTCCTCTGCAGTTTACATTCCCCACTCTAATCTTTGACCCCTGGTCCTTCCTTTCTGCTTTCTTTCTTCTTCCCTCCCTGCCAGTCCGAGCCTCTTGAATGGGTGCTGGGTTCCCTAATCTTCCTGCTGCTGTTGCACCCACTCACTATACACCTGCCCTAACCTGTCTCCTCCTATCTGGCTCGGGTGCAAACCACCCCACGCAAACATCTCCTTCCTGCCTACAAAGTCCTCCCACACATCCCTGAAGGCAAACTCTCTCACCCTGCACAACCCTCCCAGCTGCCTATTTATCACTACAATCCTGCTAGCTTCCCACCCACTCATTGTATACCTGGGCAAAATCCCCATCACAAGCAGCTCGCAGTCTAACTGCCCTTACCTGTCTAGCAGCCTCTTGTACCTCCCCAGGACTATCTCTGTTCCCACCCTGCCCCTTCCTCCCCCCTCCCCCTCTCTGTCCGCTAGGTCGTTAGTCCCTACCTGTACCACAACCCTCGGACACTCCCACTAGACCTGACTAACCCCTCTATAGGCTCCTCCACATCCCTAATCTTTGCCTGTGGTAAACACACCCTAACCCTATTCTCTCTATCCTGCCTACAGAAAGCCCGGTCTACCCTCCTTACAATACTACTTCCCACCACTACTGCCTGTCTAACTATCTCTCCGCTCCCCTCTTCCTTACTACTCTCTGCTACCTGTGCTAACCCTTCCCCTCCTTCCCTAGTATCCCCCTCGTCACTTCAGCCTGCTACCTGTCTCGCTTCCTCCCTCCCACCACCCCCTGCCCCACCTCACTGCCCTCCACAGCCCTGGCCCTATCCCTAGCCTTTTCCAACTCAAACTTCAGGGCTGCCAACTGTAGCTCTAGGGTCTCCACCCTCCTGCACCTCCCACACGTGTACACAAAGCTATCCTCCTGCGCCTCCTCAAACGTACACGTTAGCCCTGTTGCACTAAAGTCCTCCCACATACCACACTCCCTGCACTCTATAAATCTATCCCACCCTAGACCCTCACCCTCCCTTCCGCTCTCCTGAGACTCCTCTCGACCCTGGTCATCCCTGCCCCCATCCCTGGTCCCCTGACCCTGCCACTGCACACACGAAACCCTCGCCTCTACCCTCCTTACCTGTCCCCCACTGCCTACCCTCCTGAACCCCTGCACCCTCCGTAACATCCTTCGTGACAACCCTCGGCCTGACATCCTCAGTTGATCAAGTGTCTATTTACAATTTCAAAGTTCCAAGGGTTTTCAAAATGGCGTCTTTGCCCTGTTCCTACTACAACTACCAATTTCTTCCACAGTAATACATCATGTAAGTAACGTGCGGCTTATTGGATGAAAGTGGATGAACTAATCAAAAGTGTTGTTTTGCATGCAGGAGGCTGTAGAGACCATAAGGGAGCAAGGAGGCAGCCTATTGGCTAGTTTGATGGAGCAGCACTGTAAGCTGGACACACTCAGTGAAGACATTAAGGTACTAGGATATTTATGTCCCTGTACAACCAGAGGTGGACCACATAATAAATGCAGTTTGCGTTTCTGTCACACATTTGCGTCTGGGATTTTCAAGGAAAGCTGTTAATCTGGGATGTGTTCTTCTTAAAGCTTTTCAAGGAAAGCTGTTAAGCTGGGTTGTGCTCTTTTTATAGTTTTTTTAAATTCTGGAGTGCAAAGGATGTATAGCACAAAACCATCATCATTGCCATGTCTAATATCAGCCATAAAAAGTCCCTTATTTCACTGAACACCAGATATTGGCCAGATTTGATGCATACAATAGCCAATGCTTTATTGCTATATTTTACCTATATTTATACTTCCCTCCAAGCTGTAGTAAACATTCCTTCTGTGCATGCATGTGTCCATGACACTTTGTATCTGGATGGTAACACTGTTATGCATGATATTTTCTTATGCATGTACATGTATATGTGTTACACTATTCTCGTCAAATAAATGAACTAAATCTTTAATCTGATTGTACCAAGACTTAGAATCATGAAACTGTACAAACACGTGTATTTGAACCCCAGCGTCTGTCTGTACAAAAAATAGGTCTCTAGCTCAAGTATGTGTGCAACTGTGATACAACGAGGGGTCCATTTATGTAGGTATCACTGACTGTTCCTATTTACGTGAAAATTGCTATGTATTTCTGTAATTCAAGCAAAACGATTTCTATAAAAATTCAGCATTTTCTCTAGGGGGTGCTTGGATGCCAGCAGTCATGACATGTGATGTGTTCTAGGAGGTACACAGGTCTTCATCTGATGTGATAGAGCTTCAATTTGAACAGTTCGTACTAGACATCTTCACAGCCATCAAACTCCGGAAAGATGTAGTGCTACAAAACATGGAGGGGGCAAAGTCAGGGTACTTAAAGCACACCAAAACTTGCATAGATGAAAATATAAAGTCCTGTAAGCACTTGGAAGATCTTTCTGAGGCTTGTGATAACCTGGCACAGGAGAAGCAGCCGCAGAAAATGTTACAGCGATTCCGCGAGGTGAAGCCACTGACAGAACTACTCGCAAAGTTGGAGAAAGAGTAAGTGCTCTGAGTCAGCCTGAAGAAAATAAAGTTGAATAAGAAAACAAAACAAAAAGAAAAATGAGAAAAAGACTTGAGAAACTGAAAAAGCTAAATATGTCAGCGAAGCACGCTTGTGAACCAGTTAAATGATTAATGCAAAGTCAAAGAGGTTAGAGGTTTGGATAATAAATCAAAGTTTTTATGTTATAAGTGTAAAGCAAAGCTTTAAGAATACCTCAGAAAGGCATTTTCAGTGACAGGCCAGATGAAGGTAAATGTTGAAAATTATTGGAAAAAGACGGGTAAAAAGCTGAAAAGTATGCAGATACATCTTTGCAGTTTTGTTGTTTTGCATACATTTAAAACTTCATGCTTTTGGGGACACTGTGCAGACATCTGTTTTGTTGTGGGGTTGCAGAGCAACCCTCTGACTTTATAAGAGGAGGTTCTCCCTAATAAGAGTGGAAAGAGTCCCTTAGTACCTCTGACTGTGCACAGTGATTTTTCTCCGAGTGTTTCAGTTTCTTCTACTTCCCAATTAGATAGGAGAAGGATACACCCTTATCTGTGTCATTGAGAGTGATTAATGTAGGCTTGGCCTGTTTCGCACTCCGTGCAAAAAATATGGGTCTGTGCTTTCTAATACGGCCCCATTGTTTTCACAGAATTCATGGCTCCCACAAAGACGAAATTCTATCCTGGAATAAGAGAGCACTTTACATTTATGTTTGCAGTGACATGTTCAATTTATTTGCAGCTGTGAGGTGATGACCAGGACATATGAAAGCATTCTGAAAGACAAGGTTGTACAAACAGTTATTCAGTCTGAGCTGGAGCAGTTTCTACATTGCTCTGACTGCACTCTTATGGTCATGTTAGGTACGATGCTGGACATGGTGAGTATAAAGACTTTTATACAGAGAGCTATGAAAAATATCGACCCAATTTCTGCCCCATTTGGCCGGATGTGTGAGTACTCATGTTCAATTTATGAGAGGCAAGGTGTAGTCTGCATGGATCAAGGACACCCTTCAGTCTACAGGATTGATGGGTTGGGTATTCTATGCAAGTTGGCTTCATATTAAATAAGGTGATTAGTAAATTAATTATGTAGCGTTACCTCTCAACCACCATTGAAAGACTCTGTGTCTTGGCATGACACCCAAGAATTCAAGATGAGAAGCTTGCTACTCATGCTTGATTCTAAAACGTGACAGTCGCGTGGTGCCATCTCTAGGTCCATGTGGAAATGATTATGTGCATATGTGCCCTTTATCATCCTTCCTTTGGGCCCATTACTGGCTTGCTCTTTTAGAGTAAAGCTCTGTGAACCATCGCCCACACTCACTGTTTTTCGTGCTCTTGCAAGCTTTTTTCTGCGGGCAACCTTTCCTCAGTGGTCTGGGCATCTACGGATGCCTAGATCGCGGACAAAAGTTGGATTCTTGAAACCATTATATGGCGGCTTGGACAACCATCCACACTGCTATGTTTGTTGCCTGCAATTGGGCCACGTTTGCTCTCGTGAGCTAACATGTCCTCACTAGCAAAGACTCCCCATGGGAAGAAACGTAGACTTGCTTCAGCTCGTCTGTCTTCATCCCATGTGTTTCATGTGTCGAGGGAGAATGAGCCTACACCTGCTTTGGCTCATCTGCAGTCTCCTAAGCCAGATACTTCTTCTCCTGATACCCGTTGGGAGAAGGTGAAGAGAAACAGAGTTGTAAGTCAAGTAGCAAGAGTTCTCCTCTCAGAGTTCACGAGCGAAAGACTGTGCCCCCAATGACTTCCACTCCTACCTTTGGCATGGATCCAAAGGTCGTCACGGCATTGGAAGCAATGTCCAAGAGTATGATACAGCAGGCTGAGGAATTGTGAGCTCTTTTTGCCTCCTCTCAGCAGACTGTTTCTTTTTCAGACACTGCTCCAAAGAAGCTTGCCAAGCGACGGCTGCAGCTGTCAAGATCTCGGTCCTCTGGGTCTGAACGCTGGGACAGTACGCAAGCTCACAAACCGGTGTGACTGGAGTGGAAACCTGTGGGCGGCCACCCCAGGTTTCCGGAACACTGGCCAGTCTGGGTGCTAAGGTCCGAGTGCTCGGAATATAAGTCAGAGCAGTATGGAAAGCAAGCATCACGGGCAGTCTGAGCACTCGGATCATTAGCCCGGAGTGGCAGCGACTGCACTGGTGCCTACCTTGCCTTCCCAAGATCCCAAATCCAAGAGCTCAGGTAGAAAACATAGGCGTGGGGGACCTAGGAGGAAGACACCTAGAAAGGGGGGCCTTCTACTGCCACTGGGCCTTCGGCCCCGGTGGTGTCTGCCCCATGGGCCTGGGCTGAACCTTCTGTCCCCTGACAGTGGTACCAGCAATCCCTTCTGCACCTCCGGCGGCTTTGACCCAGAATGAGCAGTTGGCGATCCCGCTGGTTCCCACGTTGGAACCAGGTACCTTGTCTCACATTCTCAAGCAGTAGGCAGACCATGAACTTTGTGAAAATCAGCAGTTGAGTGAGGAGGACCAGGGCTCAACTGCATTGGCCTCAGCTACTGTCCCTGGGGCTGAGCAGATTCAGTAAGTGGACCAGCTTGCTGCTTCTGCCTTGAGTCACCTCTCCCTCAGACCTCAGGCCAGGGAGTTCTCTGAACTACCTCAGGAACCCCCTTGCCAGCATATTTCTCAGTTGGCAGCAGTTGAGGTCATCGATACCGGCCTGGGGGAGCCTCAGCCAGATAACTCTGGCCTGCAGACCTCTTTGCCTGAAGACTTGGAGATTGTGGGGAATGAGTCTTCCCAGCCTTCTCTTTCTCTTCCCATGTGGGAAGAGCAGGTGGAGGCGGCGGTTACTTCTCTCGAGGTTCCCGCTACCCCTTCGCCTGGCGTGATGGCAGATCCCCTGCTGTCACAGGCCTCAGCTCCATCACTCTTGGACAATATGTTGTTGGATGAGGCTTTGGGTGTCTGTGCTCCCCTCACGAGTGTGGAGTCTTCGGGCCTGGACACCAAGGCCGAGGATGAACTGCTGATGTCTGACTAGTCTGATACCAGGTCTTGGCCCTGGTCGAGGGTTAATTGCTGATGCCACTCACACGCTGACAGGGGCAGAGAGCTTATGAAAAAGGGTGCATCAGGGGCTTCAACCTCTACCCCCATGGACATGGCACCTGCGCCTGTTCAGGGCTTTGACCAGGTCACAGTTCTTATGGTGACCAAGCTGTGGTTCTGCCAGTGGAGGAGAGGTTGGATGCTGTTGTGCTGTCATGCCGGTGCTTGTCTGGGAGGACACATGTCAACAGAAACCCATTCCTTTTTCCCCCTATGTAGCTGACTTTTACTACCAGATCACAGCTAAGACTTCCAGCATGAGGGTTCCCTTAGAGCCCCCGATGTCTGGCTACTTGAGGCAGGGGTGTCTCCTCCCAAAGCTGGATGTCCAGGGGAAGTGGTTTTCTGCACCAGACCAGATCTTCCCATTGGGTTCACTGCTGGTGGACCCAGACATGGAAGAGTTTGACGCAAGGCAGCTGAGCACCATTATGTCGTCTGCAGAGGATTTGAAGTGTTTGGAGGAAGGTGCCATCGGAGGTGATGTTGGCAGCTTTGGGGTCTCTCCTGCAAGACCTCAAGGGCTCTGTCCATATCACAGAGGCTGTGAAAGACTGGTTAGACCAGCCGACTCTCCCTGCAACTTCGTTGTCGCGGGCAGTAGATCACCAGGTATGGACCGCTTGCATGCTTGAGTCAAACTGTTGTTTGCTGTGGAGGGACGCCTACCTCCAGGGTAAAAAACTGCCTGACCCGGTATTATGGAGAGCCTGCACAGGGCCGCTCTTATCAGGAACCTTGTTCGAAGGGGAGATGGCGGAAGTGGCTCACTGGGTGCATGACCTTTGGGCTATCTCAGTAGACCAGGCATGTTCTAAGGTGCTGACAGACTCTGCTCGGTCTTTGTCATCTTTGGCCGCCCCAGCCCTGAAGTGTGGTACTTCCCAGACTGCATCTACCTGCCCCTCATCTCGTGCTCTTTCAGGGATGCAACGACCTAGGAAGGGCGGACAGCAAGTCTTCTGGTAGAGGGCATCTCAGGATTGCCAACTGCCACAATGTTAGACTCCGCACAGTGCGTGGTCGGTGGCTGCCTCACCACATATTGCACGTAATGGGAGTCTATCAGGGATGATTCTTTCATTCTAAACATCCTGAGACATGGCTACACGCTACCTTTTGGCAACAACAGCCCTCTGTTAAGCAGAGAACTTTGGTGGTTTGCTGCACCCACCTTGGATCCCAAAGCATTGGCGTTCCTGGAGGTGGTTCCTACACTTTGGAGCAAGTGCGCCATAGAGCCGGAAAAGGACCAAGTTTCGCCTGGCTTCTACAACCTACCCTTCCTGGTCCCCATGGGGACGGAGGATGGTGCCCTGTCATAGACCTGTCAATGCGAAATACCTATCTGGAAGTCCCGACTTTTCAGATGGAGACACCCCAGTCGGGAACAGCAGCCGTATAGCTCATGGAGTGGATGACGTCCCTGGATCTCAAGGACGCATTCTTCCACTTGCCAATCATGGTGTCCTCATGCAAGTTCCTGCGATTCACATTTGCGGCCAAATACACCAGTTCAGGGCACTTGTGTTCGGGCCACCACGGTACTGATGATGTTCACCAGGTTCACACAGACAGTTGCTACTTACCTTCACCGCTCAGCCATTTACATTCACGTGTATCTGGACGATTGGCTTATCAGGGTGCTTCAGTGCCCAGATTCAAAGTGCCATACATGGACTGTTCTGGAACTCTGCCATGCTTGGGCCTGATAGTGAACCTACCCAAGTCTAGTCTGAAGCCAGCTGAAGCCAGAGCAGATCTTCTTCTTCCTCAGCATCTAGTTTGATCTGGTAGCCTACACGATTGTCCTTTGGAGGACAGGTGGGACAGACTGCCCGTCTCTGTTCAGGCATTTTCTGACTGGCAAGGTCCGCTTGGTCAACAGTGGCTCGCCCTGCTGGGCTCCCTATCTTTGATGGACTCCCAGGTCCCATTAGGCTGGCTCCACTGTCACTGCGATGAATGCCGCTCTCCCTCTTGAGGAGAGAACCTTGTGCCCAGTGAGAGCTCTTCACTGGTACCTTTCTTGCACAGACAGACTCAGAGGATGGAGGTCTGCCCTCCTTCTACCACTAAGTAAGCCAGATTCTGCTGTTTGCAGCCTCATCTCCACATTGCTCTGAGGTTTTCCTTTTAGAAGCTGCTTCCTCACATGGACTAATGGTTTCCCCCTAGCTGCCAGGCCTGCTGGTCTATAGAGGTCAGTGTAGCTGTAACGATTACCCCACCTCCAGTACCTTTGTATATTGGCAATGGAGGTCGAGTGGTAGCGTTACGTAACTAATACGGGATATTTGGAGTAGTATAAGTATTAATGAGTATACTTACCTCTTGACCACCAGAGAAGACCACCCGACCAACCCCTCTTCCTCTTACAGCTGATGTCAACTGACCACTCTTCACAATAGAAAGAATGATACCAGGCGCATGTGCCTACGACGTCACCATCAGTTCCACATGGACCAAGAGATAGTGCCATGCGATCGTCAGGTTTTAGAATCAAGCATGTGTAGCAAGCTTCTCATCTCGATTTCTTGGACTTCATGCCCAGACACAGAGGTTTTGGCAATAGTGGTGAGGAGGTAAGTATACTCATTAATACTGATCTTACTCCAAATATCCCGTGTTATGTAAACTTGCCAGAATTATTTTCATGTTGGGTATATGTGGTATAATCGACTTTATTTTTACCCTGGTTAAGTTTGGAGGTATAGTTTTTGTTTCCTTGTTGGCACAATATCCCCTTATGCACACTCCATGTCAAACTCCAAATATATGTCAATTGTACTGTGACACAATGTAATTACCTGATTAAATTTTTGGGACTTTTGTCTTAATTTCAAGGTCACAAGACCCATTTATGCATAAAGTTTATCCAGGCTGTGGGTTGCGACTTTTTAAAGTTTAAGTTGTATTTATGCTGTACACAGCTAATACCAAGGTCACAAATTATGGAAACCAAGATCATCTGATATATATATATGTGTGTGTGTGTGTGTGTGTGTGTGTGTGTGTGTGTAGTACGAAGTTGTCAATAGGTGTGAAGCTTGAAAATAGATTAAAATCTTGAAACCGGTGGATTGTTACACCGAACAATATTATATATATAGACAGACAGACAGACAGACAGACAGATACCAAAGGCACCAATTCTTCCCAGACGATCAAAAACATACGAGAAAAATCAAACTGAAATAAACACATTGTAAATGCTTTTCAAACTCTTTTTCTAGATGTATTTGAAACGCTTGGACACGAAAAAAAAAAAACAAAAAAAACCAAAAAAAACCCCAAAAACAAAAAAAAAAACAAAAACAAAAAAACAAAAAAACAAAAAACAAAAAACCAAAAAAAAAAAAAAAAAAAAAAACAACAACAACAAAAAAACAAACCCCCACACGTTTAGACACTTCTCCAAAAGCATTTCTAAGACTTTCCCAAAGCATTTCAAACACATCTAAACACCTCAGTGCCTTTCACTGGATAGCTCTTACAGAGCATTTTTTCCAAATGTTTGATGCTGGTAAATTGTACCTACTCCGGGAAGCTATGTATTCAGTAAATGTTATATAAAGAGGGGAGAAAACTATAGGGCCACATCGTCTTGATCGGCCCTCTCTATTTTGACCAAGTCTATCGTTTGCTGTATCAGTCTAAACATGAAACGGTCGGTTTTCGAACTTGCTTGAATCTCCAGCATCCACAACCTCTCTGTACAACCGTGTCATTTTGCAATTTTAAATCGTAATTAGAATTTGCTTTGTTCCTGTGTGCCTCCATTTATTCAGTTTTACTAACCAAACCAGTAACGTAATTCAACAAAGTTCAGAGAGTTGTTTTAGGTCTCCATCAATTTAATTATTTACGTTTCCACAAGAATGAAAGAAAATCAAAACCCTGTGCGCCACGTGTGCAAAATTCCTGGAAAGGGGTCATATGGTCAATGCAGAGATCATGTGGACCTCGCCCATGGTCAAAATGGTGGTCAACGTTTGTAAATCTTTCGGGGCAAGATATTGAAGCTAATGCTTTTCTGCAGTTACCTTCTTGCTGATACTTTTCACAACAATTCAACGAATTTCAATAGAAAGGATTAATATGAATTGTTTATCATTAGGAAAGATATTGTTTTTTATGTCGGTATTCTGAACGTGAGTCGCAACGGTCGAAGGAATGGGGCCGAACATTGAAGTTTGATGTTGCCGGGTATGTCAATGTTACCTTGCTTGGGTCTTGCGACACATTACACTTTCTTTGTTTATTTCAAGCATACGAGATGACTGTTGATAAGCAATGATGTAGCTAATGAGTAAAGTAATTGCATATATGTGTATTGAAGTGTACTTTCAAGTGTTGTTTGTTATGATCATATTTATGTGCCATTGATCAGCTCGTGTCTTCGAAATCTTTAGCCAAATATCAGACCATTCGGCACCAGCGTTTTCTTTTTATATTTTTTGAGGGGGGGGGGGGCTCATCATTATAGGCCATATCTTATTCACATACCTAGGCCTAAGCTCAGCATTATTCACTTTTAATTTGATAATATGCAACTCGTGAGACCTTGTATCGCTTCCCAATGCGGCAATGAAAGTTTTTATGATAACAGTTTATTACATCCTTAACGTGTTATGCGAACATTTTATTTCATTAATATTTTGACACAGAACACCACCGAGATGAGTGACCTGCATAACATATGGTACCAGATTGAAAACACTAATTATTAGGAATCAAGGGTCAAAAAGTTATTTCGTTGTAGATAGGCATGTTAGTGAATACATGAACTGAATGCTGAATGGCATTTTTAGAAAATGAAGAATTTGTGTAAGCAAACTCAAAGTGGAATATTTCTTCCTCTTCCATACATATAGACGTGGAAGGCCCATTTTATTATGCACAACTCGGTTTCTTTCTTTCCTTTCTTATTTTTTTTTTCGTATGCTGAAAACACCATTTCATCACAGTGACTCAGATGTATTCTAAAAAGGATTAGGTATCAAATCGCCTAAAGTAACCTTTGTCATCTCGAATTTATGATCAGACTGTAAACCGAAAGTAACTACAATGCGTAGAGACTTCCTGTAGTTTCAAGTGCATTTTCTGCCTGCCAAGGGCTGAGTCTTATAGTTGAGACCTCCATGTGATTGAACAGCTAGGTTTATCACAGAACAAAGACAATCCCACATTAGTTTCTGATTTCAACCACTGTAGTTGTCTTATTGGTCCATTAATTTGTTGTCTGGAATCACTTGTCTTCATTTTGACTGGCGATCCGCAACGATATTTAACCATCGCTGGTGCACATGTGCGTAGACCGAAGACTCGACCCTCACACGCATCACAGTTGCGTTTAGTTCTATCAATGGGATAGGAACGGGCGGGGGGGGGGGGGGCACATTCTTAAGCAGTCAACATCTGGGCGGGTGGGTGCTCTAACATTTTATACAATACCCTATTTGTATTTGTGTCTTTTTGTCCAAAACCACTTCCTAGTAGTCATTACCCTATTCCGCAGTCCGAACTCTTTAGGCCTAGTCTCCATAAGCTAACCTGTCCCTGTCTAAACTATATAGGCCTACACAGAAGTAACGTTACTATTGTCTATATTGCACATGTTCCTCTGTAACATTTTGACATAGGCTGTAGGCCTATTAGCCCAAATAAATTAAAGGGTCTTCAGCGGGTAACTACTCAACATGTTTCGCCCGTACATGTCGCTCTGAGTAGCGGCTCCTTGTCTAAGCTAAATATTCAGCAAAGACAATCCACATAATAATAAATAAATATGAACATGGCAATCTTAATCCTACACCAGATGTAAAAAGGTTCTATATTATAATCCTGTAATGTGTGGAAAGGAGTACTGCTTTGGTGCATCCTCATTGTTACCCTTATCCTGACTCAGGTGTGTACATTTTGGGGGCCTTTTCTAATCATGGTAGTAATGAAAACGGCCTTTCCCGCGGCACATACCCAGTACAATCCTACATGGAAGTACCCTCCCCCCCCCCCCCCCCCCCCCGATAGGAAGTGAATTTGGCAGGAATAGTAATATGCAACCGGCCAGTCAGTGGGAGCTTCTGAAGGCAGTAACAATGGAACCGTTCACAGCTTGGTAGCCAAACCCTGAAATTCATGGTTTACAGACGTCACAATCCCATGCAGACATTATACTTGGGATTCATGTTGCGTGCCGTGTGCAAAAATTCTCACAGAAAGGTTCAGCACGTGCGGCATCGTGGGTAGTAGGCCTATATACGGGCCACTTGAATGTGTATTGCGCGAGAGTCAGTTGTTAACTACAGGTGAAATTATATGTTGGTCTGAAATGGGTACAGATTACTCCAAAAAAACCCAGATAGTTTGCTCCCTTAACCCTTTTACCGTCACGTAACTTGGCTTTCGGTTCACTCTAAGCCTCGAATTAGGCCTAATTTCCCATGAAAACACCCAAACAGTCGCTCCCTCTTCCTGCATTGTAGGATTCTTGTTCGAAAGCATGGCAAAATTTGTGTCAAACATGACCTTTTGCGCTGGTTGCCAAAGAGTCAATTGCGATGTTGCAAATGAAGGATCCCATCGCAAAATATTTGCAACGATTTCTCAAATAATTTCATTGCCAAAAGGTGACGTCATTTTACGGGAATTCCCTTTTATTTCATGACTACAGCATTCTATATAGCTCGAGATAACGTTGTTTTTGGCTGTTACCCACCAAAGATGTCAGCACAATGGCCAAGCTGAGGCGATAAGAGGGTAACCCCACACACCTGGCACTTTTAAGGTGCAACTCGACACTTAACGTTAGGCCTATGATATGTATCTATCTACCTATGTCTCTCTGTCTGTCTGTCTATCTATCTATCTATCTATCTATCTATCTATCTATCTATCTGTCTGTCTACCTACCTGCCTATCTATCTGTCTATCTATCTATCTATCTATCTATCTATCTATCTATCCAGCTAGCGTAAGCATAAAATCTCTCTATTAAGAGCAGTTAAGGGACTGACAAAATGTAGTTTTAATAGAAGAATGGTGTTTATAGGGAATTAGACTATACGGAAAATACAAAAGGTGGACTGCAAAAGATGGTCTTAATAAGGAGAGTGGTCACATTACAGAGAGGTCGTAATAGGGAGATTTCACTCTATTCTTTGAAACTTACTACCAGTAGATATTACTCTTTAAATGAATGTAGATTTTAAGTTATTTGGTTTCCAAGTCATTTGCTGGAATGCTTGGAACACTTAAAATTATGGGATGGCTCACTTCTATATAAGGCGACGCGATTTGCGTTTTGGTCATTCTGACTCTGGTGGGTCAAGTCAAAGGTACTTGTACTTGCCTCTTGAGCCCTCTCCTTAACCATCCATCTTCTTCTATCTCGTCAGTTGCATCTTTTTGAAACGATCAATGATACAATTTTGACAAGAATAATTTGACCAATTTTGCAGAAGACAACAGTGGAACGATCTGATCATTTATGGAACGTTTACTAGGCCTAAGTTTTTTTCCTTAGAATTAAGAAATGTCTCCGTTATCTCTGCATTAAGCAAACGACAACACAGACAACTGAAGTAATTGCACGTACCCTACCTCATTTATTCGGTGATGTTGATCACTAAAAGTTCAGCTTGTTTTCCACACTACCTGCTGTCATTCCGTTGAACTAGA
The DNA here is from genome assembly GCA_964020975.1 of Hermodice carunculata. Classification (NCBI taxonomy): domain Eukaryota; kingdom Metazoa; phylum Annelida; class Polychaeta; order Eunicida; family Amphinomidae; genus Hermodice; species Hermodice carunculata. The sequence continues at coordinate 21,446,488 of OZ026624.1, forward strand.
ACTTTTGAGATTGAATATTTAGGCCGTATTCGATTCAGCGAAACTATTGTGGAATCGAAACCAGTTTCGGAAAACCATACTTTCGTTTGCTAGAGAACCGAAACTAGTTTTGCAAAACTGCGAAACCTGCCTGTGAGATGGTTTCGCTGATGAAACTGAAACCAGTTTCATGTAACTGCCCATTCGATTGTGCAAAAACACAGAGAAACCAAAAATGGAGGAAGCAGGGTGTAATACTCAGCCTGAGACTGTGGAGCTCATCGAGTGTGCCTTACCCAATGGCAATGGATACACCGTTTGCCTCGCGGCACAACAGGTCACCGAGGTAACTCAGGATAAGTCTGGCAAGTTACTAGAACAAATAATGCAAAACATGGCATGCTCATCCCAAGATACCCAATTGTCACAAGCCTCAACAGTGCAAGATTTGACACCAGTTACATGCTGGCCCTGTGTCATGCAAGAAAAGAAGTGACACCAGTTACATGCTCTTCCTGTGGCATAAACAAAGCCCTAGTTGAGGTAGGCCTATAATTATTTTATACTTTTTCGTGACTTGATCTTGAAGAATAGTCTTTATACGAGCCTACGAGATATGCTATTTCTAATCTCATAATATAGACTTATTAATATTATTAATAATGTTAAGCAATATAGCATGACCTAAACTAGCAATTGCTGTAGGGCTATATATATATATATATATATATATATATATATATATATATATATATATATATATATATATATATATAGTTATGTCTTCGGTGGTTTATGGGCATAACTGTAATCTTCAGACCGTATGGTGGGCAGTTTTTCTGCTTATGGGCAGTTGAAAAATGCCCGTAAACCATGTTTGCCTTAAATTCAATGTGCTACCTAGGGGAATTCAGAAATGTACAAATTAGCAAATCTGCCCACATATTATGGGAAGCTATAAATGCCCAGAAACTGATCGTAATCTATACTTCCTATATACTGCCCATAGTCCAGTTTGAGGAGTACAATTGACCTGCAGACAATGGGCATGACCCACAAACCGGTTCTAGGACCTATTCCTTTGTGTATATATATATATATATATATATATATATATATATATATATATATATATATATATATATATATATACATTTTTTATGGGCAGTGTATAATTGATAAACCACCCAAGACGGTGTTATATATATATATATATATATATATATATATATATATATATATATATATACATATATATATATATATATATATATATATATATATATATATATATATACATATATATATATAGTGTTTTCAATGTTCATGTTGTGTTAACATTTGACTCATAGAGATCATGAAATTTGGATCATTAAGACTTTAATCCTCATCACTGACTCGTCATAAGCGCCAACACGGTCCAGGCCTCCCTTTTAATAGCCGTTTTACTTCATAATCATATATTGGGAATCCCACTTGGATAAACGCATCGTATAACATTTTCTCCTGCTTGAGAGGCTTGTAACGTTCCCTTTAACGCTTAATTATAGGCCCATTTCAAACTCTTAAATCCAAAGTCCAGCATGTATATATATATATATATATATATATATATATATATATATATATATATATATATATATATATACAGTCAGGCCGCCTTTAACCGTCACTTGATAATTCGGCACCCTTGAAATTCGGCAGCAATGAGCTATAAACGGATTTCCCCCATTGATTTACTACATGATGATCCGGCACCCTTGAATTTCGTCACCGGCATGTTAATTGCAGAACAAAAGGGCTTTTTTCAATGTAATTTGCCTCTTTAATCCGTCACTTGATATTCAATGGAGCATATACCTTGCAATAACATACCTTATTGCGCTGTACCGCAAAATCAACAATCAAAATGAGATGTTTAATTGTTCCCGCCTTAAATGGTTAAATTTCATTGCAATGGCCAGAATCCAATGAGGGATTTTGTGGTGATGACGTAGCAAAAGTTCGGCGCAGAGAACAGTTGAAAGAAATGAAAAGTGAGCGCAGTAAACAAAAAAAGATTTCGGATTTCTTGGTGCCAAAATAAGCTATTAAAGGCAAAATATGTCCAAATACGTGTTTGAGATAAACATCAGGGTTGGGCCATTTTTGCCCGCTCGCTCAAATAATTTTGAACGTAACATCAATTGTACATATGGATATGAATACACTGAATAAAGTTTTTTCCCTATAATTTGGAGACGAAAATGTGGCTTATATCGTAATACAATATCCTACTATTAATTTTGCCTATTTTTGTTCATGCAGACTCAAACAATGGAGGTAGCCAAGCTATAGACGCCAGCATCAACAACAACGACCACGGCAGGCACAGGGCTCGAGAGTCCTGTCGGTGTTGCATGTGTAGCTCAGGCGAACAATCCAGGTCCAGTTCCTGTGCAGCTGGTCCCACTCCATCAGAAGTGGGTAGAAAATAGTTCAGCCATGCTGCAGTTCTTCAATTGATTGAAGTTCATACAGAGCTCGAATACAAATTTTCTTCCCCCCGAAATTACGAAAACCCTGGTCGATAAAGGATCACTTGATCAGTCCACGAAATGTACTCAAGTAGAACAAAAGTGAAAAATTTAACGAAGAAATATCGCGATACAGTAGACCACAACCAACAATGTATCTGGAAACGACGCTAAAACGTATCGATTTATGTAAGAGTTAGGAGAGGTTTACGGACAGAAGCCCAGTGTTCAACCACAATGCACAGTATCCAACCAGTTGGGTGTAATGGACAGCAAGAGAAAGCGAACAAAACACAATGAAGTTGAAGTATGATGATGAGCATGATTTGTCTTCTGACGGAAGTCCTAGTATTGAAGAAAATGCCAGCAAGACCAACGAGAAAAAGAAAATGAACTAGAAAGTGGAGCCTAAACAAAGAAAAGGCGTCTCAACTGAGGTTGTGGACTTGTTGACAGAAATTAATGAGGAAAACAAAAAACAGCAAAGTGAGACCCTTGCGCTGTTGAAAAAAATGCACGAGGACAAAGTGCAAATGATGGGGAGATTTTAGATACGATTAAGAAAGACTAGGCTTGTGCCTAGTAATAGTAAAGTAAACATATGTCTAGAATATATAGAGAATTAACAGAACCTATCTCTCATTGATTCACGGTAATAATGCAACATGCAAGAAACAAAGTTTGTATAAGATGTTTTTTTGTTTTCTGTAGATCCAGATTTTCAATTTCTTAGACGAAATCGATAAAAACTTACACTTCTGCGCACGAAATTGATAATAATATACGATTTTGAACACACAAAATTGATAAAGTATTGTAATTCCGTGCACAGAATTCAACAAGCTTGTTGGATTTTGTATTATACTTTCAGTTTTGTGATTTGTGCTTCCAGTTTCGTCCACAAAATCGTAAGAGTAGCTTAATTTTGTGGTGGGACTTCGATTTTGTAATTTGCTCTTGCAATTATGTGAATACTGTTGGATTCTGTCCACGATAACGATCAGTATTACGTCACGATTTCCTGCACGAAATCCATTATGTTACACTTGGCACCCCATAGTCGCTGGTGCCTGGACAGCACGTGCACATGAATGGCGTCTTCGCAATCGCTCAAACGAGGTCATTACTATTGGTGTTGTCCAGGAAACAGTGACAGTGACAAAGAGTATAACTGAATTGACGGAGTGACATATTCAGGTCGTAGCCTAATAAATAGGCCTAGTCATGAGCCGACGATATGTTGTCATTCCACTCTGGACAGTACTGCAACCCATAATTATTAGTGGACAGCATCAGTGTTACCACACATACTTCAGCTATAAAGGTATTCTTGATTTTTTTTTCTTTTTTATTTTAAAGCTATTTGTCCATTTAAATTACATCTAATATTTGAGGGTAACATCTAAGTTGGATAGCTCTTAAAGTTTCGTTAGGAATGAACCAAATATGATGGTTTTTTCCCCTTTATCACCCAAGAAGAGACAGGAAAAATTTTTAGAACTAGGAGGGCTTGCTGGAAAGTTCTAAGCCTAGAGCTGTGAAAGACCCATACAAAGTTGACGTTTTCATTTATTTCTCCGGATAGTCCCCTTTCAGGTGCACACTCTTCTGCCAGCGATGCTGCAAGGACTGGACACTGGTCAAAAAAATTCTTCAGCAACCCTTAAAAAAGTCATTCACAGCTGAAAGGACGCCATCATTACAAAGAAAATGGCAACCGGATTGTTTCTTTTAAGTCTGACGGGGCTAAATCGGGTGAATAAGGGGATAACCAATGAGTTCGAAGCCACAATCATGGATGGCTGACATGATTTTCCAGCAGAAGGAACCGACTTGCTTTTTGGGGGTGTGGTGATCCTGGATGCTTCCATTGTGTAGACCGAATTTTGTTTTCTAGTCCAAAGTGATGAATTCAGGTTTCATCCATGGTTAGAAATCGGGATTTGCTTCAAAACTGCATAAACTGCTACAGGACGCCGGGAATCTGACAAGTTTCTGATCAGCTGTCAAAAGCTTTGGCACCCATCTTGCAGAAACTTTTGTCATTCCCAACTGCTTGGTGGTAATGTCCTGAACCCTCTCATGGGATATGCCCACAACACCGGCAATATGTTGAGTGGTCAATTGTCGATCAGCCATCACCATGTCATGTGCCCGGGTAATGTTTTCGGGAGTGGTTGCTGTTGAAGGCCTTCCTGGACGCGTGTCATTGTCAAGGCTCCCTGCCACACTCGAATTCCGCAGCCCACTTCTTAACAGTGGAAAAGGAAGGGGCATCATCCGCTAAAGTGGAGACCATGTCGGCATGTATCTGTGTTGAAGTTAGCCCTTTTAGTTGCAGGTAGTTGATGACTGCTCCATTGGCAGTTTTGGTCCATTTCCGGTAATTTTAATGGGTAGGTTCAGAAGAGGGTTTGGTACAAAGATATTAATCACACTACAGTTGCAGTTCTTAAGTTTATGATTCATTAAATTATTGTACTTGTTGGTGGCAAAATTTTGTTTCAATCCGATTGATATATCCGACCAAGGCTTAGAACCTATCAGCTAGCTCTCGTACTAACATCGGGTAAAAGTTTCATGTACACAAATCAAACTGAGTACATTATTGCTATGTGTGGTGAAAACAAATATTTTATTGTCTCATTTTACCTACTTTCACTTTGTTTAAGGCCTATAATGCAAAATCAATTTTTCAACTTCCATATGTGTTATATGGTGCATTGATGTCACAGTAACCAGTTAAACTCTGAAAAAAAGCCTGTGGTGGCAAAACTCATTCTCGTACTGTTATTAAGAATTTGTATAAAACCATTTCTTTTAGGGTATATAAAATTGTCTTGCATTAAATGTATATTATAGACATTGTTGTTTGATTTAGAACTGAAAAAGTCTTGGCATTTTCCAAAATTTACACACAGTGTAGAGTATACCTAAAAAGATCTAGCGATGGTAAAAATATTCAGTTGAATTCCGCAAGTTATTTAGAATGCATGTTTAAAGTCATTCATTTATAGTATTAAAAATTGTTTTGTACTCAGTCATTATAAATTGTTGTTTTACTTGTTATTGAAAAATGTCAGGTATCTGCCTACATATTGCACTGAATCTCGGAAAAAATGGAAGTAGTGGTAGTAGTCATGTAACACAAGTTATTAAAAATACACACCTAAAGCCATTTATTTTGAGGTATGAAAAGAATTGCTTTTCACCCATTTTCACCCATTATATTAAAATACTATTGTTTTAATTCATATTGAAATAAAACAAGTCAAGTCTGGTATATCAAAACCGGCTTCTCAAAACAATATTTCACTCTTCGATTTCAGAGTCGCCATGACTTATGGCTGCTTGATCGTGAAGATCGAGTTTGCTGTAAGTGCGCATGCCAAATAGTGGGGAAAATGTAGTGACTGCTGTAAATGCGCATGCTCAATATGCAATATCGCGGAAATATTCGATTGAGCTAGAGGGTTTTTTTTGTTTTTGTCGCGGGTGGTGCAGCCTTTGTAGCGTCTCATATGATTGCTTGTGCTCGAATTTTCAATTGTTTGCCGTAAAAGCGCATGCCCACACATGAAACGTCCAGTATATAGTTTGTTGTCATTGTGCTTGTTTTTTTTTTTGATTCTGCCTTTGGGAGCTCCCACTAGCTAGCCCGTTACGTATGCTGTTTTGTAAAATATACAGGACATCAACCCAAAACAGTCACTTTTGCCATATCCTGTTGAGAGAAGGCCAAAAACATGTCTTTTTTGGACACCTTTTTCTAATATCTGTATTTGTTATCTTTCAATGTGTAATTGACATGTTCTGCTGCAGTTTCAATGAAAGCATCTTTATATGTCTGGCAGACATTTTGGTTGTTTTTAATTCACAATATGTTTATCTGTTCACGACGGTATAATTCTGGTGTCTGCATTATATAAAGCAGTCGCCTGCATAAGGTAAAACATATCCTGTGTTCAGCTTTGTTGTGCCACGCCTCGCACACGTAGATCTGTTGGTCTGTTGATCTTGGCATCTTTCCGGTCACGCATGCGCAGACGCATAAAAGTCAACCATCATGGATTGCAGAACAAACTAATTCTCTGGTTAATGTGTAAATGCATGGAATATTGCATACTGTATTGTTGTGACATATCGGATTATACTGCGCTCGCCGCGCCGCGACCCCAAGGAAACAAACGGTGGATGGGTATCGTTTGGGTATGCCGTATTAGGGTCAATTACCTGGGACAAGCGGAGTCGAGTCGGGACCTAACCCGAAGCCAACAGAGCGTCGGGAGGTCCCTGGGGCTAAAGCCTAAGGCCAGTATGAAAATGAAAAGGATCAGGTGGAAAAAGACGCCGAGCCATAGGGGTGATGGCATCGTCAATGATGTGGGTCAAGCACTGGATGGAAGTATATAGTGGGCCATATCCAAAGAAAATCGACACAAGTGATGGGATATAGACTACATGTTGATGAAAAAGGCTGATTATCAGGACGGTCTTCGATTGGCTTGCTTCATGGTTTTACTTGTCGAATCTGATACGCAATATACCAGGGCCCTATACTTTTTTCTTTTTAGGGGTTAGTTTTCCTGTCTCCTTTATAAAAGATTAAAACGATCTTTTCGATTAATAGACCAGCATTTTATTTTGTCAAAATTCGTAAGGATTTTGCTAAAATTCAGTAAAATCCTTACGAATTTTGACGAAGTATTGTATGGTACCACTCTTTTTGTTTACCTGACATATAGGCCTACACATTACATAGACGTATATACACATATAGGCCTACCAGCAACGCACTGATCTCGGCCACTATCTTTCTTTTCCTTTTCCTTTCGGGCGGTATCGCTATAGTTTGCTGCCTTATACCAGGGAGGTGTATGAGAGGGAGAGGGCACTTGCTCACTTCAAAGGTTCCAGGCGAGTAGACATGAAAGAGTTAATCTGCTCACCCAAAGTCTCGCGGCCTCGGCAGCCTGCCCAGCTGGAAGGACGGTATCTGACGGGAAGACATGTGAACAGCGCCATTTCGGTTCAAGTTCAAATTGTGCAGCACGTTGTAAACAAATTTTATGCACGAATTTCACCTTTATTGAACATAACTTATCAGTATTCTTGATCTGTGTCATACACAGGTATATATTAACTTTCTTTTGTGTAATTTTGCGGTGGTTCGATGTACGCTGTTGTGTAGAAAATGACGATTCAGTTTGGACGCTACGATTTGTTTGTGTTTGCTTGTCGCGCGTAAACGAAATCCACAAAAGGCGACAAAACTGTTGAAAGTAGCCAACTTTTCATTCTATAAACTAGCTGAGGGCGATTTAGGCATAGAAACTAGTTGTACAGTTGCAAAGTACGAAGTTTGGTCATTGGATTGGCACTTTTGGTTTGTCTTGATGAAGTACGTGACATTGTCTATTTCACGTGCAAACTCCACCAATTTTAGGATTTGCTAGGCATTAATGAAATAAACATGCAAACATCACTGTAAATAATTAGCAAAGGCTCCTTATTGAGCCGGTGCACATGTATCTGGTAATGATGGTCGGGTACAGTAGTAGTTAATGTGTGGCACCGGCCGAAGAAAAAGTAACCTGAGTGTTAGATTTGTCCGATTCTGGCCGCTAAGTTTGTTTATTTGTCAGGCAATTTTGTTTATTTCGTAAAGAGAAAATGTTTTTTCAAGTGATACGCTGTTTCCGGGAGAATGAGCATGCGCAGTGTGGCCCTTTTCGCCCTCGACGGTAAAATAAACACAGGGTGCTCAGGAAGTGCAGTGACAACACCGAGACACACATAGCTTCAAAGGATGGCCGCAAGTGCCCTCTCCCTCTCATACACCTCCCTGCTTATACTAACTATCAATCTGAATAGAAAAGACAGGCTAGGCCTATAGGGCCAGACCTGTGTTTTTGCGTTGCGTCTTATAGGATACAGTGTATCCAGCAACAACATTTAAAAAGTGCAATCAATAAACTTGCTTTGGGCCTTACATTTTAGTGAACTTGAGATCGACCATAAGTATGTGCATACCACATACAGGGGCCTATGCTGCATGACCGAGACCTCGCCTGTGAAAGCGAGCTAGCTTTTACGCATCTACCGCTTCAAGACACTTCGAAGGCTTGATGCGCTGTGAAAGCTAGCCAGCTTTCACGTCATCTCCCAAGCCGTGATCCATACCTCGCTCTTCTGTTTTGAGCGCGAGATACTTTTCACGCATGAAAAGTACCTCGCTTCCTGAGCATGCGCAGTTGAGAGCTTATATTACCTGGTTTCCACTGCTGTTTTTTGCCCGACTAAAACGCTGTTGCCCTTAGTGTTTGCGCAACATTATATATAATATATAAAATATAATAACACACACATATATATTTATATATATATATACATACATATATATATGTATATATATATATATATATATATATATATATATATGGCTAATTTTTTGCAAGATTAAGACTTGCTTGTCTTTAGTACCTTTCATTATATATTTGATGAATTTTATCATTTTTGAACCCTGCCATGGGTCTAATGATCGTCCTACCTTCAGGCATACACGTATGTATTCTGTTGGGGTACCATTAATACTATCTTGCGGCTCTGATTTCGCGAGGTAAGTTTTACGGCGAGGTATATCTCGAAAGGAGCTGAGTGCTTGAGCACAAGGCAAGTTTCACGCGTGAAGCAGACATCGCCTTCGAGGAAGCTTAAAAACCGCTTGCGAGTTCTTGAAAGCGAGGTCGCTTTAATGCTGCACCTATGGGCCTATATATAGGGCTGATGATTTTCCGTTTTCACGGAAAATCATCAGCCCATTACCAGGCTATTTATTTTGGTTGTGGCAAATATGTAACCTCAACCATCTACAGCCATAACAATTGTCAGAAAGTTTGAAGTAGATGGGGAGTTATCCGCCATGTTATAAAAAATATCACATAGGGAGAAGTTGGACAGAATGTCCCAGTTGTTCCCAAGTACTGATGTATCATTTGGATGGTCTCTCTGGAGAGGTCAGGTAAAACTGGCAATTGAAGTATAGTTCATACAAAATTTCCTCTTTCCTGTAACCAGTCATCTTTGTGAAAGTGCTTTTATTTTTTTTAAATTCTGGTAAAATTTGAACAATATTGTTGCAGTCACTTTACTGTGATGTGGTGTCTTGTCCATCTCAGATATCCCTTAATTGCTGAGCGCAAGCTAAAAAGTCATATTTAAAACATGACACATGTGGTAAAACCATATAGATGTTATACACATGTAATAAACTTGCGTAGAATTTTTAGAGAAAATTGCTCTTAATTCAGTTGTCCCAGTTTTGCCACTTCACCGCGTGGGTGTCCTATTTCTCCCCGATAATCGTCGGTTTTTTTGTTTTATGCTCCTCAGTTATATATGTGTACCAGGTGGTATGAAAGTAGTTTACTTTTGAGCCAAGTGCCTCAACTTTTCTTTCGATATAATACCCCCACATGACGTTCATCTGCTGAATGGTAAGAAATACAAAAATTGTCCCACTTCTCCCCAGTCTGCCCTATTTTCAAGACACATATAATGGTGGAAGAATATGTCAACAAACGATCTTTGGTCAAATTACTATGTTGAAATACACGGAAATTACACGAAGAGGTATATGCCTGCATATTGTTGAGAATCGTGTGTACCCGTTTCTGTGCGCGTTGTAAACTTATACGTTTGAATAACTGGACCTCGTGTTAGGAAAACAAAGTTGCTTGTGAACGTGGACTTCGAAACAAAACATGCTCGTGCTCTGGACAGAGGGTGATTCTGATTTTAAATTCAATTGTTGTTTCTTGCATATTTCGGCATATAACCAATGGATCAGGTTCATTAAGAAGTTTTAAATTAACATTTGATGGATTTATTATCACGGGAATTTATATTTCCATGTATGTTTTTGTAGAGATAAAGACTAAAAGAAAATCCCTTAGCAAAGTTTAGAAATTACTGGATTGAAAATTAAAAGACTACATATTCATGCAGCCAATGACATTTGAAAGATTAACAGCAATCTTTTACGGAATGGTTGTCCGTTAAGTATTAGTGTTGGGCGTAAAAATAATAATAATAATAATAATAATAATAATAATGATGATGATGATGATGATGATGATGATGATGATGATGATGATGATAATGATAATTATAATGATAATGATAATAATAATAATAATAATAATAATAATAATAATAATAATAATAATAATAATAGTTTTATGAAACCTCCGCTAAACCACGGAGAAAAATATAGAAGAAAAAGGAAGAAGATGGACTGCACCACAAGACGAAGTTCTTTGTATACATTATAGAGAACATACACCAGAACGCTTGTGTTCTCGTTTCGTTTTTCATTCAGTTGTGTCGCCCGTTTTGTTTGCGTTTCTTTCTGTCATTCCTGCTTGTGTTTCGCTACTTGTGCGTGTTTTTTTTTTTTTAATTTCATTTCGTTCAGCAGTGGTCCTGATTCGTTCAGCATGCGTTATCGTTTCGTATTCGTTACGTTTTCAGTCATATAGTTCAGTTTCTAACGTTTTCTTCGGGCGGTGCTGTACATCTTGTAAATCTCTAACTTAAGCAACAAAGAGAAAATAAACTAGAAAAGAAGATTTGCTTCAAAGCAAATCTGTCTGTGTGCCTTTAAAAGTTGTAAATATTAAATGCTACAACTTTTATCCTTTGGTACCTCACATTACATTAAGCTTAGCGCTGGATGCAAATTTCAAAGTCCAAATGACCTTGACCTTTGACTTTTACAGGTCACATGTAACGTGCACAGTGTTACAATACGCACAATTTAAGCCCAACATGATCCAAATCAGATGAAAATTGACCAAGTTATGGCAAGATGAAACTTGCAAAAGGCCAAATGACCTTCACCTTTGCCCTTTTGAGGTTACATGTTCTTATAAAAATGTGCATAGTTGCAATACCTACAATTTTAGTCCAACATGATTAGAATTGGATGGAAATTGGCCGAGTTATGGCTGGACAAAACTTTCAAAGGTCCAAATGACCTTGACCTTTGAACTTTAGAGGTCACATGTACATTATCAAAATGTGTAGTGTTACCATAGCTACAATTTGAGCCCAATATGATCAAAATTGGATAAAAATTAGGCGAGTTATGGCTAGAAAAAAAACCACCGTCGAAAGTGGCCTTTGCCCTTGAAATGGCCTTTGACCTTGAGATGAACTCTGCCTGAAGTGAACCTTGACCCCCAAAATGACATTGTGGCCTAAAATTGACCTTTGACCTTGACATGACCTTGATATTTGAGATGACCTTTACCTTGCTATGATCAAACTCCTATACACTCGGAACCACATCTACTATAGTATATACGATATTGAAGATTAAAAACTTTAATCAGTCCTCATTTGCATAATTTTGAGAAGCATGACCTTTCATCATAAAAAGGCCAGACTTCATCTATAGAAGTATAATTGTGCCAAGTTTGGAGTTTCTACGTGTAATACTTTTCGAATGAAATGTCGGACAAATTTGCCTGTAAAGAAAGAAAGAAAGAAAGAAAGAAAGAAAGAAGAAAGAAAGAAAGAAATAAAGAATTCCCAGAAAAACAATATGTTTGTGTTGGCACACAGACATAAATACAAGACCTAACCTTTGTGAACGCATTTGTAAGTGTTTGAAACGCGTTGCTCAAAGTATTTGAAACGCTTCTTAAACTAATTTCCAACACAAACCAAACATTAACAAACGTTTTCAAACTTTGCTCAAAGAGTTTGACACGTAGTACTGAAATTATTTGAAACGCTTCCCAAACTAATTTCAAACACAAACCAAACACTGTCAAACGTTTTCAAACACAAACCAAACATCACAAGCGCATTTGGCTGTTCAATTTTGGACGGGCGGAACTACCCATATACATGTACATGTATTACCAAATATAGTCTCTCAATAGGAGCTTACCAATACCACTGCTACTCAAGGGGTTGATTTCAGTACCAATTCACTCTTGCCTCTTCATTTGATACCTTGAAACTTTTACCCTTTTCACAAATTGCTTCCCCTTTTCACCACGAGCTTCCCTCACAGATGACCCTCGCCCAGATCCTTGCTTCCCACGCAATGATGCTCCCACACACTGGGTCCCCAAGACATCATGTATGGTCTGATGTAATCAGCAAAGTTTACCCAAATTCGCAATCTTCCATGTTCTGCCATACGAGGTTGGATTCACAACCCATGCTTGTCCATACTTACAATAATTGTCTGTTATTGGTAGATTTTTCACATAAGAGTTGAAAAAAATCACAAAAGCTAAACGCTAGGTTTGTGTATTTTGTTTGCATTAAAATGAAGGCCAAGCTTGCACAAAACATGCAGATTTATCTTCATTATAACCCTTTTGAATTGCCACACGATCACACCAGAGTGTGCCATATTTGATACAACTGTGTCGCCTGAAATCCCTGGATATCCGATTCATCTTCTGCTTTATCTTTTCAATATGGTACCTGAACATACCTTTACCTGTTAATTATATCTTTACCCCAAGATATTCACATTCATTTACTCTCCAATTTCAATCAGATATTCTCTGCCTTCTAGATTTTGGAATTTTTGAGGTCTCCATTTTCTATTGCCATCTGGTTTCTTTCTCAGTAATATAATTTGGCTTTTGGCTTGGCTAAACTCTAATTTCTATTTATTCCAATATCACCCTACAATGTTAAACGTATTCCTTTTGAGACTCGGTAATGAGCACAATGTCATCTGAAAAAAAACCCAGGAATTTTTAAGTGTCCTATTTTAACTGTCTTGTCACAATCCTTTAGCCATTCACTTAAGTCCTTCATATGTAGAGCAAACAAAATATGGGAAAGCACACCCCCTTGCGTTAAGCCTATATTTAGGGGTGCATTTTCTACCACTACATTTGTCAATGGAAGAGTTCATTTTACATCCTTGCATAGGGCTTTCACAATTTCCAGAAAAAAGGCTCTAAATCCTAACCCACTAAGTTATTCCCATAGAGCATTCCTCCATACCTTATCATATGCCTTTCTCATCTCTAAAACCCATGAAAACCTTTCTCCACTTTTTTCTTGCCAATTCCAAAACCTGAGTCTGTAAATACATGGTCGCCTACCTGTCTCCTTGGTCTCAAACCACTCTGATTTTCTTCCAGAAGCACAGGTTTTTCAACTATTCTGCTTAATGTTCGGTACATTATCTGAATGAAATCTTGCATGAATAAGTTGCAATTGCAGTATTTCCACATTTGGCCAGCTCGTCACATTGACCCTTTTTCGGAATATATGATATCCTAAGCCTATTTTATTCCCTAGTTATTTTTTTTTATAATTCCTTTAAAAAGCATATGTAAACTACCTTCAATTTCCTCTGGCTCCTTCTTTATAAACTCGATTACAGTATCATCTGAGTTTTACCTAATCTCATCTGCTCTATAGCTAAAGTAACTTCAATGGTACTTATTCTGTGACACAACTCAGAATTTTGTGAAACCTGTCTATCTTCGCACTGACATGCTGGTACTGTTCCGTGGCACCATTTTTAGTCATAAATCTCATCCTAGTTTTCCCTTAATGCTTTTTGTATGTCCTCGCTCCTATCAGTTCTCTTTTTTCTTCATATGATTTCTTGAGTTTCATTCTTTCTCTTCCGGTAAACCTGTCTCCAAAAGATAGTTGACCCTTGTCCTCCACTTTCAACTATTCCTTTGCCATCTATTCATTTTTACTAGTTCTCCTTTCTGTTTTCATAGCTACTACCTGTTTTCTATATTCCATATGCTGTGTCTTAGCTTCTATTTGAAATGCCCCATTGGCTTATGTGGAAACATTGACGTTACACTTCCGTTGAAAAGCTATGGAACTTTTCAGAAGTAACACACGAACCTTGGTCTACATGAAATGAAGTTCATGATTGGTTGAGAGCGCACGTGACCCTTTTGAATTATTAACTATCGACCGAGCAACGCCAAACAGCTTTGTAGCCAATGGGAAGCATCTGAGTCCACAGGTCAATTGGGCAAGTCATCATCCCCACACAGCATGTCTGCTCATCCTGCAGCATGGCTACAGACAATTGGAAGTTATTCATCGTAAGCAACTTACATTTTGTGGCAATGGATACAGGAAATTGTCCATAATGTCTATACTTTTGAGGGATAGCAGCAACAAATAGAACCAAAGCGCAGGTAGCCAGCGCCGTGTCCTGATGTAGTGCAGGTCCATGTTTACGCCATTGTTTTGATTGTCTTTTTTTCCTCGCAATGAATTTGAGGCTTATGATTTTGATTGGCAATGGCGAAATGAATAAAAGTACACATATTTGCAAAGTAGATCATTTCCAACAAATGTATGCCAATTATAAAACCTTATACGGCAAAATAAATACGAAGAACAATTGAGACAGGGGGAAACCCCCATTGGACCGTTGCAGTGGGACCTACTGTGTGGCAACGCATGGATGTCCTGCTCCAGTGGGCCATGAAGGCGTATGGGTGGTCCCTCTCGAAAGGGGTATGGAGGTGAAAGGTTGGTTTGGTTTAAACATATTTTATTAAACGATTAGAGAAAAGGGCTATGCCCTATATGAACTCTTCTCGCAATAACAAAAAATAAAATAAAGGATTAATGTAAATGACAGTAAGACATTTGTAAAAGAAGTAGTGAGGGATACTGACAAGACAGGACATATACAGGACAGACACGGACTAGACACACACACAGCAGTTAGGGAGACGAAACCTCGCATCACGTATAGAGGGCTCAATGCCGACGGAGTGCAAGAGAGAGACAGGACAGGACGCATACAAAAGGATAGTATACTGATATAGATGAACTGGCCTCCTATCATTACAATATTTGAGAGAATGAAGATACACTCTACGGGGGATTGAATCTTTTTGATTTCTCTATGAAACTATGGACGGCCAAAAATATTTTAGAGTTTTCAAAGTAGGAGCATTCATCTGAACCATAAAGTACTGTTTTGAGAGTGAAGGATGCTACTCTAATGACATTTTCATGTAAATCAATTCTAATAGAGTTGTTCTTCGGGCAGTTAAAGAAAAAATGATATGTATCTTCATTCGGTGCCCCGCATGAGCAAGATTTTGAATCTTTAATCCCTAATTTGAATAAGTGATCGTTCAACTGACTGCAACCCATACGTAGTCTGGCATGTAAGATGGATGTATATCGATTCCCCAAGTGGAAAAGTGGAGTTTTGGGTGGAATTTTGTAACGTTTGTCCAAATATTTTTTGAATATTGTAATATACTCGGAATGTCTAACATTTGAAGGTACCTCGTTCCACAGACGGATTGTAGAAGGAAAGAAGGATTCACTGTATATACTTGTTCGGACTCTAGCATGTATCATATTGTGACTTGACCTTGTGTTATAATTTCTAGTTTTCCTTTGATCAGGAATGGCATTTTGTAAATATAAAGGCACTTCGTTATTCTTAATTTTGTACATCAATATTAATTTTCTTTTTTCTCTACGTTTGTCCAATGGTTCCCATCCTGTCTCCATGTAAAGTCTGTTGTTTGGTGTCCCTCTCATTGCCCCAGTCACTACCCTGGCTGCATCCAGTTGAACCCCTTCAAGCATAGTTTGTTCAGCTTGTGTACAGTTAGCCCAGACTACATGACCAAATTCCATCAAAGGTCGGATAAAGGACACATATATAGTTTCAAGAGTGGACCTGTCTAGACATGATTGTAGACTACGCATGATATTTACCAGTTTTGAACTCTTTTCGACGAGGGATTCAATATGAGAAAACCAAATTAAGTCATTTTGTACGATTAAACCCAAATGCTTGTGTTCATTAGCATCTGTAATTACTTGATCTTTGAAATAAAGGGAAGGGTGATCTCTTTGTATCCTTTTCCGTGAAATTAACATATGTTTTGTTTTGCTGGGATTAAAAGTTACAAGCCATTTTTCCGCCCAGTCACTAATTTTTTGTAAATCTTCATTAAGATCACCTGCTGTTGTGCCGGGGTCATCAACCTCAAGAAATAATGTAACATCATCGGCAAATAGTGTGATATGTGAATTAACAATGTTTGCTATATCATTAATGTAAATTAAGAAGAGTAAGGGACCCAGCACTGAACCTTGCAGAACTCCTGCTTTTGGTGGACCCCAACTAGAACACTGCCCATTTAAAACTACGCGTTGATTTCTTCAAGTTCAAGTTCAAGTTCTTTATTCGCTCGTGACCTCTACCCGAGGTATAGGGCCATAAATCAAATACAAATAATATATTGACAATTAGCGGTGGAGTGCATACACGATAAACACAAATAATATCAAAAATAAATATGGAGGTTCTATAATAATTTAAAACCTTCAATAAGAAATTTACAGACCTTGTTTAGTTGTGTTACATCAGAAGTTAATAATTGAGAAAATTTTAATACATTTGCAGGCTTGTAAAAATGCTCTGGAATGAAATTTTTTTCTGATTACAGTTAAAGTAGGACATTCAAGTAAAAATGATACTCGTCACCAAACTGATTATTATTACATAAAGTACAATACCTCTGATTTCTAGGAATATTAATGTATCGCCTGGTCACAACTGGTAATTTGTGATTCAATGTTCTAAATTTACACATAAACTTCCTATATTTTGGTAATAATTGAACAAGGTAAGACTCAAAACCAAAATCATATTTATATAACCTATAATTAAAACATTTATCTGTATCAAAAATTTCAGTTTTCCATTCTTGTCTATACTGATCTGTTAATCTTAATTTTACAGCTTTACATAACCACTTGTTATTCACACTTCCTGGTTGATCCCATATATTACTCATACCACAATGATTTAATATTTGGTGTACAAATTTTAACCAAGGATTTTTTCTATCATTACTATTATTATATTGCATTAAAAGTGCTTTATATGAACATGAGGATAATTTAGACTCTTTACCAATATTCAATTTATGCCAAAAACCAATCACTCTACTTTTAACAATACATGAAACAGGAAATCTACTGAGCTCTCCATAAAGGACACATGTTGGGGTTGACTCTTTTAATCCCAATAATAATTTACAAAATTTACGTTGGAGTTTCTCAGCTAAATCGAGTTTTTCCACTCCCCACACTTCGCAACCATATAACATTATTGGCAAAACAGTCACATCAAATAGCTCCAACTGAAT
This sequence comes from Hermodice carunculata, assembly GCA_964020975.1. Taxonomy (NCBI): domain Eukaryota; kingdom Metazoa; phylum Annelida; class Polychaeta; order Eunicida; family Amphinomidae; genus Hermodice; species Hermodice carunculata. The sequence continues at coordinate 21,464,192 of OZ026624.1, forward strand.
ATCTATAGGAAAGTTCAAATATCGAGCTTTTTTTAACAAAGCAAAATTGCCTTTGATGCTTGGTCATAGAGATATTTCTTACATTTAACAAAACTACCATTATAATTCAAGATTACACCTAGATATTTAAACTCAAGGGAAACTTTTACTCTTTTTCCTAAATAATAAAGATCAAAATTTTCAACAAGTTTTCTCTTACTAAAAATTACAACTTCAGTTTTTTCAATATTTGCCTCGAGTTTCCATTTTTCACAATATGTTTGTAAAGCATGAAGAGCATTTTGTAAACCTTCATGACTATTAGACAGAATAACGGTATCATCTGCATACATGAGCAGGAAAATAGACAAATAGTTCATAGCTGCAAAATCATCATGAAAATTAAGAGGAGTTACACCATTACCAGCTAGAAAATCTTGTAAGTCATTTACATAAATTGAAAAGAGAAACGGGGACAAATTGTCCCCCTGTCTTACTCCACGTAAAGACATAAAATATTCAGACTTATTACCATGAAAAAAGACACAAGATTTAATGTTCTGATACATATTATAAATCAATTGCATAAGTTTACCAGGTAATCCGGAGTTAAGTAATTTAATCCAAAGGTCACTTCCAGAAATTGTATCAAATGCAGTTCTGTAATCTATGAAAGCACAGAATAACTTCTTTGACTTTGACAAAAACATATCAATTATGTTTTTGATTAAAAATACTATGTCCATAGAGGAGTAAGCTTTACGGAAACCTGCTTGGTTTTCCAAAATTACAGAATGACGATCAGAGAAATCGGCCAATCTTTTGTTAATTCAAGCAGTGAACATCTTTCCGAAACAACTTAAAATAGTTATTCTGCGATAATTGGACGGCTCTGTATCATCACCTTTGTTTTTATAAATGGGGACAATCCAACCAATCAACCAACTATTAGGTACAATACCAGAATTCAAAATTTTATTAAATAATTTTGCATAAATAGGTAAAAGTAAATCACTAATATGTTTAATATTTTCATTTAAAATATTGTCAGGACCTGCAGCTTTATTATTTTTTAAACCCATAATAATATTTTTCACTTCTTCTTCAGTTACTTCTGAGTCTAATTCCATACAACCTTCACTGAATAAAGAATGTTCAGCATCACGATCTGTATTAGTACTAGTATTATCATTAGAAGTATCGACGGATGATAACTGCTTAAAAAGTTCATATAATACAGAAAGAGTAATCTTAGCATCCTTCTTTTTTGTAACATGAAGTAATTTCCAGTAAGCTTTAAGACTACGCAATTTATGGACCAACTGATTAGTATAGTCCTTTTGTGCTTTTCTTATTTCTTTCTTGTAAGCACGACTAGAATCACATAATTTATCCATATCCTGAATATCACCAGTAATCTTAAATTGTTTTTTTTGCCGTAATATAGGCAAGCCTTTTTTCGGCACAAGATCTATTATACCAAGGGTTATCACACTTTTTTTTCTTCTTTCTAGGATTCTTGTTAAAATGCTTAATATCAAATACATCTTTTGCTGTAGAGTCAAATAGTTGGCCTATCTCATCCACAATAGAGTCCACTGAGACATCTGGGTTATCAATTGAATTAAGAATCACATTCAACCTATCACGTGCAGTAGAATTTTTAAACAAAGAAGCTTTACTGTGGTCCCATATAACTTGACCTGGATTTGTGTTATACTCATTGTCACCAATACAATTACCATTCATATTACAATACTCATTATTACTTACATAATGTGACGATTTCAGGGTAAAAGTAATTGGTCTATGCAAATCAGATAACATTGGGTCAAAATCCAATATTTCAAACTTATGTGCATAACTTAGTAACTCAGCATCTCCAATTACATAATCTAGTATAGAACTTTTAGTAGTAGTAAAGTCACCTTTAAATTGGTCAGCTCCACATCTCCCATTAAATATGAATAGCTCATGATTTCTACAAAATTCTACTAATTTATATCCAAAATTATTTGGCTTGTGGGCATCCATGGAAGATCTATGTTTTGGAATTTCCAATACATCTAGTAAATTTTCAGCATCAAAATTATCATAAGAGTCAAAACCCATATTAATTGCTTCGTACACAAAACTATCAATAGCAATAAAGTCATTGAGATTACCTGTGTGACTATTAAAGTCACCGGTTAAACAAACTAAATAATTCTATTTGGCACAAATGTCAACCAGTTCATTCTCGACCTCCTCAAAACAGTCCTTTCGAGAATATCTTGAACTTTCCGGTGGAAAATAAATGCATCCTAGTAAAAGCTCATGGTTTTTTATCACAGTATCATGGCCCAAGGAAAGCCATAGAACATATTTCGAGTCAGTGTTTATAGTCTTACAACACAAATTCAAATCGGTACGAACGCATACCGCAATACCTCCTGAACGGTGGGCAGAAACAGCAGTCCGGTTTTTCAGATGAATAATAAATCCATGCTTCTTAAAGGTATCATACAAAAACTCATAATCAAGGTCATCAGTTTTAGTTTCGAGAAGTATCACAACATCTTGGCTTTTCACAAACTCGATGAATTCTGGCTCACAAACTTTACTTTTGAGCCCACAAACATTAATAGTAGCGAGTCTCAAACTTGGAGACTTCAATGCATAGGTATGGTCAGACAAATCAAAAGTAAAACGACAATCAACCTGCGCAAGGTCCGCATTATTAGTGATCGTACGTGTCTGCAGTAAGGAAATGTCAACACGGTGGCCTCCATTATGATCCTATGGGATCCCCCCTGCGTCTGGCGGAGCACCATCTGCGTCTGGCGGAGTACTCTCACGATTATTTGCATGTAATAAAATATCCTCCATGCTCTTCAATTCAGCTTGATCGAACCCAACCTTGAGTAAATCTTCAATGATCTCCACAATAACTGGTCTGGTTTGTGGTCTAGAATCCTTCATGTAGCATACAATCTTGCCATCTCTTGTGTGCATGTGGGACAGTCTTTTTCTCTTTGATTTTCCTTTGCATTAGGGCACGGAATGGAGTCAAGTCCTCATTAATGTAAACCTTGTCAGCTTTGCCTTTAAGGTTCTTCTTCTTCGCCACGAACTTGACTTTGTTATTCCTGCACACAAAACGAACCAAGGCAGGTCTGGAACCTTTGCCCGCCTTGCCCACACGATGGCACGTGGAAATATCCGCTTCTGTAATGGCGCAGCCCATATGTCCTACGAGCTCCATAGCTTTGGTTGTTGGGTTTTCCTCAGCGTCTTCTTTCAGGCTGTTTATTCTAACAGTCTCTCTGCGTGTATATTGAGCAAGCCTATCTTGTTCATATCTCAGTAACAAAAACTGCCGTCGGAACGAGTCGGAGATTTCCGATGCCACCTGTTCCACCATATTGGTCATGGCGTGCGAAACAACTTTCACCACAGAACCTGCAAGGACCGGCAGGACTAGTTTCAATGCCTCCGACACGTCAGAATTTGGTGCACTATCACTCTTCTTTCTCCCAGCCTGTTTACCCGATAAGTCCAGGGCATTTTGAAAGTCTTTCTCAATCTCATTTTGGACCTCACCAAAATCGACATCACTCCATGCCGCCATTGTCACCGGGTTCTGTTTGTTAAATAATCTTTGAGCCATTCCAGGAAGGACCCCGAAATTCCCGCCTTGTTGAGTTTAACCATCAGACCCTCTTGCCATACTTTGTCAAATGCTTTAGTAATGTCAAAGAATACTGTTCTCACTTCTTTTTGCTCATCCAGGGCTTTTGCAAATTGCTGATAAAGTTATAATAGTTGATTGACGGTAGAGTCGCCTCTTACGAAGCCGGATTGAAAAGGTGTAATCACTTGGTTTTGGAGGAAAAAGTTATAAATGTGTTTGAAAATAATTTTTTCAAATACCTTTCCTACAACATTTAACAGAGATATGGGACGATAATTTTCACATGCGTTTTCGGGACCCTTTTTATGAAGTGGCAGTACATTAGCTTTCTTCCAATTGCTAGGGAATTTATTCAGTGTAAGACTTAAATTAAATAATTTGGCAAGAGGGTCTGCAATGCAAGGAGCCGCTTCTTTGAGCATCCTTGGACTAATGCCATCTGGGTGAAAGATTAAAACTGTAGCTGTGGTAACTTTGTCATCATTTAAACCCTATTCATTCTAATAGTAGCACACCATCCTAATGCAGTGATTTTCTGGGCCAGGCTGAGTTTCCACAGGATACAAAAGTAAAACAAAATCTGAATTGGAAATATAATGTGAAGATGTGAAAGAAATTAAGGTAGCAAGACACAAATCACCCGAAATTACGGCCAAAAAAGGTGTTTGTTTTAAATCTTTGTATGGATGAATATTTTGGTTATCTGTCCTGTAAAAATCAAATTTCTGTCGAAATTGCAAAACAGAGAAAAATGGGGTATTTAGTAGAGCCTCGTGCTGAGCGTTGACAGTCCCGCCGACCGTGTTTATTGTTGGTGTGAAAGGTAGGGGCTTGACAAAGAGGCCACACGATCGGCCGTGGCAACAGCTCTTTTAAAAATGGCCACCGCTGTGTCTGCTCTCTCTGCTGATGCTGATGCATTAGCGCCGTGATTTCAAAACCATATGGGCATACATTTATGCATTAGGTAGCTCTTGTTACATGTACTTCGTTGTTTTTTCTTTATGCTATCTTGAGTTTTTCATAATTAATCCAAAGAAAAGTGTTGAAGACAGGCTGTACAGTCAGCCGAGATCATGACATGACTGCACGTCCTAATCCGACTACAAAGGCATTGCTGTTTCAACGCCGTCTTTCATCACCGACGTGGCAGCGATTGTTTTTTCACCCAAAGGAATCAACAGTTCTAATCAGATTTAACAATTCACTCACAACTTTTCTTCACATTTAAATTCAACAAGTCGGATAACAGAATATGTCAGATAACTGAATCAAATAAGAAAAGAAAATGAACTTTTCTCATGAAAAGTGTGTCATTAAATTGAATATGTCGGATATATGAGTGTCGTTATTATAAGGTTTTACTGTGTACGTTCGTCAGGAGTTGTATCACTAAACTACCACAATCAGTCTCAAATTGCCAAAAGTTAGAAGGGAAAAATCGGCGATGCGGCCAGTTACAAATGCTACGATACAAGAAAAGATTCTGGTGAACAGAAAGAGCTTGGGTCTGCACAATTAAGATATTATAGTAAGGTCGGACCCGCTAACCCGGTCCAAAAACCTTATCAATTAGCCTGATTAATTGAGTGGCAATTTGATCAAATTTACATTGTTATTCGGTATCGTTGTGTTTGTTTTCTTCACAAAAGCTTCAAAACTACGGCAAGCAAACTGTGATGTCGATGCTATTGAAATGTAAGGCGCCGTCGTCAAGCAGAGGCCACACGACGATGATTGGCATCTCGCGTCACCGCGATTAGCCAATCAAAATATAACGTTGCGAAGTGGCACGCTTGACAGGCAAACCATGTTCTGTGATCTTATCTCAAATAGCTAATAAACAACGCGGTTAAGCTTTTCAGAAGTAAATAACATGAGTGACAGTTATCATATTTGTTCAAACATACTCTGAACTCTTGCCATGCAAAAAGCCATGAGTGTTTGAGTAAAATTGCGCGAGTTATTGTTCTCAGACTTGGTTCAAAGATGACGAGTGAACCTTTGATTGCCGTTCCTGACCAAAGATGAAAGACCGTGCACTCGAACTCGCTAATTTTATTTCGCAAAAACGTACTGGCCGATTTCCTTCAAATAAACGGGGTTGGAAAGGTAATTGTGTGGAGTTTATAAGTGTACTTTTATTTTTCTTTGCGCCTACCAATTGGTTTTCAATCTTGTATAGAATGTTAATGCACAATGCATTCAGCTGATTAATTGGTGCCCTCGTGTTTGAATGCCTGCACTTACGCAAATAAAATACACATAGCCAAATAAAAGGAAACTTTTGAATTCTGATATATTACCAATAAAATGGCATACTTGTCACAAGTTTGCTGTATATATTAAAAAAGTTATTAGCCAGGAGCGCTGGGATATGAGATAAACGACATGCTCTTCTTCGTGCTTTGTTTATTTAACAATTACAATCAGTATTGTCCCGATTTTTTCCCGAGATATAGTTCAGAGCTAGCTAAATCCAAAAATGTATACGTTTACCATGTACACGTGAACAGCTGAAAAGTTACAGGGCCGTCAAGCTGCCCATGCTGATTTGCACATTTATATCTCGCTACCTTAAAATTTATTGCAATGAATTTACTGCTTTGTTTGGTGGTATCGTTCTGATTAAATTTACTTGAAATATATGCATATGTAACGAAGACCACCTGTACCAAAAGGAGTGTGTTTCTGTAAGGACATGTGATACAATTAGAATGTATAAAGTACGTATGATGTTTCATGGGACTTGACTTTTTTGCAAATGCCACTTGTCCCTTTTGATACATGTTGAAAATTTCCCTTTGATATTTTACGTCATGAATACTTCAGACAAAAGCTGGGTATTTTGCTGAGAAAAGTCAGCTTCCTCACCCCCCCCCCCGCCCCAATGTAAACAATAGTCAAGTGCTCCTAGCCAGTGTTTATGATAACAAAGCAATTAATATGTATATAAACATGCCCCCTCCCACTCATATATTTAGTTCAGGTAATTCTGTTGGGTTGTCACTGTGGCATTGTCCAATAAAAATGGGGTGAGGGTTAAGCCCTCACCTGCTCACACCATTTGTATCAGTTTGAGTCAAAGTAACAATCACCCATTTAATTGAGGAATGGCTTGGTAATATAGTGAGTACCTGCTTTTAAGAGCACCTCCTGTGAGAAACCACGTATCTTTCTAAGATTACTTTGAAGGCCCTTGATTTTCTGTATTTGCTTGTGTACCGATCATATATTTCAAGCCTTGTCACAGTACAAGAACACTTTTTATAAGCAGTAGGGGTGGTAATAAAAGAAGCCGCTACAATTATATTGCATGGTGTTCAATTTTCATTGGAACACTGCATTGATTTCCAACTTTGACCCTCATGAAACACATCCATTTCTTCTCTAACGTGTTGCATACCAATACTGCAAGCCTGCTTATGAATATATTTTCATTGGGTTGGGGGGGGGGGGGTATTAAGTTTCTGGGTTATCCGTCTATTTGGGGTTTTATCCATCCACCATTTGTTTGTGAATACAATATCGCGAGGTATACTGACCACATGAAACCCAAATCTACATCATTTTCACCTTGCCACCATTCCTTACCTTGATCAGATTTTGGTGACCTTGACCTCGGTTTCAAGGTCTGAGGACCCATGTATGTGGAAAGATTGCCCCATCGGGCCATGCTTTGCTTTGAACTCCCTCTAATTGATTCAAACACTTGCCATTCTCTGTTATCATCACTGATTTTTCAGTTTTTACCCCCTTGGCCTAATTTGCTGATGGGTATTTTATTCATGTGTCCTTCCATCCATCACTATTTCACACGCTATAACTTTGGAAAAAATAAGGTACTATCATTAAACTTGTATTGTAGAAGCATCTGCTTGGAAGCCTGGCTAAGTATGACACTCAGCAAATGATCTAAATTCAAAGTCACCATTGGTCATCATATTTTTATCTTTGCGAACAGAACTTTTTAAGAAATAGATCAATGTTGGCCGAGGGGGTCTAAAGGTTGTTCCAACTATTGTATTTTACACACTGCCTCTGAACTTTGAATCCTCATTGTCATAGCATACATATGTATTTTACATTATCCTTCTGTACATACCATGAAAATCGTAAAATGTTTTCACGTTCTTCCTCTTTAAAACTTTAACCCTTGGCTTTTTTATGCTGCTTGAAATGTTCCTTGGCCTTTTTTTTCGGTTACATTGAAGCATTCCAGACGTCAAACATACATGTGTATAGCACCAAGTGCCTCACTGCTTCTTAAATGTACAAAACGGAAATTAAATACATAAAGCATTTGATTTTTTTTGGTCAAAATATTTGATGAAATAGCAATACAAAGCATCAACATCCATCTGCAGTTCTGTGACTGAACTTATCTTCGGTTCTAAATATAGAATGCAAAGTCACAAAATCATTCGGAAAATGACATTTGATATAATTTATTTTTTAACTTTATCCATCTCACTAAAGCTTGCATTTCATTTCGTTTAGAAAATATGCAATTGGCAACAGTGTGTCCAGTACCATGCTTTTGCTTGTGGTAAAGAAGTTAGCATTCTTTTGTCTCTTTTCTGTGGGGGTAGGGCTGCTGTCCAGGGGATACTTTGATGTTTAAAACTGGGGAAAGGAAAAGACATCTGGTGCCCAAACAAGGATTAGAATAATACTGTATAAAAATACCACTATTGTGCTATATAAAATTAGATCTCAATATTTAAGAAAAATAACCTTAAAAAGAAAACAAAAGTTGTAGTCGATGCAAAGTTTCAGTGTTTGTTGCTAACAGTTTTTTACTTAAACGATGTAGGGAATGACCATATAATTTATGATGTTGCAGCAAGATTGTACTAAACATGATTTAGGCAAAATACCCATATTTATCAAGGTTTAATATATTCATCTGATTAGGACTGCAAATAAAAAACAAGTACATGGCATAGGTGCAAATAACTGAATATTTTGATTTTGAGGTCAATGTTTAATTTGTGAAAATGTGTGTTTTAGTTCATACATTATTTTTTTATTCTATAGTTTCTGATTGTTCGTCATATTCTCTTATTACAGTACAAACAGTTAATACAGGCTATATCGGCTGTAGTCATTTTTTTAACCTCATTATTGACTTGCATTATGGCATTGGATAGTTAAGATAGATGGCTGGAACTATTTTAAGTTTTGCATTTCTTTGATAATATGGGACCTCCATATGTTCTAAATACATAATAGTATATTGTTAATGTTGAAACTTTACACAAAAAACAGAGGTTCACAAATAAGTGTTAAAATTTATTGTTTTTGTACATATGCGACTTGAATTCTTTTCATCAATCAAAATTTGGGAAATTTAAGAAAATTCACATGTATGGTAATGTTTTATGTGCACAGATAAAGGTTGAAAGTACCATAACTGCAGCTTTAAAAAACGTAGTTCCTAAATTTGTCACTGGGCAGCACTCTCGTATGATACACTTTTGAGCAGGATGTCCTGCTGCAGGTCTTGGACCAGAAACCTCATAAGGTCGAGTCAACTGATCCACAAATTTGATCAATCACTGAATACTGTTCCCGTGTCTATTGGATGCTAATATCACAGGAGTAGAGCGTCCAAATTGTCTCATTTTTTAAAAAATTGAGTAGACACATTTGGCGCGAGATAGTCAATCTTGGATTTAAGGTACACAAATACACGTAGAAAAAAATCTAATCATAGGCTGCTCCCCCATTTTGGTTTTTTTTTGAAATCTTGCTATTTATTTTAACCAGAAGTAGAGTGCAAGGGGAGTTGTGAATTTACGTTTAAAATTTGAAAAATAGCCAGCAACTGTCACTATTTCAACATGTAAATGCATTAGGCCTAGGTCACTGCTCCAAGACCTCCATAGCGCACTAAATAAAATGTTTATTTTTCCCACCAGATTGCACCACAGACAAGTGCCAACACAATAACGATGACAGCACAGACAAGTGCCAACACAATAATCCCTCGTATCAAGTCTCCCACATTTCCCGGGAATTCATACTTGACTCCGAAGTTACAAAGCAAGTGTTTCAGCACCTGGGGCTTCATATCAACCAGCTTTACAGGAGAGGAGATCAAAAATGGGTCTACTTGGACAGTCTCCATCGAGAGAAATGTTGGCCACTGGGGTCTGATCAGCACTGGTTACCTCTTCGGAATTGGAGTCGCGTCTGATGTGCTCAATGTCAAAGCCTTAGTTGGTATGGAAAGTAAATCACATGGAGTGATCTGCAGTGGAGGTTCACTGTTTTTCAGCCACAATGGCGTACAGGAACACTTATTGAACTTAAGAGCACTACCTCTTTGTGTGTCTATCACTTTTCAAATTGCTGATCCAGATTATATCATACTCAAGTACAAGTTTTCTTACACGGGGCAAGGAACATGTCTTGTTGGCGCAAAGGTTATTATTGATGCAAACGTGAAGGAGAATGCCTATCCAGTCTTTACTGTCAATCATAGAGTCACGCTGGTGTTCCTTGATTAGCCGATCAGGTTTCTGTGAGGTCTTCATTGGCTTGTCAAACTGTGTTTTTTTGAGTGTCAAAAAAATCAACTGAATGATGAATGCATATTTAACAATGCTTGATTACTTGTGATTATGTTGATAGTGTGTACTTATATTTGTTCTTTATTTTCTCATAAAAAATATTTGATACATGATCTACATGCAGTTTTGTATTGTAACATGTACTTGTATAACTATTCGTGATGTTCTAACTTGAAGCAATGTTCTGTCTTTCTGTTCCGTCTCATAAAAATATTTGAAACATGATCTACATGCAGTCTTGTATTGTAACGTGTACTTGTATAACTATTCATGATGTTCTAACTTAAATTAATGTTCTGTCTTTCTGTTCCATCTCATAAAAATATTTGAAACATGATCTACATGCAGTCTTGTATTGTAACGTGTACTTGTATAACTATTCATGATGTTCGTACTTAAATTAATGTTCTGTCTTTCTGTTCCGTCTTTCATTATGTTGATCAAGTGTTGCATCATCTATTGATGTCTTACTTTTTGCCCAGTGATTTATTCGAATTAATGACTGCAGTCTGATTAATTGGACTTGATAGATGCTCCAGATGTTTTATTTGTAGCATCCTATATTCGTCAGACTTGTTCTGGTGTCGACTAAGAAGGACTGCAGATCCTGTTATGGTTATAGCTTGAAACCGAGGCAATATGTTGATTACAGAGCGCTTGTTGCGGTTTGAACTCTGATAGTGACTCCAAGTGGTTGGAAGTTATGGATGGTGTGGCTGGTGCTGAGGTCAATGCAACGATGCCGAGTTTCTTATTGGCACTGTGACTGATAGAAACCCGATATGTTGGACTCAGATGATTATCTAGATGATACAAATTTTAGACCAGTAAAATCAGTCACGTTTGGAATTATTCCAAGCGGAAAAATGCCAACAAAATAGTAAAGATAAGATCGCTGAGGTCGCAGTTGGATTGTCATAAGGTTTCAGGCTCAGATGGAGTCCGTAACACTAGTAAACAACATGATTACAATAAGCACAAGCATGGACATGGATTCAGACAGAAAAAGCTTGCTGCTGGAATGGCTGAGGAGGTCAAGGGCAATTGCAGTTGTGATGTGGACCCAGAGTTAGCCTCCATGAATATTAAGTTTTTAAGACAGGTAGACAGATTGCAATCAAAGGCTAAAGAATTTCTTTATGATATACAGAACCAGACCAAAAAGGGGGAACAAAGGCATTTGGAACCTTCTCTGATTACGACAAGGTCACAGGTCACAGGTCACAGCTCTCATCGCAATCACAGGCATGTTTACAGTCATAATGACAGTGGTGTAAAATCTAGGGCAGATTACTGTTCCAAGGACAGTGATGTTGACAGTGACGGTACTAATTCTTCAAAAGCGAAGGCGGCTAATGCCATCAGAGGTCCAAGACCAAGCTCAAGCGAGGTAAGGAGCTGGAGTCAGGTTGGAAAAAGACTGTTGGGGACTATGTCAAAAGGCAAGAAGTTTGGCCGCTGTCTAGTCTTGCACTACAGTATGCTAGCAAGGACTTGTCAAAATCAAAATTGGATTTTCATTGACTGCTCGAATCTTCATCAGGTTCAAACAGAAACTATAAAATACAACACAGTTGAAAGGTGCACAACATACCATTGCACAACTTTCCATAGAAAATCATGTACAGTGTTTCATTGAAACAGAAAATGTTGCAAACAGCTTTCTTTGATTTGTCAAATGTGGATTTTCCTTGCTCTGCATGAAGCTGTCTTTTGAGTTACTGCTTTGTGTTTGTATTGTCCAAAGTATTTATAGCAGGTAAACAGCCACAGATTCAAATGCATAAACTTGAATACAGTTGCTCATGTTGCACCAGAAGACAGCCCCCCCCCCAAAAAAAAAATTCGAAGAATATTTATCTGATGAGGATTTAAATTTCATGTAAGAAAGAAAACGTAAGCAGATAAATAAAATTAAGAGTGTTCAAGTACGAGAGGATGAGTAGGCGGCTGTGCAATAGATCTCATTGTCAGCAGGCTATGCTGTATGGTTCTACCGGGGTTCCAGATAATTATTCATACAGACCTGCAAGTTCTGTTCACTCTGATAGTTTCCCAAGGAGTTTAAGTCTTTTCTTGTATTGTGTCTACAGTGTCTCCTCGTTTGAAAGACCACCCATATTACCATCTAAGAAATGGTCATTTAAAGCAGGTGGTCTCCCAATGCAGGTTTGACTAGCATCACCTGCCCAACAATTGACCACTACTTTGAATTTACATCCATAATTTGGATTCAAACATAATTGATGTACACTTATTAGACCCCATTCAATCCTGAAGTCATATGGTTACTCATTTATTGATACTATAAACATAGTTTGAATTTGTAAACTGGCTTTGACAATTTATTTCTGTCAATGTTTTACAAAATATGTGGGTTTCATTTAACTGAATCTGAGAATTTCCAGATGGATAAGTGATCTTTTGGGGTCATTTTGAGTAATCATGAGTCCGGTTCTGCAGGTAGTCTCCCAAAAGAGGCAAAATATCGTTAGAAGGTGTTTTGTACAGTGAAATGGTCACAAAAGGCAGGTGGTCTTCCAAAAGAGGAGGCTGTTAAAAGAGGGACTGCTGTATTTTGTGCTCTGTGCCTCCCGCATGCTTACATTAGAAGTGGAGAAGGTACTCGCTGGTCAAAACATTTTGAGGAGGAATTTCCAATAATATCCAATACCTACACGAAAAGTAGACAAGGTCCAACAGAGTGGTAGACAATACCTACAAGAAAAATACTCAAGGTCCATATTCAAAGTAGACAATACCTACAAAAATAATAGAAAGATCTTTAAGAATAGTAGACAAGGTCCATGAGGATAGTAGAATAGACAAACCTAAAAACAAAGTAGACAATAGGTGGTAAGAGACAAGTTGTGTAAGATTAGTAGACAAACCTACAAGAGTAAAAATACCTATGAGAATAGTAGACTAAACCTATAAGAACAGACAGGACCTAGAGACCCATAAAATATTACAAAATACCTGCAGGAGTCAACAACACTTTTATGAAATATCCATTGCTTACAAGAGAAGGCAAAACTTGCAAGCATAGTGGACAAGAGTTACAAAAATAGACAAAAAAATCTTTAGGAGTTCTAACTGGCTGATAAGAATAAGCATGACTTATAAGAATACTAGATGACAGATAAGAATAAACAAGGCCTACAAGAATGTCAGACTATATGTACAAGAATGGTATTTAATACCTGTTTCAAAAAGACAAACCTAAAAAAATAGTGAACATTTTATAAACAATATACAAGTAGAGAGAATGATTGACAAAATCTTATATCACATGTACTGTGTCAACAGCTTTCAGTTCCTGTGACAAGGCACAGATCGTTTACCCTTGTGCCATGGAAACTCGTAACAGGATGTTAGTCCAGAAGACACAGGGTTAAACAAAACACAATATATCCACAGACACGTCACCTGATGATTTTATCTGAATGAAAAAAGAAGTGGATTTTCAAAGACTAGCTTATAAGATTACAATTTGATGACTGACACAAGATTTGCAGATATCTGATTACCACAATTCATCTTACCCAGGAGACCAGATATGTAGATCTATGCCTCAGTCATGATGATTATACGGGCATAATATTTCAACCATTTTCAATCAAATGCAGTTAAAGACTGAACAATTAAAAGTTCATTTAAATTAAACACAACACTTCAATCAAACACAACAATGACAATAAATATAATAACATTAATAATTCAACCAGTGGGCCTGGCTACATCTAGTACCAGTTATAAACATCCCTTTAGACAATATTCGTCCCAAAAAATAAATATAAATACTATAAATCTGTGAATGGCAACCTCCTAATATTTTAAGTAGAACAATTTTATTACGTATTTTTGAAATAAAAAATTGATTATTATGTAATCATCAGAATCAAGCAAATTTGGTGTCAGTCATATTCTTCACACAACCAAGTATAGCCCTTCATGTGTGTATATACAATATTCCAAAGTGTAGCTGGTACATTAATTTAAGTTACATAATTAATATTCAATATGTAAGCTTCACACTAGCTTCAAGCTATCTTACAAGTTCACATGTATGGTATAGAAAGTTTGGATGTGTTTCCTACCATCCTTATACGAACTGTCATGGTTGGGACAAAATGATTCACGGCAGGAAGCTGCAAAGTGGCGAGCGGTTTCCTTGTGCAGAATCAACCAGTCCAAACTAGAAACACACGCGAATGATGGTTTGTATTTGTCCCATACTGTTTCTATGGAATATTCTGTTTAAGTTGACAACAAACAATAGTTTTTAAGTGAAAATAGACAAGAAATACGTATAAAAGCATAACCACCAAACACTGCCATGTGCAAATAAATTGGTCTATTTTTCTAGAAATGTAGTGCGGCCCAATTTTTCAGGACGGACATTTTATTGCAGTAAAGCCTGGTGTGGGCCAGTGCATACGTACAGCGCCATCTATGTGGCAAATGATCATAAAATATAAATTGGAGGACGAGGCGGCCATCTCTAGGCCAGCCCAAGCGTCAGTCAGTTGCCCAATACGATAGAAATTGGATTGACATGATGCAGTTGTCATGATCTTGGGGTAGAAACTGGCAGGTATACTCGCCCTGTGACTCCCAGGGACAGCAGAAAGGTGTTCTGTGTGATGAAAATTGTGTTGAGACAGACTCATTTTTTACTACACTGCCATATGTACAGATCAGAGAGAGAACAATTTGTCAACAAGATCAATTCTATGTGCCATTATTTCAAACACCTCAATCTAAATGATAATCTGGTCAAAGCCTTTCTAACTTCCACGATTTTATTATAAGAAAGATAATCCCTATATTTTAGTTTATCTTCACACGATAAGTTGGTAAGGAGCTTGTTAGCTGCCGTTATGCTAATTGTGTGGTGCCAGAAGGATTTGTATGTGTCTTGGAAAGAGTACGCCACTTTATTCCATGTATGTGAACCAATTATCAGTGCACTGCACAGTTTTTTCCAGCTTGGATGGATATAAACTCACACAAACGGGCATATTTTAATGCTAATAATTTTTTTCATTTTTTTAAGTGTCTCTTAGGCATGTATTTATAATTTTCATAGTTCAACCTTTATGGGTGGTACTGTTATTGTTAAGTACATTTGATAATCCTGTCTTGTATTTAGGGGGAACCTTTAATATGTTATATTTGGTGGGTATGAGTCCTATTTGTCCCAGTTCCACTATCTTATGCCAGCAGGACCATACACTTTAAAGGAAACTGAAAAACTTGGTAGATTTGCTTTTACAAAGAGATCTCAGATATTAAGCGTGTCACCCTCTACCTGAATAAGTGGTACTGTATACCTCCTTGAAAGTACTTCAAACGTGCAATGGATAATATTTGTGGAATGACAATTGATATGAACCGGACGATTTATTACTTTTTATGTTTTATGGTCTAACAGCTGGACTTGATATGTGCTAGTGCACATACAGACAAAACCTACTAAAGCTTAAAACAATTTAATCTAACTGGGATTCCTCACACTTTTTAAATAAACTAACTAATGAGTGAGCTTGTGCACAGCTGCCACAAATTTAACAAACTGAAAGTCAAGATTGGAAGAATCAGTGAGTTGAAAATGACTGCTGATAGGTCTAAATTTCCAGGGCATTTAGCCAGTTTACGTTTGAAACATGCCTTTCTAGCTTTGGTTTTTAACTCTTCCTTCACCAGAGTATAATGAACCACAGTTTTAAAAACGTAGACTTGCGTATTTGTATGATTTTACACATTGAATGGTTGATTGGCATATATAGAAGTTCTCTTGAATGAGCCTGCCAGCTTCATTGAAAATAGCTATTTTAGTTTTATTCAGATTCATGTCAAGTTTATACATTTAGAAACAATGACAGAAAGGTTACCTAGACAGTGCTTAAGACCACCTTTGGATTAAGAGATAATACTTACCTCATCCACGTACGGTAAAAAGGTTGCCTGTTCACATTTTCAAAAGCTTGTAAAACCGAACCTGCCACCAACCTCTGCCAAATGCTTTGTTTAAGTCGATAATGCAAGCATACATCGGCCACCTTTCTGTTTAATATATTCAAAGATAAAATCATTTAGAATGAACATATGGTCTGTAGTTCCGGATTTGTTTGAAACCTAGTTGTTCATGACATTTAAGCGTGTATAGCTTAACATATGAAACTGGTCCATCATTCAAAATTGAGATATAAAGTTTGTATGCTGCTAGAAATGGTGATTGCACTAAAATTACTGGGAGTTTGTGGGCAACAACTCTTGTAGATTGGACAGATAAGGCCCTAGTTTGGGATTGTAGATGGGTAACCTTGACCTATTTTTAAGGTCACACGGCCACTTTTAAAAATCATTGCAGATGCACTCGAGAAAAACTTGACTTAAAGAGGTTGATATTTTGTGTGATTATGTTTCTATGTAAGTTTTCGAACTGCAGATGTATGACCTTGACCTTTTTTCAAGGTCATGTGGGCATGCCATGTAAAATTGACGCGGATGCAATAACTCTGCAAACATTTGACTTAAGAGGTTGAAATTTTGCATGATTATGTACCATAATATGAACAATTTTTCAAGGTCACATGGGCATGTCATGTAAAATTGACGCGGACGCAAGAACTCCGCAAGGATTTTACGTAGGAGGTTGGAATTTTGCATGCTTATGTACCATAATACCAACTAGGTTGGAATTGTAGATGGGTGACCTTGACTTATTTTCAAGGTCACATGGCCACTTTTTAAAAATCATTGCAGATGCACTCGAGAAAGATTTGTCTTAAAGAGGTTGCCATTTTGTGTGATTATGTTTCTATGTCAGACTTTTGTAAGTACTTGCTTGTAACTGCAAATGTATGAGCTTGACCTATTTTTCAAGGTCAGGTGGGCTTTTTGTTAAAAATCAACGTTTTGAAATGTCAATAAAGACTGTACCTTCACCATATCGGTACATCATTGGAATCAGTATGCCTATTTATAAAAATAAGTATTGTAGCAAACAAGAGAGACTGGGCATAAGAGCGGTGTTTGCATCTCGTGATACGAGTTTTCCCACACTTCTACATTCTCTCCTTAAACTGTCACAATGTTTATTGAACCAGCATTGTCTGACAAGATGTTTTCTATTGCGTCGCTTTTTTGCAAGACTTTATTGGCACAGGATATAAGGTGGAATTTAGTTTATCCAAAAGGATCAAAGGTTCAGTATTTTTGCGGTCTTTTGATGAAATTATTTCATTCAGCTCATGCAGGACACGTGGGCTGTGTCTTTTTTTGCAAGACTTTATTGGCACAGGATATAAGGTGGAATTTAGTTTATCCAAAAGGATCAAAGGTTCAGTATTTTTGCGGTCTTTTGATGAAATTATTTCATTCAGCTGATGCAGGACACGTGGGCTGTGTAATATGCTCTTGAATTTTGTTTCTGGATCTTTATCCCATTTGAACTGATTTTTTAATCAGGCCATTTTAAGCTGAAAGCAGTTATGGACCAAAAATTAGAACCTACACAGAAAACAATTGAGCTGCAGTCAGGCAGTGTTGGTAACCATTTATTGACTTGAAAAAATGGGAGCAGAGCAAAATGGATTGGTGAATGACAGCATAGTTGACCGTACTGCTACCACTGTACTGATGGCACGTTGAATCTCCAAAGATGTTGCCGACCGTGCGACCATTGATTACACGTAAACAGCTTGTTTTTCACAGCCTGAGTAAGAATCCCATAATCTTGATCACTTATATTTGTTTCTACTTTATCACAGTTAAGTCTTTTTCAAATGGTTTGTCTGCAAGGTAATCGGGTGGCATATGCAGATACTCTGTGCCATCATCACACACATAGTCTGTTGTTGACTGGTTCTAGCTTTAAACCTTCCGGGAGTGCCAGTTTATCTCTGAAGGAGTATGTGCTGATATTTGAGACCAATGTATTATATATTTCTTAGTTTTATCTCACAGTATATGAAGAGTTGGAGAGGCACGTATATACAATACCCAAGAATATGTTGTCAGGCGATTAAAAAAAGTCTTTCCAAAAATTGAGCCATATATAGGGTCAGTTAAGCAAGAAGTTTACAAACAGACGTCCCATTGATTTTGGTTTCACTCAGCAGGCCAGCAAGTCCCCTTGAATAGCTTTTTGCTTTGATATGTTTGGGCCTGTTGATATTGTGTAATAAATGCAGTTTTGTAACCGGGCACATGAACAAAAATGCTTTTGGACGTGTGTTTAAATCAGGCCTATGACATCATATTTAGTCATGAGATCCAGAACACCAGGGTTCAGAAGTTAACTACCCGATATCCTTTTAAGTTCCATGTCCAAATTGATATTACTATGTACATATAATTGGGTTAACTGCCGTGTCATATCTTGATTACCAGGTCCAGTTGTCATCCTAATTGTGGTGGTTGTTTTGATGGGCAGACCAATATCTTTGAGGTTGATAAAAACTATGTTTGTAGGTGTTGGGATCTTGAGCCTGGTTTTGGCCATGGGCACAATATTCTCAGTCTTGTACTCCATCTGGGTGAGGAGATTGGAGAGTTTTTCCTGTAATCGGTTCAACTTGTTTGTTCTCTAGCTCAAGAATGTTTTTGCTTTCAGCCAGGTCAGCTGATGTTGCCTTGCGGGGCTTTTTCATATTGTTCAATAGCTTCCTTGTGTTGTTGTTTTATGTTCTCAATATGAAACTCAGTGAGGAGTGCTTCAGCTTACATACCGTTCAGTCTCTTATTCAGTGATTCAATCTCCCATAGGAACTGCATTATCTGAGGTTGGTGATTACACAAAACATTGTTAGCATCGGCTTTCACTGATTGCAACTATTTAGTCCACTGCTCATCCTCCTCCCTGCATTCCCTCCAAGAAGTTTTCTTATGTGCAATGACTTTTTTAATTTAAAACTGTTACAGGAAAACAGTTATACTTACAGTTACCTTTAGGAATTTCAAATGATCTCTCTCTCTCTCTCTCTCTCTCTCTCTCTCTCTCTCTCTCTCTCTCTCTCTCTCTCTCTCTCTCTCTCTTCATAAAACCGAATTCTTTCTCTGATAAAGGTAGTAGAATTTTACAATAATTAGGACTGTTTTACAATTTGACCTTTTGAACTTTATAGAACCACGAGTTAGATGTACATTATGCTTGGCTGACTTACAGATGACTTACAATGGCATACTACATTTTTGGAATTCTAAATTATTACCCAATAATTGACTTATTAGATGATTTGTGGGATTATATGCTTTCTTGAACATTTAAATGTCCTTTCAAAAATACTTCTGGAAACCAACTTGAAATGTGACTGCTATCCTTACAAATTTTGACTATTGTAATGCATTTTTTGACTACGTTTTAATGATTTGAGGCCTCATGTCACTTGCTTCTGACTGATATTTAACATTTGAGCCAATGTACTTACTGTATTTGGAAATTCAAACACTTTTCTTTTTGAAATACTCTTAGTTTATCTCCTTTAAAACAACATCGTGTCTTTAACTACATGCCTAAAACACATCGAATTATATAATCATGTTGTTTAGATTCTTATTGATGGTCATTTTAGGCCTAGAGGGCTTTTCTGATGGATTGATGTTGGTGTTGGTGTCGCTTTGTGGACTTATATGGATGATGATCATTGTTGAGATGGTGGTTGCAAGTAGTACCTCTTTAAATACTGAATTGTATTGACATTTTCAACAAGTTAAGAACCTCCGCTAACAAATTCTCTGATGTGCTGCAAATTTTGGTCCCTTTTCATAACTTGTATGGTCCTGTATGTGCATGAATGATGCAACTGTTCAAGTCAATTTACTGAAATAGGCCTATGATTTCAAACAAAACTTTTTGCATTCTGTCATGTGAAAACTAGATAAGGTTTTTTCCCCCTATGGACCTTTGCACTTACGTTTTGGTCTCTTTTGGGTAAATACGATCTATAAATTTATTTGTTTCAGCTATACATTCCAAGGAACATTGCCTTTGGTCGGAATTGACTTGGATTTGTTTCGTAAGGACTACGGTTTGGATATGGTAATGACACTGTCTAATTAAGTGGTTGAATTTTTAATGTTGAATTTGCTTCTTTAAGTGCCAGGCTCTAGTTACGAAATCACTTTCGGTGTTGGTCAGTGCAACTTTAACATTGATCAACTGGCTAAGACAGTTCGCAATAGTTTTCAAGGATTTATATCCTCCTGATTCTTGGCAATATTAGTGTTCGTTGATGGTAGGCCGTGATGTTGTACTGTTCGCATGGTGAGACTTACCAACGTCATTAATTCTTATACGTAATTTCTGAAGATCTTTTAAGATTGACATGGTTCAACTGCGTTTTATTGGTATTTGTTGCTAGCAGTTTATTTGGTGATTCAGAACTGGGAGATACATGTATGCAGTAACGATAACAAGCTGAACTGGGCCCCCATTGTCAGGCCCTGGTTCTGATACAGTCACTGACATTTCGCCAAGCTTAGTTTCTCTTCAATCAACCTCGGATGAATCACTACATCCCAATTGCTCATGATATCTGATAAATAAAGCGCCGAACCATGCAGGAAGTTGTGCGGTGAATCTGAAAGTCATGCACTAAGCAGAATTCTTGTGGTGGTAGATTTTCAACTCTTCGTATGGCTTGCTGATCTTGCTTTTTACATAGTGTTCATCTACACGACGACTGTATTGCAGATAGATGCCCAGAATAGAGGCTGAATTAGTCTTGAATTGGATTTGGGCATGTCTTTGCCGAATTCCATGATTAGGTTTGTGAAATGCACACAATACCGCTCACATGTCCTGAATTACGTATAAGATGGAACAAATAGTGGATAAACTGTTTGGCACATGTCACAGCAAAATGTCCTTAGACCATTGCGGCCATTATTGCACAACCAGGCTAGTGTAGTTTGAAAAAAAACACCACATGAGTATTACGAGTTCAAATACGCGCACCACACATGGCCGCCATCAAGCACGAATGTTCAAAATGTTTGAATGGAACAGCAGAGTCAGTTTCAGAGTCAGAGGAAACTTTATTTGGTTTAATCGTAACAATAATAATATTGTAAATTATATACAGCTATTAAACGAATAGGCCGGGAGACTTATGCTGTGACCACACGGGTTGCTTTCACATGGACCGTCTTAAAAAGTCACGTTCTAATTGATGATTGATATGATCAAGTGTTTTATAGATCAAATAGTGTTTTATAGATCCGATAGGCCACATATGATCAATGGTGATAGAAATAAATACAAGTATAAATATTTGATCATGCTGTTAAATAATCCCGAGCTGTTTGTATTAAGACAGATATAGCAGTTAGCAATATTGCACATGATATAATTATCTGTGCTGTAGTTTTTAGAGTATTGTTTAAACCCTTTAAAAGAATGTGTTCCAATTGTATTAATTACTATTTCAGGTAAGTATTTGTCATTAATTTAGGACGGTAATTTGTAACGGACACATAATCGTCAAGTCATCCTTTTGGGATAATTTACTGACATAGATGGATTTAGAGTGAGAATTTCTGTATGAGAATCTGTGTATCTTTGGGAAGTTGTGACTGTCTTACGAGGTCGCATTTGCTGAAGATGTGTGCTGGGATGGAAAAAATAATAAAATAGGCTGGTAGTAAGTTATTTTCGTGTTTATAATAAGGTTTGATGCAAAATAGCGTAAATATATTTAATTTTAAAAGATTTTGCTCTTTTAAAGTATGATTGAGGTATGTGCATTGATTTTACTTTTACAAAAAGGATTTTATAGCCTTTTCTTCGATTTTTATCAGTCTACCACTAGGGTGAAATGACCAGGCTGTTATGCCATGGTTTGAATATGATAAAAAATAAAGCACTATGGTTATGAGTACACCATTGCGGCCAATCAGGTGCAGGTTACCGCGCCAAATAGTTCTTGGTTGGCTTGTGCTGACACCTTTGGGGGCATTTACCTGTAATTAACCAACTGTTTCAGCTAGACTATTACATGAACTTATCAGCCTGTGTGTGTTGTATGGTTTGACAGATATTTTTCCATGATGAATTTTATAAACAAAGGGGAAATCACATATTCATACACGAAGACGTAATGCTGGCAAGCCGTGCTCGGAACACGTGTTTCCTGGTTATGACAGGTAAACACTGGCATAACATTTGATTCTACCTATAGACTCGCCTTTTTTATCTTGAATGTTTTCAATGAAAGGTGTCTGCACAACACCAACTGCACACTTTATTTTTAAAAGTGACGCAACAAAAGTTATACGCCTCTATGCGAATATGAGAATGTACAGTAAATATGATGGAATTTCATCCCTATATATCATTTACAGGGCAGCGTAGGCCCATGTGGTGTGCATTGAAATAACATAGACCTGTATATCTCCCTAAACTTGTAAACAATTGACCAATCAAAGCAATTAATTTCCCTGGTGCTCCATAGGATACATAGATCATCCCATGCCACAGATCAGTATCGTTTCTTGTACAGTTCCCAAGAGCCCGTATCCTCCGGAGACCCGGGTCTTGGGAGAATATGGCCTCTCGGGGGAACTGCACAGGATAAGATACTGATCTATCCATTGGATGATATACATAATGAATATGGAAGTAGATTGAACCTAGAATGTGAGCGGAGCATTTTTTTGTTACTGATTTCTGACCTGTTGTCTGGTAGATGGACGTATAATCTCTTTTGAAGATAACAGTGCGTGCGACACGTTAGAATGACGTCAATATTTACATGTCGAGGCCGCCGATGTATGTAATAATAATAATAATAATAATAATAATAATAATAATAATAATAATAATAATAATAATTTATTGATGAGACTACCCCTTTACAACGGGGGCACCGCGGGCAGGGCATGACCCGCGATGCGTCCAAATATATACAAGTATAAAAAGTACACAATACGTCACTGTACACACCAATCAAGTAATAAAACAATTAGGTCGTGCTCAGGGAGTCGCTAAGTTACTCGCGCCTGTAATGCCACGCTTCTGTTATAAACTTTTTACAGATAAAATCAAACAGTGACCCAACATTCTTTCCAATGTCAAATGATTGTTTGCCAAGTAAAAAACAAAGTTTTCTTATTTGTGAGGAACCCATGTATTTGTACCATACGTGCTCCATACCGCACTCTCTTAGACTATTTTCCAACATAAATATATATTTGACTCTAATATGGTTTGTTGTACTACATTTAAACATGAAATGCGGAAGATCCTCTTTTTCGCGGTGACACAAATATATCACGTGGTGTAAATATGATAACTATGCAATATCTCGTGGACTGGTTCCTGGCTGTGCGTTTGGCGACTCTTTCTTTTTTAGGACAGGAAGCCAAACCGTTGAGCGCGATTTTCCCCTGAAGAAGCATGATTCCCAGAAAACGATGTAGTTTGTCACTTGAACAGGCTGGACAAATCAGTTCTGGTCATTTCTCTTAACTCTATGTATTAAATTTCGAAAGTTGGTGTAATCGAGCAGGAAATTAAGGGGAAAATGTAAATATAAGCAATGAGGCACACCCAGGATGTCACCTTCAATCACCTGCGTCATTATGCCAAAGCACACACAAAAGCCACCTTCATTTCTTAATTGCCGTCGAAAACACTCTTTTAGTATCGTCGTGCACTGTTGAACGTTGCTTTTCAGCGGATGACTTCCTGGATTCTTTGAAACTGAAACAAACAAGACAAGCGGGATTTTACATTATTATTTCATTCAAGCCGAGGAAATAATGTCAGTAGGACTACACTGATATCGCAACCATATTGACTCCAAAGGCATTGTCGATGTTTCACGGAAATTAAGCGACAGTACCTTGAACTTTCATTTAATAACTGTATTCAACAGTCTCTTCAATTTCTTTGACTGTGATTGCACCGACGCTAACGCTAACCGCAGCGTGCACTTATTTAGGCCTACGGCTTTTGTGGAAGCCCCTCAGTTTTACTGATCCATCTTAGTTACAGCAAAGCCACAGGTACCTCTAATAGTACTAGATTTTTATCTTGATTTTCTTTTTAGTTAGGCGAACCCTGACAGAGATCCACAGGCCTATATGCAAGGCATCCTTATGTATATAGATCCGAATTTTAACCTGCAGCAGCCCAACCTCAACTGAGCATGATGTATCGCAGGTCATCTTTCATCCTGTTCGTCTGATTAATGTACATTTTCAATTTTGGAATTCGCACAATTACTTGCCTGTGTATACAGACCGATTCGCCCAGCTATTAATTATATGGATTTCAGTGACGGGACTAAATCAAATCTGGCTTCCCGACAGACAAAGATTTTATGAATATGGATCATGTTTTTCTATACCATTTTATCAGCCCATGCAATATTTCTTTGGTGAAACACCCATATACGGGCACCAGCACTCTGTGCACCTGTTCCTGTTTCGTGGAATTTAGTGTAGGTCTAGACCTATGGCTTTATTCTGATGTGCAACTTTTCGTTACGACTGTGCCCGTATAGTCCTATTGAAGTTACGCCACTTTTTTATGTGTCTAAAACCCCGTAGTTTTTGCCTGATTTTGTACTATAGTACTGCGGCATTAACTTCACGAAATCAAAATCGCACAAGTATCACGATAGTAAGGGAATGTTCGAAATTGGATCCTGTTCAAAATTCGATCCCATAACTATATTCTCCATTGTACCAACAACCTCAAGTCTAAGCGTGCATCACAAGCTACCTCCTCATCTGGGAACAACCATTCTCCCAAAGCCATCATAGAAACTCTGTTATAATGTGCCAAAGACTGACACTACCATTTGATATCTAATCTCATATCTTCAGACAACATAGCTCTTCTTTTGTCTGTACACTCCCTGTAAAACTGCAGGAGTCTGGATATTTAAACCCAACCAGGCCTGACACATGCAGCAATGAAATTTAATTTCCCTCTAAGTGACTCCAATAAGAGATGCTATGCATATGGAGTAGCTCTTTTGTAAACCACTGAAATCACAATCTGCAACATGATTATATGCCCATATAATGAAAGGAAGTTCAGAGGAATTCTTGTTTATTCAGCACTGCAGTGTGTTGGTAAGCATCCCAGTGGACCCCTAACATACCAAGGTGCCTCCCCACTGCTGCGGACAGCCCAGTTGCCCGTCAGATGGCAAACAGTGATGAATTACCCAGCATGCTTTGTTACTACACTGTTATGCTCTTGTGGGTGCACTTAAGGTTCCACGGGGGTAATTATGCCTGTGCTGAGGTAACATGATTGGAGAGTGCCAATAAAATATCAGGCCTAGGGATGCAAGGGGCTGTATATTAAAAACGTTTGCTACCAGAAAGGTAGATTTTGGCTTGATAGTGGAAAACAATGTATACTTTGAGCTGACATGAATATTAAAAAGGTATGTACACTGGCACCAGTATACACAGTGATTCAGCTGGAGTCAACACTGTGTGTGCGCAATGATACTGCAAGTAGTACTATGCAGAGCTGGTTGCCATGGCAATTTGCTGAAAAAATTCCCATTCATGCCCATGTTTTCTGGTGTTTATTTGATGTAAAAATTTCTTGGGAACATTTTGGTGTATAAAACATACATGTTTGTAATCCATTGAGTGAACTAGAGGGTGGTAGCTCTGTTCGTCTGTGTTTCCACAGGTTGAATTACTGGCGTGAAACCATAATACTGGCAAGGCCAGGCAACACGTCAACAGGTAGGACCAAATTTACGTACTGCTGTCACCTGTAGTTCATTCAAGGACTGACTGTGAATGAAAGTGAAGACAAAATAAACATTTTTATATTGTATACATTTAATAAGTGCAGTTTTATACCAGTTATCACTATATACAGCATGAGCACAGCCAGTGACAGGCACGTGGGAGCGAGTAGGGCGTGTGCTATTAATAAGACAGAGCACTGTAAGGATGCAGGACAGAATGAATGCGCAAAGTTTGGGTCCGAGTAAGTGCCACTGAAAAGTTAGCATGGTACATGCATTCAGTGATCTCCAGCAGATGTTATTTCAGGGGGAGACCAATATTGTGTGTGAAAATGAGCCCACAGTATTTTTGCTGTCAAATGCGTAAGTTTGGTTTTTTTTTTGTTTAACTGAACATCAGGTGAAATGTATTAATACCTAAAATATATGGTTCTGTGTTGTTAATTTTTCTGGTGACCACCAGGTGTCATTTTTGAACAGCCATAAAAATAATTCATCGGAATTTTTTTTTGTAAGTTGATCAAAATGTAGTGCCTGGGACATAATCCACAGGTCACAGGTAGGGTGTGGCTCGAGTGATGGCATGCTTTTACATACTTTTATACACATATAAATATATGTGTTATGTCATGATTAAAATACCATAGAGTTATTAAAGTACTGGAAGTACTGATCATGTGTTGAGTGTCAGTCAGGGATCATATTGTCACAATACACACATGGGTCATATGGTTCACACTTGAATACACCAACAGTTGATCATCATATGTCACAGGTAATGCAGTTGATTACATGACTTCATCAGTACTGTCACTGGGTGTTGCTGTGCTGTACATTCACAGTCTGTTCTAATAATTGTGATCACTGGGCACAGAGTGGGTGGGGGTACCACATTCAACTTGGACAGTCTTTTAAGATTGCACAGTCTTGTACCTAAGATGTGGCGGCGTTTTATTCTGTTGATTCTGCGATGATACCTGCAATAGTAGAGTTCTCTGTTCATTAGTTTCACAAACTTAGAGTATATTGTTTTTGATGTAACTGGAACACCCAACCTTTCACGAGCTTTTAACAGTGAAAATACGCTGCCCATTGCATGGCTGTGTATGGCACTGTGCGTTTTGCCATCAAAGTTTTTAACACATAATTTATGTTTGGGCACATGCTTCACAGTCCTGAGGTGTTTATTGGTATTAAGACCAAACCGCTGCTGCTTCAAGCTTGCTGCTGAAAGTTTGTAATCTACAATATCTTGTAGACGTTTTTTATCTTCTTTGGTGGGATTGAGGGTCCTCATGCCTGTGTTGTGGCCCTTACCCTTACAAAACAGTGACTTTCTCTTACATTGATTGTGTTTACCGCTCAGACAGTTCACTATGTTTTGTCTTGCTTGATCTGCAGCATGATGAAACTTGTGTGTTGACGCACCATGCTTTTTTATTGCAACCGTCAATTCAGTCTGACACCTTGTAACTAGCTTGTTGGCCAGATATGCACGATTGAAGTTGAAACTACTGTCGGTGGCTTTTCCAACAAGTTGCGTACTGAAGGATGTAGCGCAGCATTTTTTTCTCTGACAGCGTGAGACGTGCACAGTACATCTCAACTGTTCAGGAGCTGTCTTAATTTTGGCACAGCATCACTTATTGCATGGGTCACCTTTAGACCACTCTTTTCAATGTTTTCAATATCTAAATTTGCACTTGCTACAACACACTGTCACTGTTGGACCAAGACCGAAGTCCACAACATTGCAAATTTTAATGCAGGCTGCATGGCTTGAATTGTGCTCATTGACACACTCTGTCAATAGGTTAGCCAGACTGTTAATGTCTACTATTCTGTTACCCCAGTCACCTGGAATGATGTCAGCATCTCGGTCCCTTGGCCGCAGTGGCGAGAGGCATCTTGTTGAAGCTGTACGGGCCTGTAACATCTTTGGTGCTCTGTGGTATCTTGTTGGCCTGGTTTGTTGGAAACCATGAACAACAGTGGGTCTAACAGAAGTCTGCTTGTCACCATTGGCTGTGTTGTGTGGCCTCTTTCCCCCATGAACAACTTTCTTTAGGTGTTTGTAACTACTTTTACTTAGTGTTGCACTGCGCCTCTTGGAGCCTTTCCTTTTGACATAACCCATCTTCAAATTTGCTGCTCTAGACACTCTGACACACTATTTCTCAACTTATTCACGACTGTTCAAATGCTATAGAAACAAGATGTTAAAGCAGGACACACCCCCTGTGCTGAGTAGAGGCTGATGTCCCGAGGCCTGCAGGAAATACCCCACAAGCACAATGTGGCTGGGGCTGACAGGGGGTGGTGGGGCCAGACAGAGTGATAATTCACCATGTTATGGATTACAAATTTTCTGCAGCTGGTATATTTATTGAAGTAGACAACATTGTCAACTTTATGAACACATTTGCATATGGGCATGAATGGGAAAATGTTTTGCTATTAGATCCAGCAACCTGGCCTCCAAATTTTGTCTTTTTTATTAATCAACACACTGCTGTAGCATCTAATTTTTACCCCTAGCATAAAAAAAATTATATGTCTTACTGTTATTTTTAGTTGTTTCATATTGAGAAATACTGTTTTCATCAGTTCGGGGGAAAAAATCAACAGTGTTTTGACTTTTTCTGTACAATTAAGGTTTCACGGGGGTAATTATGCCTGTGCTGAGGTAACATGATTGGAGAGTGCCAATAAAATATCAGGCCTAGGGATGCAAGGGGCTGTATATAAAAACTGTTTGCTACCAGAAAGGTAAATTTTGGCTTGATAGTGGAAAACAATGTATACTTTGAGCTGACATGAATATTATAAAGGTATGTACACTGGCACCAGTATACACAGTGATTCAGCTGGAGTCAACACTGTGTGCGCGCAATGATACTGCAAGTAGTACTATGCAGAGCTGGTTGCCATGGCAATTTGCTGAAAAAATTCCCATTCATGCCCATGTTTTCTGGTGTTTATTTGATGTAAAAATTTCTTGGGAACATTTTGGTGTATAAAACATACATGTTTGTAATCCATTGAGTGAACTAGAGGGTGGTAGCTCTGTTCGTCTGTGTTTCCACAGGTTGAATTACTGGCGTGAAACCTAAAAAACTAAAAAAGCCTGTACATTTCTTTGTTCATCTTGCTCTATTTGTAGGCCCATAAGATTTTTTCAGTAATATACCAGAAAAAAACAAAATAATGCGATAAAAGTACATGACTGAAGCAGTCAATTTTGATCAAATTACGGAAAAGTTTACGGCGATTTTTTTATGGCTGTACAAACATGACACCTGGTGGTCACCAGACAAATTCAAGACAAATTGACCACACAGTACTATACATTTTCTGTATTAATACTTTCACCTGATGCAAGGTTCAGTAAAAAAAATCTATGTATCTGACAGCAAAAATACTGTGGGTCTCAATTTCACACACAATATTGGTCTCCTTCTGAAATAACATCTGCTGGAGATCACTGAATCAATGTACGATGCTAACTTTTCAGTGGAACTTCATTGGACCCTAACACTGTGCATTAATTCTTTTGTGCACCCTTGTAGGCTGGAGGTGAAAAACAAATCATAGACCCCATATTTTGTGATAGTCTGATTTCTTGTTGCAAAAGATTTTGAATGATTTTTCATTCATCCAAATTGAACGAACGGCAGCGAAGTTACGAACTTTTGAGCTCGGGCACCAATTTAGTCAAAACATTGACGCAAGACAAGTGTATAATCTATATTTGTGGCAGTATTAATGTTCAAATTAGATTGTGACCCAGATATTTTAAATCTTCCCTGTCCTTTCATAGGCCAACATATTCCAATCACCAGGGGCAGCCTTAGTCTTTAACGAACTGACTATATCAGTACCGTAAATCTCGCTAGAACAAATTATCAAATTTTATCATTGAAATTCACCCACTTAAGCTTGTTTCCATAAAAATAGGTTTCCGCAAGAGAACTTCCAGAACAGTAATACATTATCATCATTAATGATAAATAAATTCCAACGATACATCGGCCAATGTAGGCATACTCCTGAATCATGGCCACATTGAACATGCACATCTCAGGCAACGAAGCATTCATGTAAGTCTATGATCAAGTCAGAGCATTTCACCATTAAATGCATCAAGGTGCATTTTAAACAAATATGACACACTTTAGAATTCAGATCTCACCTGCAGCACAGAGAAATATTGGCAATCGTGTGCCTTCTCCACAGGTCAACAGCAGCACTCTCACAAAGTGTGGGCATTTCAACTCACCCCAAATGATAAATAAAAGTGAATCATTCCTGTGAATAATTCACTAACAAAATTGTGCAATAAATCACTGATCAGTAAATCCTTTAAGTAAATTATTAGTGGTTTCTTCAACAAAGTACCTTTAAATCACTTTGGTACTCCTCGCTTGAAACAAATTGACAATTATTGCCGCCCTAATGAGGGAAGTCGGTGTCCCAAAAATGGCACCACATTGCACACACGAGAGTATGCATGTGAATGGTATTAAGATGATTCAATGTATAACTTTTTTCATCAATAGACATTATAAGATGGACTTGCCTAATATCAAATGTGCCCTTCATGGCTACGGTGGTGGCAGTCTCATGGTGTGGGCCGGGAAATCTGATGTTGGCAGTACTTCATTATTTTTTTGCAAGAGAACCTCGCAGGGCAGCGCTACATCAACAAAGTTTTACAACCAGAGGTCATATCCTATGCTAGCGCCATAGGTATGGTGATGGTTTGGGGTTACAGGATGACAATGTCGGACCACGGAAAGCACGTATTGTCACAAAGATTTTGACAGCATAACATACTAAGACACTACCCTAGCCATCCAAATCTGCCGAGTCCATCGAGCACCTTTGGGATGTTCTGGGCAGGCGCGTGAGAGCTCGTCTTTCTTTCTTTCTTTCTTTCTTTCTTTCTTTCTTTCTTTCTTTCTTTCTTTCTTTCTTTCTTTCTTTCTTTCTTTCTTTCTTTCTTTCTTTCTTTCTTTCTTTCTTTCTTTCTTTCTTTCTTTCTTTCTTTCTTTCTTTCTTTCTTTCTTTCTTTCTTTCTTTCTTTCTTTCTTTCTTTCTTTCTTTCTTTCTTTCTTTCTTTCTTTCTTTCTTTCTTTCTTTCTTCTCTCTCTCTCTCTCTCTCTCTCTCTCTCTCTTTCTTTCTGTCTGTCTCTCTGTCTGTCTGTGTCCAACATTTGGTTTGGAAACTATTATACATAAAACCCCCACACGTGGTATGATTATATTACCATACATGAGGTATTGAGCTTTTGAAACGAGGTTCAACCGTTTTCAAAATTGTGCAAATAGGGGCCATTTGAAAATTAAAATCTTGAAGATCTCCAAAACTATTAGAGATACAGGTATCCATTCCAACTTCAATTCATAGGTTTATTACAGTGTTCATTTTTGTAATTTACATGTGACCTCTAAAGGCCAAATGTCAAGGTCATTTTGACTTCGAAGTTTTCATCTAGCAATAAGCTTAATGGAATGTGAAGTAAGTACAAAAAGTTGCAGCATTTAATATTTGCAACTTTGCAAGGCACACAGACATATTTGTTTTGAAGCAAACATTCTTTTCTGCATTCACAATATGAGGGTCCAATTCATATTCTTTCCATTGTAAGAAGCATGATTATTGGACATCGAAATTTGACACGGAGTGTCCAACTGGATACGTTGACACACCTATGGTTAACACTATGTTATGCAGTCAAAGAATGCGTTAACTGAAAAAAATTCGAACTGTACACACATAAAAATAGAAAAGTGTTTTGGTTACCCACCTAACAATTTACTTTTACAACGACATGGTGATTAGTTTCCTGAGCCAGAAGTGGTTTATTACAAATGTAACCATGCATGTATCATTGGGCTTCTGTACATGTGTATCGTATTAAAAAGTGAATTATTAGTAGTTTGTTAAGGTGATTTGTTAAACAGTGAATCATTCACTAATTTGCATGTGAACTTGAATCATGATTTGATTGTAAAACATGTATTATTTGTGATTTGTTAAAGTGATTTCACAGTGATTTGGATAAATGAATTAGTAGCGATTTATTAAAGTAATTTGGTTAAAAGTGAATCATTCACTCATTTGCATGTGCAATTTTTTATGTTTTAATCATAATTCGTTGCAGAATTATTGCACATTTGTTAAAGTGATTTGTTAGAGAAAATGTGTCTTTGGGAATTACCACCGTGTATATCGTACATGACAACGTTAATCAAACAATGGTCTCCAATTGAACCAGAAGCGGCGCAACCCGGCAGACACAAGCACATAACCTGGGCGCGTTCCAGTTAGGCAGAACCTTAAGTCTGCCAAAGTATTTTTTGCATTAAAATGACTCTGCATAATACTCTATCATTAGGAGGAAGACATCTGCCTCTCCAACCACCATTTACCCAAGATAATATATATTTTTTTAAAGATGAAGTAAAAATGCAAGGCACATCTAGTGAAATAACCGTTAAAATAATACAATAAAGGTATACATACAGTAAACAGCCAAGTAAGAATGCACCAATGCTCACAAAACAGTCTTCTCAGTTAGGTTTCCAGGGCGTAGCTGTCTTTCCTCACAGTATGCACAATACTGTGGAACACAAACATGAACTAACAGTTAAACAGTCTATTGTCTCTGGGCAATGGGCATGCCAGATTGCCCAAAAATTACTGCATTCTTATCCCTTTTGAAAATTAGCAGTTCCAGTATCTGAAATTTCCATAGGAGGAGAAATTATTATGTTCTCACTGTCCATCATATATATCAAGTACATCGATGCAAGTGAAGTCCCCTATTCTAATTAATAAATACTTAAAAAAATAGCACTAATATCCATTTTAAAGTCCAATCTGTTGATCCAACTTTGCACATAAAACTCCAAGCAGTATCGACATTGCTGGCTTTAGACGCAACAGTAAAAATCAGTATCACAGTGATCAACACCTTTACAAAGTTCTTCCCAGGCAAGCACACAGGCTCAACATGAACAGTAAGAATGCATGTCCGGGCGATCAAAGCTAAATTCCATTGTTATTTTAAATTTCTTTTTGAAGACGTACGCCGATTTTGGGACATCTTCAAGGTTGTAATCTCCGTCATTTTGTGAAGCAGAAAACCCTAATAGGAGACGCACTCCGACTTTAGGCTGCTCAGATAAAGTAATCAAAATGAAAGTTGACACCTAAGTTTCATGTGTGCGACTCGCGCAAATTTTGCACTGTATGACCATTCTACTTTTTTTCTTTTCCTTCATTCTCGCATGTTGTTAAACAATTTTATTAATATTACAGAAGCATGTTATTACCGCTTAGACTGTCGGTTGTTTTTATCAATAAAAAGTATGCAAGTTAAAAATGCAACGCTTCTATTATTACGTGATGTTATGTTGTTAAGTGTTCTTGGTATGTCTACTCCTGAAGCTACCATAATATCTCATCAGGTCATAGTGCAGGGAAAACTCTTTATTAGAAGACGCGCCCTGACTTCATCATCTTCAATTTGGAAAATAATAGTAATAATAAAAAAATCGAATACAAGCCGCAGCTTCAATTAGAGAATACACGGTGTATTATTTGGGTAAGAAGTAATTCACTATAAACAGATGCATGTGTTACAGTCTGTGCACTGAGTAATGGTTCCATAAGGATCCATAGCCCTGCAAAGAAAATGATTCTGTTCCACTCTGTAACATGACAATTGGCAACAATAGTCCAAGTCAACTGGTTCTTGCATCTTCCAGCATCTTACCATGCATGCATCCAGTCAAGTCACATCTGCATACATCTGACTGCTACAGTGTGTAGGCTGTTTCCCAAATGGATCACAAATACCAGGACCTTCTCTTCCCTGCCACACAATTAGGCTTGCTAGCTACTTGCCTTATGTTGGCAGAGCAAATGTTGGCGTTAGAAAATTGTGTGACGACACATTAGCCAATCACCTGATATATTATATCGCAAGGTCCAAGATGTTAACCAATTAAAAATATTGTCTTGGAGAATTGGCTAAGTATGTGCTAATTTTAATGCATATGCATATGAACATAATATAAAATTATATTTAAATCTTAAACTCTTACATGCAGCTGGCCAGACATAAACCGACCCAACTGGGATAGATAATCACAAATGATAGATGTACGGTAGGAAAATATTAAAATGTATATATGTTAAACCGAGACAATCCAACTTGTTTTACTATTGAGTCAGACAAGAATCCAACCAAAAAGCAGAAGAAAATCTGAGTTGTTTCATTTGGGGTCATGTCCTCTGGCAAATGTACCACACGGATGGTGAAGTTCAGCATCAGCTTTCAGCCTATACGTCAGAGAGCCTCGTACTGGAGCAAACACACATGGTCCACTTGGAAAATGAAGTCTACCCGTGAGTAACAAATACTTCTTCTCCATTACCTTCTTGTTACAAATTTGCCTGTAATTGTGGTTTGTGTTCACGTCTACACGTTTGATCTCAATGTCTGTCTTCTACGTTGCTTGGGCTTCACCATTACATTACCATATTCTAAGCTCTTATGATTGTTTTCCCTCTTAGTTGCTTTCCAACCTAATGTTTCGATATTCTCGGCGTTGTATCTTTGGTAACTTCTGAGGTATGTGTTGATATCTAACTTGAATTGTGTTGAACAGTGTTACTGGACAGGACCACATTTTTATCAGTTTATTTCCTTGGACCTTTTGACACATGTCACACCGACTGTGCTCCTCTTTGCTGTCTCCTGTTCATCGTGTATAATAGTAGAAGCTCCATTTTCCCCTCTGTAACTTCCATCCAGCATATGTTCTACATCACTAGAACTTCTTTGAATCATAAAACTTTCTGTATTCTCTGCAATGTCAGTATGAGGTACATAACTCTCATGCTTATCGGTTGCATGGGTTCCTGCTATTGTGTTCATTGTGCTTGTGTGAAAATCTAGTAAATGCAATTTAGTGCTTTGCTATATGCTTTACTATATGCTGCACTAGTTGTTTCACTTTTTGCGGTGTTTTCATATCCTATGAGTTATCCTGACCTGTATAAACAGAAGGTCGCGACAACCCAGATATTTGTACACCAACTACTTGTGCATCATACTTTGTGATACCTTCCGTTTCAAATGCACTCCTCTTTAAAGCTTGAGTCTCTGTACATGACAAAACTTCTTGAGCAATCTTCTTTTCAATTTTGTAGATCTCCCACTTTCTCTAATATATATCTTTCTGACAGAATAAATGTTCAATTTTATTGAAACTCTTTTTAAGATTATCTTCAAACTGTCTGCAAATCTCAAGCCATTTCACTTTAAAGGCTGTACCGTGGTGTATCTTCTTCCCGAAGGTGCCGCGTCTCTATTGCCTATTTTTCTTCCTTTTCTTGCTGCAGTTGATGTAGCATGGTTTCTTCTATGTGTCTCCTTTTTTCTCTTTCCTCTTCATTCTTATCTCTTTCCTTGAGCTTTGATTTGATGCAAATGTTTTCCAGTTCTCTTATTCTTAGGTCTTCTGCCTGTTTTTCTTCTTTCTCCTGCAGCATATGTTTCAACATTTGCTTACATTGGTCTAATTAGAGTGACCTATGTAAGGTAACTCTTGTAAGTGCAGCATGGTGAGGAATGCTTTAGAAAGATAGCTTGCATCTCTTGGTATCTAGTGTCACACCATTCCAGCTGGAACATTAGTTTTTATATTCATCCATTGATAAATTGTCAAAAATATTTGCCTGCAGATGATGAATGTGAGTGATTAATTGCTGTATGGGGACTGAGACAGGATGCTAAATTTTATAGGTAGGCAGTCAACGCTCACACCCTGGTCTTTCAAGTGATATTCTTCGTGCAAATACGTAATGTTGAATGATCTCCAACCTGAGACCTGGAATGGATGAAAGGCTCGGAGGGGTCACCATGAATCTAAACTCCCCCTCTCTTCTCAAAATCCACCAAATCTCTTCGCAGATCGCGGAGTTAATGTTGACTGTGTAATCCATGATTTACTCAGAATATGCAGTGTACACGCATAATTCATGGACCCATGTATTTTGAAGTAATTAAATCAGTTTAATGACCCGCCGACCAAAAACAATTGCGGGCAAAATCTACAAATAATTTTACCGAAGAAAATGTATGAATTAAATGTTGCAGACAGGAAAATTCAACTCCCAAACAAAGAAATCCACAGGGCACACACTGGCTGTGCCAAACAGTACAATGCCCCGAGTGTGCATCTGAAAAAACAGCCACTGTATTTTACAGTCAAATTTCAAAATACGATCATGCCAGACTTGGGACCAACCAGAATGTATGAAAACAGTGAGAGCTGATACCTACATTTACATTATTATTTCAAGTCAGGTTTAGATCCGACCAGAAAGAGTTCACAATTTCATGAATCTGGTACCCATTTAATGATTTACTCAAGTCAGATTCAGATCTGACCAGAAAGAATTTAGGATTTCATGCATCTGGTATCAAAATATTCAGTCCAAACATTAGGTTGCATACAATCAAAGTCAGAGATACATGTGGCCACGAACACACAGACTCATATACAACAGTCAAAAATCAAAAAAGGATAATTCAACATTTAAGTTACATGGCCACGATAAATTCTACGTGAGCGACCGTTTCTGTAACAAATGAAGTGGAATATGCAAGACACATTTAGGGAATAGACAGTCTTGTCTTTTATAGTGGGTCCTTATCTTCCAAGAAAGACCCACTGTAACAAAAATTGGGTCCTTATTATCCTGGAATAGGCCTGGTAGTAAAGAGGATCCACACTGTTTTTGCTAATTAATGCAATCAAGGAAATCTATCGTCTGTGCTAAGCAAACATTTGGAGCTAACGTTTCACAAGACAAGCATATAATGGTACCACAGATACAAAATAATAACAATAAAATTAAACCTTCCAAAATCAGGCAAAATTGTGCACCTTGTGTTTTTTAGGGTCCGTTCCACAGGGGACCCTTTGTGTTTTCGAGTTGTCTGTCCAGATGTCCGTCCAGGTGTGCATTTTCGTTACCGCCATATCTACAGAATGCCTCTATGTATTTTGCTCACCTTACCTGGCAAGATGAACTGATTTGATTTTGCTCTCACCATGACTTAATTTTGGGAAATGGCAGCTGAAGTCCATGCTCGTTAGGGCTCGTTACCGCAATATCTCCAGAATGCACCACTGTATTGTGCTGAAATTTATCAGTATGCTTATCTAGCATGCCAAGATGAACTGATTAGATTTTGGTGTCAACAAAATCAATTTGAACAAATGGCGGCCTAATGACATGTTCGTCAGGGATCGCCACCGCGATATCTTCAGAATGCTTCGATGTATCTTGTTCACATTTTGCAGTATAATTATTTTTCATGACAATATGAACTGATTAGATCTTGGTGTCACCATGACCTAATTTGAGCAAATGGCAGCTCAATTAGATGTTCTTTAGGGTTTGTTGCCATGATATCGCCAGAATGCCTCCAGGAATTATGATCTAATTGAACTTTGATAGGAATAATTAAAGGTCTGCCCCATGGGGGGACCCTTTATGTTTTTTTTTTGTTGTCTGTCCGTTCGCATGTCTGTCGGTCCTAATGTGCATATTCTCTTTACTGCGATATCTA
This sequence comes from Hermodice carunculata, assembly GCA_964020975.1. Classification (NCBI taxonomy): domain Eukaryota; kingdom Metazoa; phylum Annelida; class Polychaeta; order Eunicida; family Amphinomidae; genus Hermodice; species Hermodice carunculata. The sequence goes on from OZ026624.1 coordinate 21,501,813, forward strand.
CAGAATGTTTCCATTTATTTTGCTCCAATTTGGCAATATCATTATCGTATCTGGCAAGATGAAGTGATTAGATTTTGGTGTAACCGTGACCCAATTTGAGCAAATGGCAGACACTTCAGTCAATGCTTTGCGTTGAAGGTGTGTCTAGTTCTTTTCTCACATCAAAGGTGTACATGTACATAATTATCGTTTGATCTCTAAGCAAATATGAATAAGTAATGAAGAGTACGAGTGAAGGCAGTCCCATAGATTATGTCCATGCCAGTTCAAACGCAAATTTGTCACTGGAACAAGGAAAATATCACTTAATGTTGCTATTACATCACAGACAAAATTCTACTTGTGGTCATTCATATTTTTGAAGCATAATTTACCCCCATAAATATTAATGACCGATAATGCTTTTTCGTGGCAAAGAGCACTAGATTCAGGTGCATCCGTTACATTACATCAACTGCAGGGTCAGGTGGCCTTTTCAAACAATCACCTGTGTTAGTGCTGGCATTTTCACCCATTTTTCTTTGCCTGCAGGACATTTGAAATATCTCTGAGCTGGTTACTTATATGTCTGTATTGCTTTGCTCTTTTGACCAGTTGCATTTGACAAAGTTGTTTTGGTACTCCACTTTGGAAAAAGCTTTGTCGCTGTGGTTACACGTAGGGAATGGTTTGTAAATTTTCCATCTGTATTTGTGTCAGCCATGATATTTTTAATCATATACTTCAATATGTTGTGGCCTGACGGTAAACGCGTAAACCACTTGGCATCAGGGGCACTGGGGTCTGGAATATCTTTTGCAGATTTGGGTTAAAGATACATGCAACAATCAAGCTGGTCGTGTGAACACAGAGAAATATATTTCTGAAATAATTTGACAGTACAACGTTTGGGAATATCCTTGTTTCCCCATGCTTTGGCTTGGCGAGGTTTACGCCTCTTGTGCTTGAGACCTCCCTTGAAGATCTCACTCACTGCTTCAATGTACTGAAGATAAAGTGTGACCACTACCATCAGTTCTTGCTTCAAAATTATGGCGAATGAGATTGCGATGCTAATCTCCACTTCAGAGTCCAAAGTTGATACCTATGGTGTAAAAAACCACCCGCATCAGCGCAAGTGGTTGATGAGCTCCCAGTACACCACTGGATCACAGCTTTACCTCTGCTTCACAACTGATCTAGTACAAACCATTTACACTCATCCGTATGGCTACAGACACAGTTTGTATTTGATGATCGACGAAAGTTTCAATTTATTGCATTTAGGGTTGTATACAAAGTGAACGTTGTTGTATCCCTGTAAATTTTTATACTTCTGGAGATTACAAACCATATTGAACAGTGTCTGACCAGGGTAACAGGAACCATCTCTTTTGTGAACCTCCATGAGAAATATCGAAAGATAACTGTTCATTTGCTCGTCACTAATGTCTTGCAACTTTGGAAAGACTGAGTACTACAACTAACAGATTATAAGCAACCACGTGATTCAAAAGGCGATTGATAAGGCTCTGTTGAAAAAGTCTGATAATATTGGATTCAGGATCTTGATCTTTCTGATAATCAACCAAAGCGTTACATGAATACACAGAGGTACTTAGGACCATCAAAACGTGCCTTTTCCATCAGGAATTAAGAACCAAAAAGACATTTTAGGATCTTCGGCTGGACGAAAGTGCCCGCCATTAACTAGGTCAGTAAGGTCACACCTGATCTTTGTGTTCTCCATTAGTGGTACGTTATGGCGGACAATACGAACAAGTCTCTAAATTGTGGTAAAACGCTTGACAACGCGGACTCTGAGATGGCTGAAGTAACAGAATCCCCGATTGCTAATATTATAAATGGGATCAACATTAATGCTGCAGTAATTAGTAACGCTGATGGTGATCTGCCTGAGTTGAGCCAGGGTTTGCAAAGTGAACAGACTGTGACTGTTTCCCAACAAAAACCTGTTAAACTTAGAAAGAGTAAACGTTCTGTAAAGAGTCCATCAAAGGACCTTGAACAGACATTGAAAAAGAGAAAAGCTACCACCAAACCCAAAGTGCATAAAGAATCAACCCCCAAAGCACCCAAATCTCGAAAGCAGAATGCTAATAACGAGAAAAAGGAGAAACCCGGGGACCTAAAGAGCAAACGCTTACCGAGTGTACTACAGATTGTAGGCATAAGAAAAACAGAGCTATGGCAATGATACAGTGCACGCAATGAATGGTGTACTTCCATTATGACTGTGTAGGTGAAAAAGAGGAGAAGATTAATGCTATTTGGTGCTGTTCGCATTGCAGATTAACCCCCGTCAAGATAGATAGCATTAATTACCGAGCTCACATCAATTCCATCAACGATGAAAACTCTTCAGCAAGTAAATGTAGACCTAGTAAAGCAACTAGCAGCCAAAACTGCTGAATGTGAGGAACTAAAAAAACAGAAAGAGTGCCTGGTTTTATGCTAGCGGAGAGTGAAAGTAAACCTGTGCAAAGTAAGCAAAATGCACCTGAAAGCATAGTACTTGAGGACAGCCTGGATCTTGACAACGATGTGCCTGATGACAGCCTGAGTGTTGAAAATAATGTCTGGCAGAAAATGAAATTTTACAGTAAGAATGAAATGCGCAGACATGATCATAGACATGGATGTGTCGCTGAGCCAGGTTGTGATTCGCATGTGCGAGAAATTGACACTGTGATACTAGGGGACTCAATGATATGCGATATTCACCAACATGTAAATAAAGATGTTGAAATAGAATGTATCCGAGGAGCGAGAATTATTGAGATAGGTGAAAAGGCGGCCCAAATGGAACGACAAGGGGTTAAACCTGCTGTGGTGATTGTGCATGCCAGTACAAAGGATTGCTCTGATAAGAGAGAAACAAAACACATCATGAGAGACTTGAAAATGCTTATTAGGAGTGCAAAAAGTCTGGTATCTGACAAGCAACTTGTCAGATGCCAGACTTGAAAGGGAAGATGATACGGAAGCCTCCAACATAGCAAAGGACGTCAATACCAAACTGAAAAACATGTGCAGCGAAGAAAGTTGTGTTTTTGTTGACAACGAACTAGCAATGACATACTGAGACAGTTCGGTAGACCCAGTTATACTGCAATGGGACGGTCCTAACAAGTACAGGTGCGGACAGACTTGTGAAAAACATTGACTGTCAAGCTGTGTTAGACCTCTATAAGCTCCAGATTGACACAAAAAGATCACAAAACAAACACAACAATGCCAAAACTAGCTACCGTCAGATGCATCAACCAATGGACCACAGGCAATCCGGGAGGCAATCATATGGAAAAAACACAACAAAGAAAGGACACTGGAACCAGAACGTACCAAAAAGAAGGCTAAGTAACGTCGGGTATAGAAATGAGAGCAGAGCAACCCGAAAAAAACAGCCTATCTGTTACTAACTACTGTAATTAGCCGGGACACACATACCACTTATGTTGGCATGATGGACCAATTACATGTAACCGTTGTGGTGGTTTTTCTCATAAAGAAAAACACTGTATGCATACAAAACAATAAAGGTAAGGCCATGAAAAAGAAAAGGCCGTGCATCTAACTGGAAGACTGTCAGTCACGCATAGCACAATAAAACTAGAAAACAAATTTGATACATTGAGCACAAATCTGCTACCATGTAATAAATGCAATATTTGTCACTGTTACTGTATACCAGAAAAATATCACACGAAGACTAGCTCAAGTGTTGATACAAAGAAATTTTCTGTATTTAAGTTTGTTAATAACAAAAAATCAGGAAGGGGAAAGGGGGCTCAAGATAATGCAAAAAAACAATCCAGTCTTCATGTTGCACATTTGAATGTACGTAGTTTACTACCCAAGTTACATCAAGTAGAGGTTATAATGAAAGACAAGAAAATTGATGTGTAGTCTATAAATGAGACATGGCTTGATGATATGGTCAGTGATGGCGAGATTGCGATCCAGGGTTACGATGTGTTCAGGAATGATAGGAACAGAAGGGGTGGTGGAACACTTTTGTATGTGAAAGACACTTTAAAGGTAAAACACAGCAAAGACCTCACCCCAGAAAACACAGGATTGGAGGTAGGGTGGGTTGAAATTAAAGCTTCAAACGGGTCATTAATTTCTAGTATTTCCCTTATACCGACCCCCATCTGCTACTGATGACTACTACGGTTGTATTTTGGATAATATATCGACAGCTCAATCTGAAAATAAAGAAACAATCATATCAGGTGATTTGAATATTGATTATAAACTTGATGCAAATTTGTGTAAAAATCCAGTGTATCACATTGAAGATCTGTTTGGATTTAAACAGCTCATTCATCAGCCTACGAGAGTAACATTGAAAACAAGCAGTACCATAGATTTAATGTTTACAAGTATTCCAGAAAAACATCATTAATTTTGGTATTTTCCTTATACCGACCCCCATCTGCTACTGATGACTACTACAGTTGTATTTTGATAATATATCGACAGCTCAATCTGAAAATAAAGAAACAATCATATCAGGTGATTTGAATATTGATTATAAACTTGATGCAAATTTGTGTTAAAATCCAGTGTATCACATTGAAGATCTGTTTGGATTTAAACAGCTCATTCATCAGCCTACGAGAGTAACATTGAAAACAAGCAGTACCATAGACTTAATGTTTACAAGTATTCCAGAAAAACATATTAAATCAGGTGTCATAAAAACAATAATAAGTGACCACTATATGGTATATACAATTGTTGACTTTAAGGTTGAGTGCAAAAGTCATCGACAAGTTACTTTCAGAGAATATAAGTATTTTGACATTCACAAATTTGTTTATGACTACATAATTCTGAGACTCTGAAACGGGTAAAATTGTCTTGGGATGTAAACAATGCATGGGTACAATGGAAAAATGAAGTTCTACGTATTTGCAATGTTCATGCTCCGATAAAGACTATGAAACTAAAGAATAGGAGGAACCCATGGGTAAATAAAGAAATAATAAAATCAATGTACGCAAGAGATTAGATGCATGAAAAAGCTGTACTTAGTCAAAATAACGCATTATGGGAGAAATACAGAAATTTACGTAATACCATAACTGATAGGATAACAAAAAGGAAAGAAGAATGAATTTCGAAAACCTCCTACAGCATCAGAATACAAAAGCACATCACTTATGGAAAGAATTAAGAAAGGTATATCCTGATAAAAAGAGTATAAAAGGTGTACCGATTGATATTTCTCCTGATGAATTTAATGAGTATTTTACAGAGATTGGGCATTCTGTGTCTGCCAAAATATCCCAATTTGACAACCACAATGAGTATTTATGGAAAGGATTATCTAGTATGTACAAGTTTCACATGTCTCATTTGAGTTGTTCTGAAGTAGCTCACAGACTACAAATGTTAAAAAATAGAAGTAGTCTTGACTTTTTAGGCTTCGATACGAAACTTTTGTCATTGGGAGCACAGGCAATAAGCCCTTCATTAACACATGTATTCAACCTGTCCATTCTACAAGCTACAGTTCCAATAGATTGGAAAATATCACATGTATCTCCAGTAAACAAGGGTCAGGGGTCAAAGTTAACAAAGAGTAATTATAGACCGATCTCAGTCGGTATTCATGTTAGCAAGCTACTTGAAAAAGCAATGCAGGAGCAGTTGCTTGATTACTTAGTACTCCATGACTTCATCAGTACGGAGCAATCTGCATATTTGAAAAGACACTCAGCGCAAACCTGTCTACACAAAGTGGTTGATGACTGGACAAGAAACTTTAATGATGATTTAATTACGGCAATTTGTTCTTTAAATATTCAAAAATGCTTTGACACCATTAATCATGACATTTTAAAGTTCAAATTGGGCAAATTTGGCATTGTCGACAATGAGTTTCAGTGGTTCTCGTCTTACTTATCTCAAAGACAGCAGATTGTAGTATGTCATGGCAAATCATCTGGACCACTTAGTGTGAAAATAGGAATCCCTCAAGGTTCTATGCTCGGCCTTTCCCTCTTTCTCTTATATGTAAATGACATTGTTCAGTACGTTAAGAATGGATCTTGTAATTTGTTTGCCAATGACACTATAATTTAAACGACCGGCTCTAACGTGGAAGAAGTGAATTCTGCTATGCAGGGTAGTTGGGACAGTGTCAGCTATTGGTACAACAGAAGTAAACTGTCAGTCAATGCCGGGAGGTCAAAATGTATGCTTATAACCCAGAATTACAGTAATGACAAACTGCTTAATCTTTATGTGAACGGAGAGGAAATACAACAAGTCAATGAAGCAAAATATTTAGGAGTGTATTTGGATGATCGTCTAAACTGGTCTAATCATTCAAAAAGAATACATGTACAGGTGATGTCTAAAATTGCCATTTTAAAACGTTTGAGCAAGAGTTTACCAGAGAGTGTACTAGAATTAATTTATAAGGTCACAATATTACCTAGTATTGAATATGCTATAACTGTATGGGGATTATGTGTCAAGGGATTGAGAATTGCTCAAAGACTACAAAACACTGCTGCTCGAGTAATTAAAAAGAATTATGATTATATTAATGTAAGAGGGGAAGAATTAGTTAAACAATTAAAAGGCCAACTATGGAAGAGCGGCAAAGATTTCACACGACAGTTTTAATGTATAAATGTGTCAATGGTTTAGCCCCAAACTACCTATGTGACCAAATTACGCTAGTCAAAGACATCGGCAGCTATAACACAAGATTGTCAAATAGGCTCGATATTTTTATTCCCTTTCCGCGTGAGGAGAGTTTAAGAAATCTTTTGCAGATCATGGTGCTATGTTGTGGAACAACCTTCCCGACTTTTTAAAGGAGATTGATAATATTGAAGATTTTAAAACTGGATTTAAACAATATTATTGTAATTGAACAAGGTGTTGCAATGTTAACTTTTATCATATATATTTACTTGTAATTTTATATGTATCCTTGATTTGTTTTGATCAATTGTCAATTGTATCTTTTATTCTGTAACAGTGCCCCGTGGAAGAACAGCCCATGGCTGAACGGGTCACGCTGTATAAATATATTCAATAAAGAAATAAACAAACAAAGTTTCCACTGGCGCCACTGTTGGAATGTATGATGACCTCATTCATCTTTTGATTGAGTATGTTTGGGTGTAACGGACCTCATCAACTGTTGCTCTTCACTTAGGGTTTTACACTGGAAAGCTTTAAATCTTGATTCTACAGTAAAAAATAGTTCAGAAATTTTGTTATAGTACTTTGCTTTAATTGTCGTAATAAGGAGCATATCATTAGCGTTTCAATCAGTTTCAAACCTATGTTCTCTGATTGATACTACTATATATTTAGCCACATACGCATGACATGCCGTATGGTTCTGTCGACTATCAAACAGTGAAAAACCTGCTTTCATCAAAAAGCGTGTCAAGAGTTGATAGTCCATTTTCTGTGATTCTTTTAATATATTGGGCTTCGGAAAGAAGCGATATCATATAATACGGTACATATGTGCAAGCATACTCATCATCCTCTGAATAAATGATCCTGCCAAATTGTAGGTAGTCCTTGCACGTAGGAATTAAACAGGAATAATATCCATTTTGTCTATTGGGGCATTTGTGCTGCAGTTTTATTGAATTGATATCATACAAATATGACATGCTGTTGACAGAGGCGGCAAACTATTGCAGCTTTAATCCCGAAAACATCAATGGAATGAGCGCCAGCTATTTTGTACCAGTATATTAACTTTATTGCCTCAAACGCCCCTCAAGGGCCATAGCACATACAAGCTGTTGGCAAAAAGCAGGCTGCATCTGAGTGTTGCCATTGAGCATTGCCTGTACAAAAATAACAATCGAGAGAACAGAACTATATTATGTATATGCTTAACATCTTGCCATTGTATTTTGGATGGAATGACTGTGAAGAAGAAAAAAGGATGACAAATAAATACAATACCAGCGTCACACACATAAAAAAAAGGAAAATGTATGCTTTTTCACAAATCTTTTATGATGAAATTTTAAAACTTTTTATGCCACTAGGTTTTTTTATGTGTATACATTGATGTATCACTTGAATTTCTTCCAAGGAAAATTCACATATACGCGTGCTTGTGCTCAAAACCGTGATAACAAGGTTTAGCTTATTTACCTTATGTAATTTATCAAGTTTAAGATGCTTACAAATAGTGAAACCTACCCATAATGTTACCCTGATTGTCAGGAATGGCTGGCACTTTGTACTCTATTAATTTCCACACAAAAATATATAACATGGTATGGGTGTGCCATCGGTTCCAGCCACATCGCCACTTGTGCCCAACGCCCTGCAGACATCACAGGAGGGTATGTGTAAACCTGTAGCAACAGCTTTGATATCTTCTTCTTCCCAACAAGCCAGTCTAAGTTCATCATCATCTTCCGTGAAAAACAGTTCTTCAAGGTCGAGTGCTTGACTTAATAGCGCATGTTCAGACGAATTATTTAACTTCTGCAGATCCTCCTCCAGATCAAGTACTTGAGAAAGTATAATATCAGAATGTATTGACTCCCGGGACACGTCCATGGCTACAGACAGACACCATGACAAATGTACCTAATGAAAGGTCCAAAGCCCTGACAGCCGGATGACGAGAATGGTTACATAACACATTAGAATTCAACAAACCATTCAGAATATGTAATCTGGAAGAAACTTGGGATTATTGGAGGGGGCAACTGTCAAGAGTCGATGACCCTGTGTCAGAAATTTTCGAGACAATGGATTTCCTTGGATTAGCCCATTATTTCATCGTGGGTGTTTATGTGCTTGTAAAAAGGTCACGGTAATATTTAGTGCTTTGTTCCTGCACAATATACAAATATCAGTCATGGAAAGTCCATATTGTAAACAAAAGACTGTGCATTAAGTCGAATAAAGACCTTGGTTGCTTGATTTGGAAGTAAAAGACCAGCTTTTAATGATCCTAACCCCTTTGGGGCTCGGAGCACTCTATCGCAGGTCCTTAACTTCCACGATCAACCAACCCCGTGTGCCTTATTTAGTAGTTATTGAACTTTTCTATTGTTTTAGATCATACCTTAACTTCCACCGACGACCTCCAATACAAATTGGTGACTTACTGCTTTGTGGCAGAATATTCTGACGAACAGCTGTTTCTCGTACAACTTTTGCTGACCATTGATTGATTGATTGATTGATTGAGTCTTTTACCAGGGTCACTGGCTCAGTGAGACAACACTGATATTCTGCCAGGCCCTGGATGGTACACGATAAAAAACAGATGAATGATAATGATGCAAATGAAGTCATAAATAAATATAACTATAAATAAATAGAAATTCGAGTAAAATTAAACACAGGAGAAAACAGACTATACAAGATAACAATAATATGATATAATCGATGTACTAAAATAGCACCTGGAAAAAAGGTAGAAGGACCAAATCAGTATCAAACAAATGCGAAAGAGTAGAGGCCATTACAGGGAAGTTAAGTAACTATGGTAATGTCTTTTAAAGAGAGAAAGGCTGGGTAGTGTTCTAATGGCGTTAGGAATAGAATTCCATTCTGCTGCACCGCGGAAAGAGATACTATTTTTACCATAATTTGTGCGAGCATAGGGGATATGTAGGGACCTGGTTGATGCTGATCTAGTGGCATGTTCATGTACACGATTTTGCAAAAGTAAATTTATCAGAAATGTAATTGGGCAAGGTATTGTTAGTTGTGACCAGAAATGCAGGAGTGAAATTTGCAATGTTCCTTACACTTTATGATGCAAAGATATATTTTCGAAGGCAAGAGGGAGTTTCCACATTGCTGGTGGATGGAATCAGTGGTGTGTGCAAAAAGGACGATAATACGCATTGCCGCGTGCGGCCTAATTGGCGATCAGAAATAGTTTGATGTGGCATTTCCATCAATATGTTTGTATGAACAATGCAAATACGATAATAAATCGGATATTCAGTTAGATCGAACAATTGAAATGCTCATTAAGACACGTAAGGAACTTGGTGCAGATCCATTGCTGCTTTTCTGAACGTACTCCATGAATCAAAGGACAAAAGTTTTACCCATTTTAAAGCTTGGAGGATTGGAGATCTGCAGGATGTGATGAAATGAATTTTAGTATTCAAGTGCCGAATATACCGTGTATTCCCTGTTGGGCAACCCGTCCCTGGTCAATGTAAGGGCTCCCTACATGTGAAACTTTGCCTCTCACATGCCAGAAGAAAGTTTCATCAAACACAAAAATATAACATTAAAAGGATTGAAGTTACCTTATCACCCATTTGTAAAGGGGTTCTGGTGTCTGCCGATCAAAGCTAGCACCATAACCACATCAGTTTATAGTTCACAGCAGTCGCTTTGCTTAGTTCTGATGCTCTCATCCAGCAATATCAAGAGTTAGAGTTTGGGGCTGATATGTGGTGAAAATGCTAAATAGGGACAACTAATTGAGAACATGTATGATTCAATGTGGTATGTAATGTAGACATAACAGTGAACTTTTAGCTCAGCTGACTTGTCAGTTAGCTGAGCTTATCTTATGGTCCTTTATCCGTTGTCCGTCCATCCGTCCATCCATCCCTCATCTGTCAACAATTCACACTTTTGACTTCTCCGAAACCGACAGCCAGATGCACTTCAAACTTGGTGGGGATGTGCCTTGGGTAGACGCTCCCGAGTTTCTTCAAATGGTCATGCCCCAGTGATTTTTGGACTTTGAATGATTTTTTTTGTTCCTTTTTGGTCAAATCTTAAAATATCTTCTCTGAAACTGCTCATCCAATTGCTTTGATATCACGCAGGAACACTCCCTGGGACTCCTAGTTCTTAATTTGTTCACCATCGCTGCAATGTTTTCTATTTTTTTTATGAATATTTGTGTTATAGCTATTTTCAACTTCTTCTCCAGAACCGTCACTCAGATTTAGCTGAAACATGGTGGATATCTTCCTTGCAGAAGGGTCGAACAAAGTTGTTCACTATGTGGGAATGCTGCAGATTCCTGATTTTTAACAATTTTTTTTTCAATTCGGGTACTTATCGGACAATGCAGCTTTCCTATTGATTACTATGGAAGTCAATGAGCATTCTAATGCTAATTCACGTTTTTGACTTCTCCAAAACCGTCATCCAGATTAACTTGAAACTTAGTGGCAATGTACCTTGGGTGGGTTTCTACCAGGTTCGTTCAAACCGTTATGCTCCGGTAATTTTTGGATCGTGAGTGATTTTTCTTTTGGTTCTTTTTTGGACAAATCTTAAAAAATCATCTTCTCCAAAACCGCTTTCCCAATTGCTTTGATATCACACAGGAAGCCAGCTTAGGACTCCTTGTTTTTAATTTGCTCACCAGGTGGCCCTGCAAATTTTTTTCTAATTTTTATGATTTTTTGGTGTTATAGCTATTTTCGACTTCTGCTCCAAAAACTGTCATCCCGATTTACACCAACTTGGTGGCGATGTACCATGGGTGGGTGTCTACAAGGTTTGCTCTAATGGTCATGGTCCAATGAAATTTGGATTTTTTTATGATTTTTTCTCCCAAAATATTGACAAAAATTTTAATAGGAAAGTTTAACATGGGAATTTCTTGTAATGGTTATAATTATATAACTTAAATAATTTTGGCCAGATTTACTTCAAACTTGGTGAAGATGTGCCTTGGGTTGATCTCTACCAAGTTTGTTCAAATGGTCACACTCTAATAATTTTTGGATTTTTTATCATATTTTTTGTTCTTTTTTGGGGCAAACCTTAAAAACTCCTCTCCTCTGAAACCGCTCACCCAATTGCTTTGATATCGTGCATAGACACTCCCAGGGACACCTAGTTCCCAATTTGTTCACCAGATGGCGCTGCAATTCTTTTCTACATTTTTTATGAGTTTTTGTATGGTTTTGCTATTGTTCACTTTTTTCTCAGAACCGTCAGTCAGATTAAGCTGAAATGTGATGGATATGTTCTTGTGGAAGGGTCAAACAAAGTTGTTGACAAGGTGGCACTGCTTTGGATGCCTGATTTTTAAGGATTTTCAATTCAGGTACTTATCGGTCAATGCAGCTTTCCTATTGATAACTATGTTAGTCAATGGGCATTCTAATGCTAATTCACAAGCCAACTGACTCTAAATTTACTGTTTACTTGTTAACTTGAGATCTGTTTTGAGTTAGTCCCGTGATGCTGCACATGTTAATGTTTCTGTATGAAGGGCATGCTAAGACAGTACATGAATTACCTTGACCACGTTTCTGGGGTCACAGTGCAACATACATGAATTTTACAATTCATTACAACTTGAGAAACACTTGAACCTTGATGTTGCACTTGTTAGTGTTCTTTTTATAAAGGTCAGACTTACTCAGAACATGGATGACCTTGATCCTTTCCCAAGTTCATAGAGCTGCAAGTGTGATGAATGTCAAGATCAGCTGAGCATGGGCTGTTCACACAGCCCTCTTGTTTTTAAAATGTGGGAAAAGGGGGATAATTATTAATTGAGGTATAATTTTCAAGTTACTGATATTATATATTTGAATATATACTTTGTTTGGCTGGATGTGTCCACTAAATATTCTGTAAGCATTTCTACAAAGACTCGTATATATATATATATATATATATATATATATATATGTATATATATATATATATATATATATATATATATATATATATATATATATATGGGATTTGGTCGAGTGGATATGTGAGTTTCCCATTTCAGCTAGGCGACTGGTGCCAAGGGTTGCAGGTTCGAGTCCCGCTCGTTCCGAATATAGAATATACATTTTTCGGCATTTCTTTAATGCTGGTGGATTTAAGTCCCCGATTCTGGAAATAAATGCCGACTCAGTAAATATACTGCATTACCGTGTTGATATGGCACTCGCACATAACTACCTCCATTGAACCATTCTCTTTAGGAGTGGGGATTTGGTCGAGTGGATATGTGCGTTTCCCATTTCAGCTAGGCGACTGGTGCCAAAGGTAGCAGGTTCGAGTCCCGCTCGTTCCGAATATAATATAATATATATATATATATATATATATATATATATATATATATATATATATATATATATATATATATATATATATATATATATATACAAACACACATACACACACATATATATATATATATATATATATGTATATATGTATGTATATATATATATATATATACATATACATATATTTATATCAATTTGATTCAAAGGAAACATTTAGGCTTAGATAATAAAGTAGGAATGGCAAGTGAATGAAGGCTGGCCATTCAGTCCGCTATTTGATGAAAGTATGTGAAAATTAAACTTCAGGATCTGAATTGGGGTATACAAAGCTTGCAATCATTATGACACCTGTACGTTGGAGGGGCCTAACCTTGTGCGCCATCCTTTATTGTGAATTTTAGCAATTCTATGTATGCAACAAAAGTAAAATCAGGAGTGCAAGCCTATGAGACTATTTTGTGTGGTCACTTACTGTGGCTCTGAGGCAAGTGTGTAAAAAAGAGGTGAATTTGAGTACATGCTAATGCTTTACTCAACTGCTGGTGAAACCATTAGAAATAGTGCAACCTCAAATACATTTTGCACCTGACTTGCTAAGAAGCAACAAGATACCAATAAAATTCTGCTTGAAACAGTCTGCGCTTCAAGTTATCTTGAACAAAAGGCATTTTGAATGAAACGTGCATATACAGCCTCACAGGAAAGTATGTCATAGGTCAACAGCAACATGTTGCCACGAAGCTCTAAAATGTGAGGTGGCTGTTATAGTCTACCTGATTGCTCACAGGACTTACGACAACCAATTTGGTGCTTCATCACACTCTAAAAAAACGTGTATTCGATGTACCTATCACCGATACGTTCCCATTTTGATAGGGATGTATTAAAGAAATCCTGTATTATTGCGTGCAACACAATTTGCAGTTTTGAATTTAAGCTTTGTTATTTATGCAAATATTATCCAACATATCTGTGTAAGCGTCTGACTTGTGCAGTTGAATCCAGATCTTACAAAATGTTTATATACGAAATGTGCATATAATTCAAAGAACGATCAGTATTTTTACTTGTATAATAATAATAAACTTTATTTCTTTATGGAGGACTGAGAAAATAGCCTGCGGCTAATACAAATATCTCTCCTCAAGTAAATACATATTACCTCAGATAGTATGTTAGACGCATACAATAGCTGAAAAAAAGAAGAAAAAAAAAACAACATGTATACATAGACATCAATACGTACAAATGGAAACAAAAGAATCAGTAGAATCAAACTTGATAGACAGTAAGTATATCAAAAACTATAATTAATTTACCCTCCTTAGTTAATTTTTGAATCTGTTTGATTTATCGATGAATGTCATAGTGGCATCCATCAAGAAACAATTACAATCATAAGAAGCTGCTGAAGTACCATACAATAAAAAATATACCTTCCCGTGATTACCTAATCGGTTAAAGTTGATATCAACGTTTTCGTTTATAATGATCGTAAAAATCCGTGCCAAAAGGATTTGTCTTTGAATGTCATGCAGTGGAAACTGCAGTAAATAATGTATGATAGTTTTGGAGGGGCAACCACGAGCACAGCTGCGGTTGACACGTAAACGTCTTGTAAAAAGATGGGCGTTTAGAGCACTAAAGTGAACTCTAAGACGAGTCATTAGAACATTCAAATGTCTAGGTCCATGCCGCAGTTGCCCCAGTCTGGTGGGAAATATGTGTCGCTTTAGTCGTACCTTAAACACGTTAAATGAAGAAGCATTTCTTATATAAAGTGGAAGAGTATTCCAAAGGCGAGTAGCTGATGGTATAAAAGAATTCATGAACAAAGAAGTACGCTTGTATCACTGTGAAATCCCAGTGGTTGCAAAGTAGGTGAAAAGGCCTTTGTTGTGAACCATCCAGCATACAATTTTGGCAGCCTCTCACTTATCCTTTTCTCTGTTCTATGTTTCTCTTCCCTTTCTCGATAATAAGAAATCAGTTTACACGATGACAGGACGATGGAGGCCCATGCAAACCACGAGTACCCGGAGCTTCAGCAAGAACGAGCTATTGTACGGCCATTTGGGTGTCAGAGTTATAGTAAGTAATAATATAAATGGAACAAGTAACTAATTTAGCTAAGGTTAACGAAACGTTCTGTTGAATTTATGGTCTTGCTTGCCTATTCCCCATGGACACCTGTCACCCAGCAAATGGATTTTTAATGAATGTCTTGGCAAGTTGAAAGTTTGAAAAGTATTAGAAAAAAAGGAAATGTAGAACACAGCACCATGTGGTAAGTGCTTGTACAAGACACTGTAGTCTATCAAAATCATTCAATCATTCAAGTATTTAAAGCAGCCAGACAGATACGCTGCGAAGCAACTCATCTTTTCTTGTTCCGAATTCGTATTTGTAGGGGTTGATTTTATAAAAATGAATACATGTAGCTAAATTCAATGTGTGAAAAATGAACGGGCTTAACTGAAGCTAAACCACATGAGGCCAAAATACTTAACTTTGTACCGTCTCCGTTTACCGTGAGATACCCCCCCCATTTTCCCCGTGGATCCATTCTTGTAATATAAGGATTTAACACTTACTCTTTCTTTGAAAGGTTTGGACTTAGTCAACAGCTTTCCTCAGCGCGTTTTGGGCGCATGGACCCAAATCGCGCCAAGGAAGGCTGTTGACCCATGCCATAATATTCTCTGGCATTAGAGACATGCTGATACTTGTATGAAAGGTCATTTCACACGGAATATGAATCTGGCATCCTTGCTATAATTGAGAGAAGTTCGACTTCAGGGGCAGTTAACATTGAAACATATAACAGACATAATCAGTCTAGAAGTTTCCGTCAGCTTCCTTTTTTTCAAATAACACATTTGGTGCACCATAATTAATAATGAAAACCAGAAACAATATTGCCACATTTTCCATGTAGTTGGTTTACACGTATTTCATTGATCAGGTGCCAATATATATATATAAATATATTTGTGTTTGTGTCTTTTTGTCCAGAACCACTTCCTTGTAGTTATTACCCTATTCCGTGCTCCAAACTCTTTTCTCTCCATAAGCTTATCTGTCACTGTCTAAACTATATACATATGGAAGTACTAATGTCCTTATTGCACACGTTTTTCTGTAGAATTTTAAAATAGACAGTATTAGCCCAAATAAATTAAATGGTCTTCAGCGGGAAATTACTCAAAACATGTTTCGGGGCCTATACCCGTACATGCCTCTCTGAGTAGCGGCCGCTTGTCTAAGCTAAAAGACAGCCCACATAATAATGAATAAATATGAACGTGGCAAATGATCAAATAGCTAAATACGTGAAGTTACGCTTATAAATGCAGAGCTTCATTATGAAAGAAGACATGTCAAACAAAACATGATTACTAAATTGATATAGTACAAGTTCAAATAAGAACAATTTACTTTCCCCTGAACCAGTATGAACCCTTTCTAGCTGGATAGTTTATACAGTTTATCCTAGTTAAACCACCTGCCAGTGTATAACTGAAGTAGTAACAAACTGGGGCATTATATTCAGTCCCAGTGATTGTAAAAAAGACAGTTGCAGCTGGACCACCTGTAATAAACAAGGGAAATCTAGCAAGTACTGGACAATGGACATGCTGCGCCAGAAATGTAAAACAAATTCCATGATGACACCTACTCCTCACTTTGAAAGCCTCCAAACAATTAAGCTCTATTTCACTGCCAACTTTAAGTCAATGTTTCAACGTAATGTGTCAGGTTTGTGACATTTGAGCAAATACTGTCAATTTTGAGTCATCTTTTTTATATTGAATAAATCTGCATTCAGGTATTGCAGAAAAGACTGGAAGTCATTAGCATTTATGTGAAAAACATGTTATCAAAACATAATTTTTCTTAACACGATTTTAAGTACAATTAAGCAAACTTGTGACTGTTGTTGGCCACTGCTTGCTATCGATACCCCCCCCCCCCCCCGGAGGGGGTTAACCTGACGGAAAACATGTAACCTAAAATATCAGAAAGTAAATATTAAAACAGAATGATGCCAAAAAATAAAAATACGCAGCACAACAGGCAAGTCTAAAAACTGTAAAATTATTGTAGCCAAACTTTCAAATAATCTTTGGACTTTAACAGCAAAATTTGTATGGCAAGTCAGAAAAGAATGAAAGTCATTAGTATTGAAGTCAAGAGAATGCAATCAAAATGTTATAATTTTTAACCAGATATCAAGTACAATTAGGCAAGCTTGTAACTGTCGTAGGGCTGCTTGCTTCCTAAAGCCCCTGGTGGTTTAACCTAACAGGAAACCAGCTGAATATATATGAACTGTTACCCTCCAAGTGGATATCTTTTAGGTAAATTTCTTTAGCAGTTTCACTGAAATTTTGTATATTTACATAAGCAATGTCATTAATATATTTTGCGTAGTTTGATAATTTTGTAGCCATTTGAAAGTCCTTTTTCATCAATTTATCCATATACTTAAATTCTAAGCCAGGTTAAATATCAATCTGCCAGTAACGGGGAGCAGTTATGTATGTATGTATGTTTGTATGTATGTATGTATGTATGTATGTATGTATGTATGTATGTATGTATGTATGTATGTATAAATAAATATATACATCCAATGATGTCATTCTGTGATTGAGAAAAAGGCCTATGCCTTATCTTTATCCTTCTCACTATAAGAAGGGACGATTGAAACGGGACCTGATATGTTGGATGGTCATGGAGATTATACAAAGATCAGATGACACTAACGTGCTCAAGACAGATAGTGGGGTCATGAAAAACTGATTCTGCAACGCATAGATGGATGAATCGTACATTTTAAATGTTGGGTCATATTGCCCTTCACCAGAAGGCTGAAAACGTTCTGATGCCATTATAATATACTCATGTGTGGCAGAAAAAATATGAATATTCTTTTCTAGACTGCCTGCTAAATAGACTATTGTTCTGAAGTTTGAATGACACCAATATCTATAATAGTTTTGAAAGCATTCAAGATTTTAATTTTGTGTATTTGTCTAATTTGCGTAAATTAAAAGCCTACAGCTTTGGTTCATGGTTCATTGGATGCTGGCTTTAATACAAATGTACAAATTGAAGTTGCAATGGTACCTCTATGTGTAATAGTTTTGAAGTCATTCAAAATTTGAATTTTCTTTATTCAATTAATTTGCCTAAATTGCAATTTTACAATAGTTGGAATACTTGATTCATTGGAAACGGCTATGTCACAACCCTGAAAATTGAAGTGGGAATAACACCTCTATCTATAATAGTTTTGAAGCTATTAGAGATTTAAATTTTGCATGTTCACCTAATTTGCATAAATTCAAATTATGCAACTTCAGTTTATGGTCCATAGGATGTGGCTGTGTCACAAACCCATAAATTGAAATTGGAATGGGACCTCTATCTATAATAGTTTGGGGTGTATGCAAGATTTAAATTTTGCATATATGCCTAATTTGCATAAATTGAAATTCAACAGTATTGCTTCACAGCACAATGGATAGGGCTTGATCATAAACCTACAAATTGAAGTTAGAATGGTACCTCTATCTGTGATAGTTTGGAATATATACTTTTAAATTTTAATTGCCCCTAATTGGCATAATTATGAACAACATGACCAATCAATACCCAGGGTGCACAACTTCACTGGCAGATGAATCTGTTTGCCAAATATGATTGCAGGTACAGCAGTTTCCGAGATTCCCAGTGGACAAATTTGAGAGCCATAGAAAGAAAAAGAGGAAAGAAAGAATAAAACAAAAAGAAAGAAGGAAATAATTCGAGGAAAAAACAATATGTCTGAGTTGGCACCTGTACAAATTGATGATGATCAGCTTGCCCAGTATATCCTGCCTAAGCCATTTTCTACATAGCCCAAGGACTTCTATATCTGAGCTGACTTTTTCGAAGAAACGTAAGTGACAGAACGATTGGTAGCAGATGGAATGAAGCTAGAGTAAAGGCTTGCAAACCAGCAAAGTTTCCTAGGATGAATGATTACAACCATGATGCAAGGGTGGCTGGGGGTAGGCTATGCAGGTCATGCAGCGCAGATCAATGGCAAAAGGTCATCTCATCAGGTGAATCCCACATAGCGTGGACTTCTGTGATGGATGTTTGCCAGTCTTGCAAAGAAAAATAAACACGATACAATAGAAATCATGTCAACAATATCAACCGATTTGGAGGTGGATCTGTCATGGTCTGGGTGGGGGCGATCCTTTGGAAACATAAATCCTCTCTGGAGATAATTGATGAGCCCTTATTGCAAGAAAGTACAAAGACAAAATATTGGATCCTGTCGCAATCCCTTTTGGACTTGAGTCTGTTGGTCGTGGGTTTGTCTCGCAAGACGACAACGCATGACCCCACAGAGCAGCAGTTGTCCACAAATTCTGCAATCAGCATGATGGGAACACACACATATGGACTGGCCAGCTTCAAGACCACGCCTGAATGCTATTGAACATGTTTGGGACATGTTGGGGAGAGCTGCGTACAACCAGCCCAATGCAACCACATCAATTGAGGATTTGGCTATGGAACTGCAGATTCAGAGGGATTTTAACCCACAGGCCGCAATATGGAAGCTGTATCGATCCACAAGCAAGCATATACGAGAGATGGTCAGAGCAAGAAGCTATGCAACCCACTACTGAAGCTGTGATTCATGTTGCTGAATGCTGACAACTTTGGAGCACCAACCTGGCCTGCTTTGAGTATTCTGTTTCTTTGTTTATCTTATCCAGTCAAGCGTGTCCACTGTATACAAGTGCTCACAGGTACCACAGGCATCACAATAAAGTTTATTTGATATAATTTTTGTCATTCTATTTATTCTATATACTACAACATAATGTGATGCTTAAATTTTGTCCAGCAGTATATATAACAGGCCAAGGATCATGTAGTTCAATGTCAAAGGTACACCAAAAGTCAGGATCAGATCAAATTCTTTGCAAATACGGCCACTGAACATTAAATCTAACTTGCCATTCATCACACCATTGCTGTAAAACTGAAAGATTAGAATTGATGGTTTCAGCAGTACAATAGGATTCCAAACATCTGAATAAAGAGTTGCCATTAAATAATTTAATTTTAGATTGAAGACTACCTACAATATCATCAATGTAAATTAAAAACAAATGAGTTCTCGGAACGGGAATTTGTGGAACATTAGCATTGATTTTACCCAAACTGGAAAATTGTCCCTAGATAATTGCCTGTTGATATAGCTTATTTGAGAAAGCCGAGGACGGGTTGAGTAGTAGAGGATATTTGTTGATGACATAACTTGTGATGTCAGACTTTTTGCTGATGATACAAGCTTGCTTGAAATTGTTCAAAGTCAAGAGCATTCCTCCCGTCACTTAGACACGAATCTTTCTGTCATTCACAATTGGGGTATGTCATGGCGTGTCACCTTTAATGCCCTGAAATCCCTGTTATTCATTTTCTCTGCTAAAACCAATAAACCATATCATCTTCCCGTTTATCTTGGGGAATTATCCATTCCTGAGGCTGACCACCACACCCATCTTGGAATTATTTTCAGCAGTAACTTGTCCTGGCATGCTCATATAATTCGCACTACCAACAAAGTTAGCCAGTGCATTGCTCTCCTAAGCAAGTTCAAGTATAAACTCATCTGCAAAGCCCTAGTCAGCTTGTACTTTACCTTGATTCCACCTGATCTTAAATACGGTTGTGTTCTCTTGGATAACTGTGGCAAAGGCTTATCTGACCTTCTTGAATCCATCCAATATGAGGCAGTCAAAATATGTACTGCTGCTGTAAGACATACTTTACACATAAATCTCATTCCTGCATACCTGTCCAACATCTTACGTCCATCTTTTACTGGTTGGAATTCATGCCATTCTATTTTCTTTCGACTTCCTACATACAGAACTCAGTGATACAGTACTTCCCACCCTCTCGATACTATCAAGCAATGGACCAATCTGCTCTCTGACATCAGAGATTGTATTCCTCTTTAAATTTTCAAACTCCAGACGAAAAGCTACTTTGCTCTCTGTTGATAATTTCCCTGACTTCTATTCTACTGCTCTTTAAATACATATGTTTAAATGAGTTGTCCTGCAATTTGTAAAGGTGTCCAGTATGCTATACTTTATCAAAAATCTTACTTCTGTGTAGAAAACAGCCCTGATATCTTTATGTTGGTCACTAACATTAGCAAAGCATAGCTCGTGGTATATAAGAAGAAATGGATTAACAATGGAGTCTCCGGGAATAAATCCAGATTAGTCAGCACAAATAACTAAATTATCATGGAACAAGTCAAACATGTGTTTAAATATATTTCTTTCAAATACTTTACCGGTACCGCTAAGCAGAGATACAGGTCTGTAGTTGTTGCAGGCATTGCCGGCACCTTTCTTGTGTCAGGGAGATTATCATATTCTTTAAAATCCAAGAATTGCAAGGAAATTTCCTTTTTTCTCTTTTCCGATCCCCGCACCATTATATAAAAGTTGTCATTAGAAAGCCTTGTAAAAAGAAAAATAACACATATTATTATTTTGAGGAGCGGTGGTCGGAAAGTGTACTTTGGCAGCAATTTTGAGCTGAAACACATACTTTTTTGTTAAGAATAGTCCACAAACGGGGATCATACATTTCCATCGTGTGGTCCTGTTTACAAGCAAGCTACCCAGCCATTGATAGAGGTGATTATTGTCATTGTAATCTTTGCATAGTAAGTAAGTAAGTAATAGTTTTATTGACCAAATGTGAAGTCACTCACTAGTCGAAGAATACAATGTAACACATGCAATTTAATTGCACAAAAATAGAACATTGGCTGGGGACTGAAAACTACAAGTATCCGCATGAAGTGCCTATGGAGCTAATGCCACTGACCCTTTTTAATATACCACAATAAAAGTTAGTGTAAATTCAGAATAAGTACCTATAACTACTACAGCACTAAACAGAACAACAAAATTTAACCACTAACAACTAAACAATTGGTTAACTGTACAAATTTCACTTTCCTATCGGGATAAAGTGATGAAATACACAAAGCAAGGAATATGTATTGTAAGTTGCATTTTTCACAGCACCTGAACACCAAATTCCCAATATTTGTTTTTATAGCACCACTTCAAAAATACATACCTTATTTGAATGGAGGAAGCCACATCAAAATATTGGAGGGGGTTGTGTACACAACAAAATACTGACCTAAGTGTACGTAATTAGACGGAGCCACATCAAAATGTATAACATTATTGGATGCGTTTTGTGAAAAATAAATTTCTATAAAATGTAACTGCTTTACTACTTTGGAATACACATAACTATGTTGGCAAACATTTATGTAAAACTTTTCTCAAGCTTAAGTTTACCTCCGGGCATTTACTTGACATGCCCGAGATAGATTTATTGTAACGGTCAAAGGCATGAAATCCATGAATGTGTATACAAGCAACTGAAAAGAGTTCATATCTCTCTGTGACAACAGCAGGACAGTTTATCAAGAAGTGTAGTTCATCATCCAGAGCATCGAGTCTACATCTTGAGCACATAGGATCAGCCAAGGTAATCTAAGGCTTAGCATGACGCCCAAGTTGTTTGGTAAGGTTATGCGAGCTGAGCCACAACCCGGCAATACAATGTATATAAGTAACAATTGAGACATTCAGTAGGCAGACCTACATGCGGAATTCAGTCTTAAACAATTTTTATGTCCGAAGTTTCATTCTATGATCCACAGAGGCAAGGACAGATTCACATTCATTTCTATAATTACCATAGAAACTCTCCTTTAGGTTTCTCTTACGGATGTCTTCATTGTTTACATGCTGAGTAAACCAATATTTACCAAGATCACAATTTGACAAGATTTCGGCAACTGTGGTACACCACTTAATTTGACCAGCCCTATTCAGCTCCAGAAGAGTATTATATACATATCCGATATGCCATGGTCACATAAAAAAGCCACAAAGTTTATCAACATAACGCATGGAGACAACATCGACGGCAACAAAATCCAGTAGTGCTTTCTCCTGTTGGTTCGAGACTCCTTGGGGTGAGGAAAGTTTCGGATAAGGATATGATAACAAAATCAGACGACAGATCAGATCGATCATATTTTACTACTCGAAAGGCTACGGACATTTGTATGACATAATATAAGGTCACAATAAGGTAGATCGGTTTCGGGATTGAACGTCGTCGGCCAATCATATAAGGGAAGGAGTAACAGGTAAACAGTATTCAACTTGCCACTCGTACCTGAGCCAGATCGTATGTATTGTATACGTGAAAAGTATCTTTTGTCGTACGGGCGGGTGTTTGAAAATATGTGGACATTATAGTAAATATGAAATAGAGAGCCAGGTGAATACAGAGAAATAAGCTAGTTTGTGTGAATAAATAAAATAATACTAAAAATAATGGTAATGATAATGATGATTACAATA
Source organism: Hermodice carunculata (assembly GCA_964020975.1). Taxonomy (NCBI): domain Eukaryota; kingdom Metazoa; phylum Annelida; class Polychaeta; order Eunicida; family Amphinomidae; genus Hermodice; species Hermodice carunculata. Next base: position 21,525,334 of record OZ026624.1, read on the forward strand.
ACAATAACACGCATGAAGACTGTAAAATTATCTGATTGGTTTCGGGTCAGTCCAGGTATTAAACTCCATGATGTATATATATATATATATATATATATATATATATATATATATATATATATATATATATATATATAGAGAGAGAGAGAGAGAGAGAGAGAGAGAGAGAGAGAGAGAGAGAGAGAGAGAGAGAGAGAGAGAGAGAGAGAGAGAGAGAGAGAGAGAGAGAGAGAGAGAGAGAGAGAGAGAGAGAGAGAGAGAGAGAGAGAGAGAGAGAGAGAGAGAGAGAGAGAGAGAGAGAGAGAGTCTATTTCAGTACCCAAGGCCTCCGGCCCATAGTACGATAATTGAGAAGTTACAGAAATATACAGATTTACTCTGAGGGTGACAGAAGTTTGTCCCTTTTCTTCTATGCTTCAAAAATAAATTCAGCAAGATAATATTGTTCCCGTGCATTGATTGATCTCATAAGTCCTATAAAACTATCTTGACATTTATATTTAGTTATATATTCTGGTAATAAAGAACTCCTCAGTTGTTCATATGATTTAAATTCAGTTACAAAATGAAACTCATTTTCTGTACAAGATTTACAGTGATTAATTAAACTCCATTTACAGAGTCTGTCACTTCTGTCTAAACCTTCTCTCCTGCCCTGTTCAATATTTGAACATGTGATGCACAACGTCATCTTGTTAAAGCCATTCTATTTGGTCTATAGTATACATTTGTCAAATATTTTTCAACATCCAACAAACTTTTCAATAATACATATGTGTCTAACTTACTCGAATCATTAATACGCATTCTCCATTCCTCTTCACAATAGTCTTTAGACCTTTGTTTAAATTGCCTCAAAAATAATACTACATCTGCTCAAACCATACAATTCCAAAACCATATCTAAAAAGTAATAACCTTATTTCTGAACACCAGGTGTCTCTCCCAGCTTCTGTCCAATTCCGTAACATATTATAACAACTTTTAGGGAGACGATCATCATCCATGTATTGCAGTTTTAACCAGCATTTGATGCAGCGGGTCATATATAAAACAGATAGGGGATGTCTCCCATATTCACCTAAACCAGCATCATTTGATGTATTGGACCCAACTGTTAACAGTTTTTTACAAAATTTAATTTGAACATTCTCTATTTGCGGTGATGATTTAAAACCCCATATTTCACTACGAAGTAAGACCAGTGTGATCACTTTATTGCATAGTTTTAATGCTACCTCCATCCATGCAAAATTAAAACCTCTAGCTTTCTGAATCATGAAAATAGTTTTATAAATCTTGATCTGCACTAGTTTCAGTTGCTTTGGTCCACACTAATATAGGAGTAAATATCAAACCTAAATATTGGCAATAAGACAAAACTTCCAGTGGGACACCATTGTAGATCCACCTTTGTGCTGTCTTTAATGGGCCTCCATTTCTAAATACTATGATCTTTGATTTCTCTAAATTTACCTTCATACCCCATCTATCGCAAAATTTGGGTAATTGGTTAATCTGTTTTTGTAATCTCCCAACCGTGTCTGATACACAGTATATATCATCAGCATATAACAGAATACACACACTTGGAAATTCATTACTTATAGATATATCTTGACAGCCATTATCTTTGTTCAATTAGACTATTAATAAACATAAAAAAAGAGAAAAGGACTAACTTGACAGCCTTGCCTGGTGCCAATATTACAATTAAATTCGCCTGACAGATCCAACTTGGACCGTACACATGCTTTTAACTTATGATACATATCATATAAAATCCGATAGATTTTTCCATGCATCCTTTCGGTAACCAATTTAAAGAACAGATTTTTTTATAGTCAACATTGTCAAATGCCTTTACGAAATCAACATAAAAGACGTAACACCTCCCTTTCTTTCTGGATAAGTATCTCTGTACCAATGCCATTAGGTTGAATATATTGTCTATTGTTGAATATGCTTTTTTAAATCCTGCTTGCTCTTCATAAAATTTTCCTGTGTGCTTTGCCCATGTAACCATTCTAGTATTTAAAATTTTCGTAAAAAGTTTCCTTATAACATTCAACAGAGATATTCCACGATAGCTATTGCTATCATTTACATTGCCTTTTTTAAACAAAGGACATATGATTGCTGAGCACCAAGCTTTTGGATATAATCCTATCTCAAAAATCTTGTTATATAAACTATGCAGCTTATACAGTAACACTGCTTTACCATTTAAAAAAAAATCTGCAGGAATACCATCAAGGCTGGGCGCTTTTTTTTTTTTTTGGCATGCTGCTGATTGCTTTCTCAGTCTCTTCAACAGATATAGGTTTATTCATTACTTCATTGTTATTTTCATTTTTGCAATCAGTACATTTATCATGTTCATTTACAACCTTAGCCAATTCTGTATTACTATTGACTTCGTCTATGTACAGTAATGAAGAAAAATAACCCCCCCCCCATTCCTCTGATTGTTTATTTCCCTGACTGGTGGATCCACCTATTCGTTTAATCTCCTTCCAGAATACATTTGAATCTGTCATTTTTGACAATTTTATATATATATATATATATATATATATATATATATATATATATATATATATATATATATATATATGAGCCGTACTGTAAGGTGGTTGTGATTTGCAGTCAGGACAAAGATTATGCCAACTTATATTATTAACGAGAACCCCCCTCCCCCCACCTCGAACAATTGAAGGCTGGGTAAAGTGGACTTGTTAGAGGCTGACCGATGTAGCACTCAATTAACCTTTAATAAAACTTTGAAAGATATGAAGCGCTGTACTGGCTGTCGTATTCATTGCATGAAAAAGTGAACTCTTTGTCTTATAAATAACACCACAAAAAAAAAAAGATGTAGTTTGCTCCTTCCATGTGGTTCTCAAAAAACCGATCTCCTATCTCTCTATCAAAGAGAAAAAATGCGATGTTTTACAATAAATTAAGCGGAAAGTAACAGCAAGACACCTGCACACAATGGCAAATACCAGTTTTGATAAAGAAATGAATGTGTGATACGCGCAGCCTGACATTTGAACAGGATAGTGGAGGTCGCATGGTAGGTCGCAGTCCTACTTTTTGAGAGCGGATTTGACTTCAGTCAGCTCATCCCACATAATAGGGAGTCTGCATGGATTGAGTCAGCACTTCGTTTTTGTGGTTGTATGTCAGGCGTGAAAGTACTTTGGTGGTTTTGTGTTTCCGTTATATGTCGAGTCGATATGAAAAAATACATACCGTTTTAAATGTAAATTGTTCCCTTCTTGCTTGCGATGCACAAAAAATGAAAATATCACTGCACTTGTAATAAATCAATTTTTGTTTTCACATTAATTAATACTGACTGCTGACTGCTCTGTCAGCCTAGGTTGCCAGGCAGAGCAACCATACCGACACCATGTTGAGAGCACACGCGATCTGAAATAACATTTTTTCCCTCCCCACCCCCACCCTCGCCCGGGCAATATCTAATATTGTGTGTGCTTTGAAAATAAGACTCACAGGCTTAATGTCTTCCAGCATGTCACCTTTATTAGAGAAACAAATTTGGCCCTGCTTAGTATGGACATGGGATATACATTCCGTCCTCTTAAGTTCTTCGCTGTGGAAAAGGAGGCAGCGCAGGTCCGCAGTCAGTATAAATACAGTTTCCTCCTCGTGTTATTGATCAAAAGTTTTAACATTTTGAATTAGTCAATTTTTCAAAATTCACGGACAGATTTGCTGTCAAGCAAATCTTATTTTCCATTGTAAGTGTGGATAGACGATAAACGTCAGGAGTCCGCGAAAGGTGTAACAAAGTTGTGTGAACAGATGTGCTGTGCAAGCCTTACGCACGACTTACCACAATAAAATGTTTTCCAGGTCTAATGTTTCCCATTGAAATCAAGACTAAATCGGCTGTTTTTTTCTTTGTCGCGACTAAGCGCAAAACCCGCGCCAAGAAAAGCTTTTGCCTGAGTCAAGTTACCTTATCATAATTATGTCTGTGTGCCAACACAGACATATTGTTTCTCTTTCTTTCTTTCTTTCTTTCTTTCTTTCTTTCTTTCTTTCTTTCTTTCTTTCTTTCTTTCTTTCTTTCTTTCTTTCTTTCTTTCTTTCTTTCTTTCTTTCTTTCTTTCTTTCTTTCTTTGTCTCTCTCTTTCTTTCTTTCTTTCTTTCTTCATTTCTTTCTTCACAGGCAAATTTGTCCGACATTCCATTTGAAAAGTATCACACGTAGAACCTCCAAACCTGGCACAATCATACTTCTATAGATGAAGTCTGGCCTTTTTATAATGACAGGTCATGCTTTTCAAAATTATGCAAATGAGGGCTAATTAAAGTTTTAAATCTTCAATATCTGATATCCTATAGTGGATGTGGTTCCGAGTGTATAGAATTTCTATCATAGCAAGGTAAAGGCCATCTGAAATGTTAAGGTCATGTCAAGGTCAAAGGTCATGTTACGGTCAAAGGACAATTTTGAGGTCAAAGACCACTTTCGGTGGTGGCTTTCTTCTAGCCATAACTTGGTCAATTTTATCCAATTTTGATCATGTTGGGCTTAAGCTGTACCTATTGTACACTGCACATTTTTTAAACTTACATGTGACCTCTAAAAGTCAAAGGTCAAGGTCATTTGGACCTTTGAAAGTTTCAGTCAGTCACAACCTGGCCAATTTCCATCCAATTCTTATCATGTTGGACCCAAATTGTGGTATTGCAACACTGTACATTTTTATAAGAACATGTTACCTCAAAAGGACAAAGGTCAAGGTCATTTTGCCCTTTAAAAGTTTCATCTTGTCATAACTCGGTCAATTTTTATCCGATTTAGTTCATGTTGGGCTTAAATTGTGGGTATTGTAACAGTGCCCTTTACATGTGACCTATAAAGGTGGAAGGTCAAGGTCATTTGGACTTTGAAATTTGCATCAAGCCATGAGCTAAATGTGATGTGAAGTACCGAAGGATAAAAGTTGTAGCATTTAATATTTACACTTTTGAAGGCACACAGACAGATTTGCTTCGAAGCAAATCTTCTTTTCTAGTTCATATCGTTTTTCATCACTGTTGAAATTAGTCAAAACAGGTGGATTTTGGTTTCCAGTCAGTTTTGGTCGGTTTAAGAGCAAAGGGTTAAGGTCCATATTCAACACTATCAAAGCAACATAGAAGTAAATCTTTTGTGTGTTTTCGGACCAAATCTTATATATGTACGTGAGATGTGGTAAACCGAACCATTGAGGGCATGTAACCAAACAGTGTCGGACATTTTTCAAGTGAAAGGTTTAAGGTAAAGTCGGAGGAGTTACATAGTACTAACTGAAGTATCTTTTTTGAACAACACTATTCCAGTAGGGATGGGCCGACTTCAACTTCAGTAAACAGTCACAGTTTAGGAAATGAAAATACATATAGTATGAAAATACCCACCAGATTATAAATGATTGAACACGTATGTATGTATGTATGTATATATATATATATATATATATATGTATATATATATATATATATATATATGTATACATACATATAATGTTGCTTTGTCTTGTGTATTTGTCTTAATGAAAGGAAACTTGAATACTCGGGGAGGAAAATGTCAGAAATCAGGGAAACCCTGTAATTAGTCCGTTCCTATATGTTTAACATCAAGGTGAGTGTTATCAAGTGCAGTATCAGTTGCACTAAAAAGTTTGAGCACTTTTTAATTTTAAAATATGGGAGAAAGTACATCGATGAGTTGAAAATATTGAAAACGTTATTTTGTGCTCAGGAAGCAAGTTAATTGTTATGCCACATAGCATCAATTTGAAATATAAATGAAATTTATTAAAGCCGTTTTCGTTCGTTTTGTCATAGACTACAAGCTTAAGAAGTGGGAAGAACAAAATCCCAAGGGACAAGTCAACATATGCACCTCATCATTTTCGCAGTCATACACAGAGAACGCTGACGGAGAAGAGATTAATGGTGGTGGACTTCTTTGTGAAGTATTAATAAAGATTGAAATACTAATTAGCAATCTGTACGATTTATACGTGTTTTATTCAAAAGAGTGCGATCGGGGAGCTGGGAAGCTCTGTATTAACCCCTCTCGCGGAAAAAGGGACGACATAAACAGAACAAAACAGACAATACCAAAGATACAAAAGAGGCACTAAACGGGACTAGGACAGATAGTTGGGCTACTGCATAAGATAATCATGAGTAAAAACTACATCAAAACAACTCAATAAGCTTACAATCTCCCACTTTTCTCAATAAATTCATGAACAGCTGCAAAAATAATGTAATTACTATTAAGAGATTAGGCTTTATTACCATAAACAACTGTTGCAGTAGTCAATGGAGCTAACGGAATAATTTTGCTGCTTAAGAACCCGCATGTTTTGGTACAAAGGGCATTTGAAAAAGTAATGAAAGGCATCTTCGGTACCTGTACCACAAGCGCGCGAAGGCGAATCAGCTACAGCAATCTTAAAAAAATGAGCGTTCAGACGGATGCAGCCCAGGCGCAGCCTTGTGTGTTTAACAGCAGTGTATCTGTTGCCGAAATACAATAGTTGTACATATTTGGCAGGATACTTCGGCGTCAATTTTGGTTTTAACTTCAATTGAGCAAAAGAAGCAGTGCTACGGATTTCAAAGGGCAGCTGATTCCACAAACTAACGGTAGAAGGAAAAAAAATATTGATCAAATGACGATGTTCTTGCCCGAAAAGGATAGATGTCTGGTCGGTGACGGGTGTTATGATTTACAGCTGTAGGTGGAGTTTCAGGAAGAAAATCGTGCAAATAAGAATGGATAAAATTGTGAACAATTTTTTACATGATAATAAATTTAGCCTTTTTTTTCGACGTTCCGCAAGTGTTTCCCACCTCTTCATAAAGTTTAGAAGTAGAAGTACCTTTCATCACACCAGTGACCACGCGGGCTGCAGCCGTCTGAATTGCTTCCAGCTTTTCAGCATTTGCCAGTGTCCACCCATACCATATCAGGCTTCATCCTGCCACCGTGTCCTGTCGAGAATTAATACTCGATTAACGGGCGAATAAAGCACATGCAGATACTTCAAAGGGTTTCCTGTCCAAATGGGTTTGCAAGCATTTAAGTTTATTTACTAGTTTATTGTTTTTTAAAATTTTTTTGAGCAATTTTGCTAATATGCTAGGACCATGTTGAATCGTTTTTGTTATACTTAGAAGTTTGTAATTAGATACATTCTTGATCTGGTGATTTTGAAAGAGAAGACAACGATGTGGAGCTGGAGGCGTTTTGCTCGAAACAATCATACTGCGGGTTTTAAGAGCATTGGATGAAATTAGCAATCTGTATATTTGTCAATGGATATTTAAAAAGGATTCAGGATTCAGGGATTACTTTATTCGACCAGATAAATATATAAATGAAACAACCAGAGAAAAAGTACATATAATCAAGTCAAATTAGCAAATGTCAAGCTTGAAGTTACAAATGAAAATTATCTTGGTCAGGGAGACGCACATTAAGGTCTTTGTCAAACCGCTATCATGTGTGCCACCCTACATACCTCTATATATAAAAGTAACAATACTAGTGATTATGAGTGTCAAAGATTAATCTAATTTACAAGAGATAAAAACATTTCCCAAGGTTCACCTGTAAAATTCAATTTGATCTGCAAATATAACAATTCTGGGTTGTACATTTTATTTGATAATTCGAAATAAATATTTTATCTATATAATAAGAGAAGCCGGAAAAAACTATGAGTGTGCACTTTTTCTGTAATTACTACAAGCGTTTCATTTACAATACATATAACCTATCCTATCAGAATAACAAAGACTCCATCACTTCTGTTGTAACTTTAATAGATCTGCCGATGCATTTTTACTTGATATAACGTATAAAAAGTGAGCCAATGTCGGTTCTCGTGAGTTTTTCTCTCCTTTTCCTTGAATTGAAGTTTGATATCATCTTTTGAATGCCACAAAGTGCCTTTTTTCGGGTGGGGTGGGGGAGGTTGAGAGTTACTGCGAGAGATTTTTATGTATTTTGAAATGATAAAACTGTTGACCCGTCCCAGCAACTGTTGCTCTCATAGCCAAATAGTAAACGTAACCAACACTTGACTTACTGTAATGTACAGGTCAGACGAAAGCTGTGATTGTTTTTATGTATTCCAAAGAAACACAAAGTCCAGCCTTGGCGGACAGGTTGACCTGTTTGGCTTGAAATATGATCGTAGGCGTTTGGGCGTATCCCCTCATAATATCTGCATTTGTTGGAGAAATAGGCTATTCAGAGTGTAAAAACATATGACCACCACCACCAACACCACCACCACCACCATCACACCACCATCAACACCACCACCACTATCATCATCATCATCATCATCATCATCATCATCATCATCATCATCATCATCATCATCATCATCATCATCGTCGTCGTCGTCGTCTTCGTCATCATCATCATCATCATCGTCATCATCATCATCGTCGTCATCATCATCGTCATCGTCATCATCGTCGTCGTCATCATCATCGTCGTCGCCGTCATCATCATCGTCGTCGCCGTCATCATCATCACCACCACCATCAGTGTTATTATTATTATTATTGTTTAATTTTATTATAATATCTTTGGAGGATTTATTTCTTCCCCTTTATCATACTTCAAATGATTTGTTTGTTATGCCAAGGTTCCTTTCGCACCCACAGCACCAAAATGTTTTGGAAAACAAGAATGCCTACAATACGTGAGGGTCGCGATTTGTTGCTTGTCACGAATTTTGCTTGAGTGAACCTCCATTAGTGAATCAACGTGACTTAGTGAAAGCCAAAGGATTTAAAAATATACTTTTAAAATGTGCCAGTAACACAGAGCATTAAAAAGATCGTCGAGTTTAATAACAGCTTTGTGTGTAACTTCCGCGAAACATCGAACGGTTGAACCCCGTCATGGAGTCTGAGTTTCGAGACAGGCGAATAAAAGCTTCATCTCACTGAAATTTCATCATCATCAGAGCTTGATATGAATGCTTCTCAGATTCTGTGTTATGCGCATGCAGATAAGCCTATATATACACACGTACACATGCACACATCACATGTAGACAGGTCAGAGGTGACTTTCAACCGCTTGATGAACGCCCGTTATTCTCAAAATTTGGTTGCTGTCCTAAATGGCTGCAAGGAGGTCAGGGGTTAAAGTCAGGAGGGCATAACTTCCTTCTGAGAATTCAATTTTCTGCCAAAAGACTTATGCAATCTACCTATAGGCGCTTTGTCCTCCGTGACCATGACATGCTTTGAGCTTTGTGGTGTTTGCCGAATAACTCTGAAGATTAGGTCTGCAGTAAATGATCAAGACATTAGGCCAAATTCGATAATTTAATATTTTACCATAGATGTGTCCCGAACGATGTCTGTCTCACGTACAGCGGGTCACGTGACTATAAATACAAACATGTGATTCCACTAGAATGTGTGTCAAGTTCGTTTCGCGTTAATAATGCTGTTTTCTTAAACTGATTGAGCAATGTTGCTATATGATTTAGGGATTTCGCTATAGGACTTGGCGATATCGCTAAATAACACAGTTAGTAATATCGCTAAATAACACAGTTAGTGATATCGCTAAATTATTTAGCAATATCAATAAATCATTTAGCGATAACGCTAAATGTATTTCCGCTTCCTGTCCTATTTTTGTTCAATAAGGCTGCTGATTTTGAGGGAAGTGCGATGGCTTCATACTCCCACAATTTCCTGTCCAGAATTAATCGTATTCTCGGGCATTGTCAATGGGTTTATCATCATACTGCGAAGACATTGTATGTTTGTCAAACATAACAATCAGACCTACAAGTCGAAATGTTTGCTCTTTCGCGCCAATCCCTATACAGGTACAATGCAATTATCCAGGATGCACCGATTCATTTATTTAGCGATATCGCTAATACAACTTATTTGGCGATATCTTTAAATCATTAAACGATATCGCTAAATTATTTAAGGATATCTCTGAATCATTAAGCGATATCTGTAAATGATTTAGGGATATCTGGAAATGAGACCATTTAGCGATATTGGTAAATTATTAGGCGATATCGCTAAATGATTTAGTGATATCGCCAAATAGGACTAAATGTCCTTGCCACAGCCTCACAATATTTACAGATCCATAAGCACAACACAGCCAAACTGTCAGCTAAGCAGGCAAAAAGTGTTTTTTTTTTTTGGTAGAGCTGGAGTAGCCGTCTAAGCTGTTAGCTCAGCCGACGATGGAAACCCTGTCTGCTTAGCACCCTGCCCCGCCTCTTGCTTCTGAGCCAGGAACGCAAAATACAAAGAATATCAAAATATTCTTCATGGTTGAATTTTTATAGCTGTGCACATTCGGAATGCAATTTTTATGATATATTGTTGCTGTTTACCAATCACACCGGCTAAGCCAACACGGTCGTCGACCAACTCCATGTCAACTCTGTCCGCAAGCCTACTGAGATTCTTATTGATAGGTTCCTACCTCCACCATTTGTTAGAACTAAATGAAAATTGATACTGGTTATAAAGGAGATAGGGAGGGTGCATTATAGTGTAGCCCTCCTTGCCATCAGACTTTATGTACAGTCCTAGACAAACGCCATGACGTACATTTTCTTATCGGTGTCGTACTGAAAATGAATTTGATTGCACTTGATAATGTTATTTATTTGATCAGTGTTCACCCTGCAGTTACAAGGCAAGACGGTCATACTTCAACACAAAATATGACTCACGGTCATTACGTTTTCATCAGGACAGCTTAAAAAAAAGAGCAAGCTAAAGGTGTGCTGAAAAGTAGCAAAGTATCTGTCAGATATTCAAAGTAAAGTATTTTTAAGTTCCACGTCTTTATTCTAGTCTGATGGAAGAAATCATACAAGCACGCGCACAAACACCTCAGCTTTGGACATTGACACTATCCAGCATATACATGAGGTGATGGTAGACCGAATGATTGCCACAGAGTGGACAGATATGTGTATATTTTTACTAACAAGAATTAGTAATGTTTTTGTTCATAACTGCTTTAGATATTTGAAGTACAATGACATGCTCCTTAAAGTGTGAGCGGGTTGGGGTGGGAAAGAGGAGGCGAAACATGCGCAGTTGACTGGCATTTGACATTGATGTTTATAAACGTCGGGTACTAAATAGAGCATGAACTTTCGGAGTGTCAGTGCAAGTTCACATGTATTCAAAATTATTGTGAATATGGTGCTGTAAGAAACATGAAAAAGCATTTAACATCAACACGTGTCATGTTGATCAGTATTTGGTCATTGAGAACGTTTTGTTGAGATTTAAAAGAGGCATATAGGCCTTACTGGTAGTTGATAAATCAACAGAATCGACCGTTTAGTTTGCCTTTGATGTGTCTCTTTTCACGTGTAAGCACATGTAAAAATACTATTTTAAATCACGGAACTGACTGTAATCTATGAAAACCACGTTCTTTCTTACCCCTATAAACTTTTCGTACGCTTACGTTATATTATAACGTAAGCGTAAGCGAAGTTCAAAAAGTTAAGAAAGAACGTGGTTTTAGATTACAGTGTGTTCAATGAATCAAATATATTCCAAGTTCATAATTAATGATCATTTATTAGCTGTTTCAGAAAGGCTAGCACAGATTGCATCTTAACGCTCAGTGTTCCAGGTTTTGGATTGAGTCCCCGACTTTTCTCGAAGCGTGCAGCACCCACAGCACCTTGAAAAGCTGGGCATTGACCGGGGACATAACTTTTTACTTGGAATACAAACATACTTGTGCCTGAATGAAATATGTTTTTACGAATAATTTGGCTTTGGAATCACAGTAGCAATTTAGATGAAGACGATCATCGCTGTATGTAGCAAATACAGTGTTAACTGCATTTCTATTGTGCTTCAACACCTATGAATTCCAAATTTACAATCTTATATAATTCTGAACCCAACTTTTTTTTAGTTGTATGGTATCGTCAGAAAAGTGTCCGTCTCAATGAAATCGCTGTCAATATACCGTCTGCGAATAAAAGGAAAACCACGTGACGAGAAAATTGAGGTCCATACTGCAAGAGAGAAGCCTCAAGGCCTGGCCTTAAAGTTTTAGTTGTTGACGTTATGGTCCTTCACTGGGATTGCTTGTTACTAGGAAAGACCGCCGGAGAAAAGTACGTTTCTCCCAGTGTTCACGAATGTTCATCTTGAACAAAGCAGGTTACCTCTGTTAAAATGAAACAATGAATAAATGAATGAATGAATGAATGAATGAAAAAATAAATAAAGGCTTTTCGCACATACTGTCCCAGATTATGTGACCATTTACTTCGGAAATACATATAAAACGAAGGAAAAGAAAAAGAAAAAAGAGAAAGAAAAGAAGGAAAAGAAAAGAAAGGTGAAAACCCCCAAACCATCAGGAGAAGCTTGACTCTTGTTATTTGGTTGTACGGTATATTTTTCTCTTGTGCTCATTGGAGCAAGACGCCTGCACGACACTGCTTTTATTTTTAGTTCGTGCTTGTTGTCGGAAAAAACCCGTGACCACAATGCTGGGGGATCAACGAGCACAATCACCACTTCCCCTTCAAACACGAAGCAATATACCAGTGCCCTGAGCACTGCCAAGCTTTCCAGGCAGTAGCGCACAACAATCGCAAGAGAGATGGGCGCCAAACTCCCGTTTGCCGGATTATTGCTGGTATTGTGCGTGAACCTTGTGTTTGCATGGTCCCAACCGGAACCTCACGGGTAAGTGAAAAATTACAAACATAATAAAAATTAAAACGATTTCGTATAAACATTCTTTGATGGCTTATAACTTGTAGTTATATCAAGCTCATTTTAAGTTTCTATATTTTTTTCTCGGATGTATAGATCGGTACCTTGCAACTTTATTTGTCCCGTATATGACGACAGCTGCAGCAAAATGCTAGAGAAAATAAGAAATACAAATATAATGATTCCAAGCAAACGTGATCCACATGGTCACGTTGAGTGTACACGTGCGGCGGTGACTCAGCACTTTTCCGCGCAAATCGGTTGACTGCAACCAGGATTGTATGTAAACGTATTTCTCGCTTTGTTATTCTTTAATGGTAGTTTTGTTTTTTGCGGGGGTCATTTTTGCTGACGATGACAAAGATAATATGTACTGCATCCTTGTCGTTCCAAAGGTTTTAATGCGAATTTTTTCAAAACCACGACAAGCAAATATACATTTCCTATTGAAAACATTGCATGGGGGGGTGGGGGGTGGGGGTGGGGATGGGGGTGGGGGCACATACTCAACATCGGGGTGTGTGTGTGCTGCGGACATTTTATACAATACCCTATCTTAATCCTACACCAGATGTAAAAAGGTACCCTTTCTTAATCCTGTAATGTGTTGAAAGGAGTGCTGCATTGGTGCATCCTTGTGCATTTTGGAGACCAACATTCCAATTTTAAAGAAGTTTTAGCATATTCTTACGTCTCACAAAAATCCCCCCGCCAAAAAAAAAAAAAAAAAGAAAAAAAAAAACAAAAAAACTAATTATATCCTATATATCCAGCCTATATCCAAGATCTATACATTTGTTTGAAAAATGAATAAGACATTCAGTTCATTCAAATAATTGTTACCCCTATCCTAATCCAGCATTGTACATTTTTTTTTGGGGGGGGGTTCTAATCCTGGGCTGGCAGATTTGGGACTTTTCCAAACGATAAATGGAACGTTTTGACTGGCCCTGGGGAACAGCCATCATATTCATTGCATACTTCCTTATTAAAGTCATAACAAGTTATTGTCAGTAGTTTATAGGAACATGCCAATCTAATCACAGTGACACAAATGTTTCCTTAATTTTTTTCCAAAAAAAAGTAATATTGAACGAGTAACCATAGTGTGGTGAACATTTATGGGTGCCCGGTTCAGCGGCTAGCTAGTCCCCTTCTTCGTCTGATTATAATACAGCGTTGAATAAGTATGTATTGCAGAAAGATAACCCTCAGTATCATTACCATATATTTCCAGTGCAGGATACGATGATGTATTGAAGAGTAAAGACAATTTAAGCGCGCTCATGAGCAACGTCTCTCTAAGCACAGATGGAGAATTTTAAACAAATTTGCGCAACAAGAACTCAATGAAACGACAGAATTTTTATGTGCCGCATTGATATCATGCATTATCTTACACTACCATCGTACATACAAGGTGATGATTCTGTGTATAAGTTAACTTACACATTTTCCCTCTCACTCGGAGCCATTTAATACAGCTTTATGATATATTTCGTTGTGTTTATGGATACATACATACATACATACATACATACATACATACATACATACATACATACATACATACATATATATACTCACAAGTACATACATACGTAAGACGGTAAGTGTAAAAGATGTTGAAATGTTTCAAATCAGAAATTTGACGTGTTTTTTTCTCTGTCCTTGAATTAAATCAGCATTTTTAAGCAGACGACATTTGACATCCTGTCAATTTTGGAGACTGGCAGATAAGCCACTTGTAACAACGATTTACTCTCTCGCTTTCTTCTCTCCCGGTCCCTACGGATCCATCAATTAGCGTATTGCCTCACAAAGCACAATGTATATCAAACTCAGTGAACTATAACAATGGACTACAGGGATGGCGCTGAACCAGGATTCGAGATGATCAAATTTAATTGAATAATGGCATTCGCGGAATTAACGGACATAACATCGGAAATGCTGATAGTTTTTAATCAATGGTCATAATTTTTACAGTGTGATCAAATTTGTCATCTCCAATTATGCACAGTTCATTTAACTGAGTGTTGTCAAATTGAACATCTCTCTATCTTTCTCTCTCTCCCTCACTTTCTCTGCCAAATAATTTGCATTAACTTTTGTACCACTTGGCAACATATGGAAACATTATCATTGCACAGAATACCGCCTGCGTTGTCTGTTTCAGTTGGCACCTCATTCATGTCATTCATGTCATTATTGCTTGTTTTTCGTAAGCAGCAATAGGTTTCGTCTAAAATAAACATGTTTGCAAAACTCCAGTTGATGACACTCTGAAAGTGTTACTACCATTAATTCCAAAAATGCTAGTTTCACACAAAATTGTTAGCATTTTACACAGTGATACCAGCCTGATGGGCATTATATGTATGGAATATATTTTTGACACCAGTCTTTGACACAGGGCTTTTTGCACCGGGGTGATTATATACATATTTTTTATTTGCATAGAGACTTGTATTATTCACCATGCATACAACTTGTGCATTTGTTCTGAATTACTGTTGCCTTGGATCTTCTCACTACGAAAGAACTGTGGGCCTATGTAAAGGGAGACGGTACCCCCCCCCCCCCCCGATCAGGCTCAAAGACCGAGCACCTGATGTGATACGTGTTCTTTCGTATTTCCCTATTTTCTTTCTTTTTAATTTGCACCAATGGGCTACATGTTAATACAAAGTACATATTGACAATGGAAGTTTTACACGTGATGTGTTTAAATGAACTATATGTATATTTCAGTAAACAGTTGATGAAGCTATGTACGTCAAAATTTTGCGGAATGCAAAAAGAAGAAAAAAAAAAAAAAATTTACCCAAAGTAGATCCACAGCATGTTTAATCATTCTCCACGTTAGACGTATTGAACAGAGTCAACCTCACTTTTATAAACATTTTTTTCTTTTCGATTTTTCATTTAAAGAATTTGATAAGCGTGTTGCATTGTGCACAACTGTGTGAAGAATTAGGAACTGAAAACTTCACTTTTAACATTTTCCAGTATATATTTTGGGTAAACATTTTCCAATTTTGACTAATATTTAGAACGTTATTAAATTATTACAACCGAGCTTTTGGACTTATTCTGAGTTTCAAATGACTGCTTCGGTGTGATAATTTCTTTTCTTTTAAATAAAAGTGGAAGTATAATTGCAAAATGCATCATCACCTTTGTTTCAATGTCTTCAGAATTAATGAGTACAGAGATTTTGCTACTCGTACTGAACAAATTTGAATTATTTAAGAAAGCATTTAGCAATTACAACTGAAGGCATCACATAAGGATCACCTTTCACTGCAAATTTACACACACACGGTATCAACGCTGCATGGCAGTGGTAGCCATGCGAGTCCATATACACCGCAAATCCAGCGAGAAGACTGTCCAATTGTCACCTGATGCACACCAAGGTCTCCTCTGGATAGAGCGGATTAAAGGCATCCTACCCTGGTTTCAGATGACAGAGTCCAAACCCCGATGAGCAGGCATTACAAAACTTAACAGCCAATCTAGCCTCCAGATCTACTCCCATCACGTTGTCTATGGAGATCAGGGGCAGGAAGAAAACGAAATGCAGGAGCCACAGGGACTCACGATGTTCCAGGTCTTTTATATGGTCCGGCATTTAATACAGGTTATTGCGGTCCCATTTACCCCACTGGAGTCCCGGCAAACATTTCATAAGTTAGCCTCTAGGTGCAACTGCCTTGGCTCTAAATCAAAACAGTCAGCCCCTGGTTATGGTTGGCATCTGGGTTTAGGGCACATGTGACAACAACAGTACATAACTTGCAGTTCCAAGACAGCTCCCAAGGTCATATAAGGTCGCGAAAGAGACTGATGAGTTCCGTCCATTGCAAGGTAACCAGGATATCGAAACTGTAATCAATAAAACACTGCTTTCATTGCCATGATGATGACAGACGCTGTTGCTCATGACGAGAAAGACAGTGGGTTATGTATGGTGACTAGCACTAAAGAATTGATATGAGAAGTCTTAGGTCCAGTCAAGTGCTAATTAAAAGTAAGCATAGGGCCTGTACTCAATGATCTATTTAGGAGATAATTGAAATGAAGTCCAGCATTGTACATTTTGTTAAGAACCAGAGTGATTTGGCGACCATATGCATATGGTTTGTGGACTGGTGCTTGAAGGATACATTATATATTTATACGCAAAGTATTATGGGTCCCGGTTGGTAACGTCGCTTCAAGTTGCTTGCCTGCCATCGGACATAATATTTAGAGGGCAATGAAAAAGTTCTGCCGAAAAATGTAATTATTGGATTTGAATGAAAAAAATTTGCAAGCCCGCCTTTTTTAATAAAACAATTCATTTATTTAACACAAATATGTCAGAAAATTTATAATTACCTCGTGAATGGGGGGTAGGTTAACAAAGAAATTTTTTGGCGTTTTAATTCTCAATTGCACCCTTAACCGATGTGACACTGTCACAGTTATATCGGAGGTGGATTGACTTTATTGTGGTCTAGCTTCATAAAGGTGTCATCAAAATTCAGTTGAGCGACAAGTCAGGTAAATTAAAAATGTAAAGTAGACATTAATTTTTTGCTTTTCTTTTACTGAAATAGTGTACATTTAAAATGCCATTTAGGTCTATCAATATTTGGTACATATTGTGTCTATAGCAATTTTAATTCTGTTTTGAAGGTGAGAGGATTGATTTAAATCACTGTTATGTTTTTATAGGTTACCACTTGTCAAAAGTCGCACTTTTATTGAATTACTTCACATCAGTATTATGTACTGAGAATCAGACTTTGATGTATTCTGTCATTGCGAAAACGGAAATTCTGAAGGCTTTTTTGTACTTTGGGGTCTGTACTTGCACAATTTATCAGGACGATGGCTTCGTATCACTCTATCTTCAGTTGGTTGTTCTCTATCAACATGTGTTGTTCCATTGCTCGTACTTACTTCAGGGGTAATTTATTTCAAGCTAGGACAGAACCAGGGCACTTTATGCAATAACCTGGCCGAACATATCCTCCACAGATCGCTGTCTAATCAACTGTAACCTTACAATATTTCTTTCGCCATAATAGCATGATTCGCTGTGCTAAAGAATAGTTTCATTTATACATTTTCTTTAATCCAGTTAAGTAATTTCAGAGTTTCTAACGTATAGTGGTAGATCCCATTCACATATAATTGTCGAAAAAATGGACTGTACAAAATACTCGAGTGTGCGTGAACCCCCCCCCCAAAAAAAACCCCGTCCCAAAATAACCCAAAAAGCCAAAAGGACCAAAACAAAACAAAAAACGAACCCCCCAACCCCCAAAACGAACAACCCCCTCCCCAACCCCCCAAAAATTGTTTTGCTCTGCAAACTTGAGAAGAATCAAATTACAAAAAAATAATTTAGAGTACTTGAAAATTGAAGCAATATTCTTTTTGTAAAAAATCTAAACAAGATACATTTACAACAAAGAAAGTCTGTTTCAAACAGCTTTTACTTTTTCAGCATTTCTATATTTATTTACCTTTCTTAAAAGCTGCCTGCTGAAACGATGCAGTCATATTCTTTATCGCCTGATACTTCACTATCAGCAATGTAGTCTGGATGCAGTATCATTGCCGTAAATCTACCGAAGACGTCCTTCATTCTGAACTCGGTAAAACAAATTGAATGGCGAATATAGTTTTTGTTTTTTTTGTTTTTTTGTTGTTGTTTTTATGTTGTTTATCATCAGAATGTTCGTATCAATTAGGCTTTTAGAGAAAAGGAATTGAGTGTGCATGTTACCACAGTTTAGAATTTTCTATTGGCCCTTTCTGTTATATACTTCCAAACCTTCTATTCTGAACCAAAACGTAGCCATTGACAATGTCACTTTCTAGAATGTGTTTTCTCTTGATGTGAAGTTTCAACATTATCAGGAAAAACTGTCCTTCTTGAAAACCTCTGTAAATAAACAAAATTGAGAGCATTGATTCAGAAGCAAAATTAACATTGAGCATGTACTATTTAGAACGTCGGTATCTAATCCCATTTTTGGCACAATTAGATATTAAACCGATAATAATTATCCTATATTAGACTGGTAGATCTTGGACGATCAAGTCACAGCTTCTTTATCTGGAAGCTTTCAGGCTGTTAACACAGCACTTGTCAATTCTTCCCCTTCCAGTTTTTGTAATTTGTCCAAAGCAAGTAATTGAAGGTCACTTTGCCCGAGTGGAATTAAAATAAATTTTCGTATACTTGAAACAAATCATTGAAATGTCACATGATGTTTTAAATTGAGTGTATAGGATATTATTAACCGTTTTAGGAGCAACGTATGTACTCGTCAAGTGGAAAGGACCGGTTGGTACATGAAGCAGGTTTCAGCCATATGCTGGACGGACGTCCAACAACCTTGCCACCAGCGTCACCGATGGCGCCGCGGCTCTGGACGCTGGGACTGGTTTGACCGTTACGGTGAACCACAATGTACAGTTGGCAGGTAAAACACACATTTACTCTAAAAGAAGTATTTCTGACTTAAAAGTTTCGTTAAGACACGATATACGTCGTGTCTAGAATATTCTTACCAACAATCTGATTTATAATGGACATCTGATATCCCAAACGGGAGAAAATGGATAGCATAATGAGTTTGACAGCATAAGCTGAATGTAATTTTACACACTTTTGAGCATAAAATCCGACCGTGATTAAAAAAAAAATAGGTAGACTTATCTTCAGCCAATATCAAACCACTTCCTACTGACAGTGGATTGATTTAGGAATATGGGTACTTCTGATGCATAAATTCAATTTTCAAAGTATACCAGACGATTTGTTCATGTACAGCAAAGCAAACCAAAGCCCACCTGTTTCTCTTAAAAGAATTGTTCTTTACGTCCTCTTGTTTACTCCTTTTCTGGGATTAATAGAGTGCGTATGCCCTGCTTCCCAATAGATTGATTGAAATCTGTAGTACGGATCTGAAAAGAAAACCATTGTTAAGCAGCACGTCAAAATGGGAAAATATAACAAAGACCCAAAAATAGATCTTTGTGGAACGTAACATTTAATAAGAGGAACAAGTATGGGGGAGCCTTGTATAACACAACATTTGATTGAGAAAACTTCAAAATTTCGATTTAAAAAGTAAACTTTTTGTGCTCTGCCAATTCAATACCTATTGAATGATCAAAGGGAAATTCCTCATATTGCATTGTATGGAATTCGGTATCCACACCCCCCATGGCTGCACTCGAGAGTGGTCATTATTTAAGGGTGGTCTTAATTCTGAAGCTGTACATTTATGTCTACTGGAAAAAATCATGCTTACCAAAAAGACTGAACTTTTTTATGAAGTACTTTTAATATAAGGTTTCTTTCTCTCTCTCTGTATATATATATATATATATATATATATATATATATATATATATATATATATATATATGTGTGTGTGTGTGTGTGTGTGTGTGTGTGTGTGTGTGTGAGCGTGCGTGGGTGTGCATGTTTATGGATATGTATACTGCCAATCAGGAATCAGAGAACTTTTTGTTCTATCCATAAATAAATCAATAATATATATATATGTATATATATATACATATATATATACATATATATATATATACATATCAGCATACAAATGTATTGCGAAATAGTCATTTATTAATGCACATATACATATTTCGATCAGCAGACTTGTAAAAAGGTGGCAACTGACTGTCATCACACACACACACACACACACACACACACACATTAGTTATATGATGTTACCTTTCCATCACCTTTGCCAAGACCTTCTTGTCTGGCCACAATGCCCGACAGAATGAGTTGATACTTGATTGTATTGAAGACCTGACGGCCCAGAGGCGCCTCTACTTGGTCCCTGAGGATTGGGGGTGGGGGTGGATGACTTACTTTCTCCTCGGGGGCCATTTCTGGTCAGCTCTAAGAGTTGGGAACTCTGTTGACTTTCGTCTGAAGATACTGTTTTAGTGATATGTGCACTACCTGTACTACAAAATTTGTTTTCTAAGCTCTCCAAATCTCTGCCAAGATAAGGACGATTTATATGTGAAACTTGGATTCCCAAGAGAAATGTTGGAAGTAGGGCTGGTCGTGTTGCCTCGAAACTGACCTTTTCCAAGATGGCATCTGGCAGGTCAAATTGCAGACAGAAGGAGGACAGTGGCAGTCAGGCAATCACTGCTTGACTGCATGGTGTGGAGCCTGAGACTGCGTCACCTTCTCCCTTGTTGGGTAGAGGCCAGAAGATGGACTCACAGAACTATTACATAGCAGCCTAGGATGACCTTGAGCACTGTTAGGGTTGTTGTCAACATCTTGGTCGAGTGTGTTCTCATGAGAACACATGCAGGTTTTTTGCTGGGTTCGGGCAAGTGTCTGCTCTGTGAGCAGTCCTGGAGGAAGAATGAGAGTACGAAGTGTAAGTAAACTGCTAAATGCCAGGCCAATGAGTGTGACTCCACTGAATCTTTTACCCAAGCAATGCCACTAAAGAAGTGGAAGCAAACCCATGCAGCTCGCACGCACACTCAGTTGGTTGCTGCTTCTTCTCCTTCCCCCCTCCCCCCGGGAATAGGGAGAAGAGGTGGCATAGTCGCAAGTTGGGATGCAAAGGATCTACTCTGGATGGCCAGGATTCACAGCACCCAGGTTCCTGAGGATCAGCTGATGTCCAGCTATTTCAGGCAAGGGGAGTTTTCCATCAGCCAGATGTCCAAGGGAAATGGTACCCTGCCCGGAAGCAAATTTATTTTTTACAGTCACTTCCAGTGGATTTAGACTGGGAAGAGGAGGATGCAAAGGTGCTAAAGGCCATTTCAACATTCTTGGACACCTTCAGGAGATGAGAGGAGGATGCTAGAGGCTCTGTTCTCACAGTGTCCTACTCTCATGTCTCATTGGTGGCTGTGAGGTTCCTCTTGGATGACCTCCAGCAGTTGACACAGATCTCAGAGGGGTTCTGGGACTGGCTTGGTCAGGCAGCCTTGGTCACAACCTTGACGTGGGAGAATGATCATGAATTCAGGATGTCTTGCACGCCAGAGGCAAACTTTCATTTATTACACAGCGGCACTCACCTCCAGGGTCAGTTGCCTGACCCGATCTACCGCTGAGAGCACATGGGGCCTCTCCTCTCTAGCATGCTGTTGGAAGGAGAGATGGCAGGCATTATTGGTCGGGTGCAGGACTTTTGGGCTCACTGTGCCGAGCACACCAGGATGAAGGCTTTGACCAACTCTGTTCAGTCCCTTTCCACCTCGGCCGCAGCCACTGCAAAGCATGGCACCCAAAACAAGCCCACTCACCACCTGGCTCAAGCTGTGCTCCTGGCATTGCAAGGGCCAAGGAAGAGCATGAAGTAAATTGGGAAGGGCAAAATGCCAGCAAAGTCAAGGCGTTTGGGTAGCCTCAGGGTTCTTGACTCTTGCCTGCTGAGCTACAGCATCTCAGGGTTGCGCTCAGCAACCGCTACAGACATCTCAGCTGGCAGTTGCCTTTTTGCCTTTTTCTCACAATGGGAGTCCATCACAGATGATCTATTCATCTTAAATGCCATGAGACTCAGCTATTCACAGCCTTTCAGCAAAGATAGGCCTCCGTTATGCCAACAAACCCAAGTGGTTCCCCCCCTTAAAGGAGTCTGAAGCATCAGCATTTCTAGTGATGGTGTTAAAGCTATGGAGCAAGAACACCATAGGGTGGATGGAGGATCCTGGGTTGCAAGGCTTCTACGACCTACTCTCCAAGCTGGATGGAGGCTGGCATCTGGTTATAGACCTGTCATTGCTGAGCAAGTACTTGCACATTCCGTCCTTCAGGATGGAGACTCCAGAGTCAGTGGTGGCTGCTTTGGGGCCCCAGGAGTGGGCTATGTCTTCGGATCTCAAGGACATGTTCTTCCATGTACCCATTGTGAAGACTTCACAGATGTATCTGCAGTTCGCATTCTCACTCCAGGGCTACTTATTTAGGGTACTTCCATTCAACCTTGCCACAGCTCCTCTTGTGTGCTTCCAGTTCACGCAGGTAGTAGCTGTGTACCTTCAACAGAGGGCAGGGTGCATTCATGTGTTTTTGGACATTGGGCTGATTTGGGCACCATGGCACCTGAATTTGCTGCTTCACATATAGACAGATCACATTCACCATGTACATGGACTTATCTCAGTCGGGCTTGGGAGCTTACATGGAGGGCCAGATGGCATTGGGCCTTTGGCCAATGCATGGCAAGTCCCACCACAAAGAGTGGTTAAATCATTTGGAACTGGAGGCAATATGCTTAGCACTCCTCCACTTTCAGGATGTAGTGGAGCACAAACACATTCTCATTACGTGTGACAGCAGGACCATGATGGCCTACCTCAACTGGTAGGGTGAAGTGCACTCCCAAAAGTCAGATACATCACCTGATGGTGCTCTGCACATGACATCTGCATGCATGATTGGTCCCTGGGCCTTCTGGAATCAAGCGTTGAGCCACTAGTATGTCTACCAGCATGGCCAAAATGTTTGGTATAACTAGAGATGACTGTGTTCCAGAGTAACCCTGAAGTGCTCAACCTCCATGCTTGGCAGCTGTCACACAGCACATACATGACAGAGGTTTCTAAGAATCAGTCACAGATAGAATTGCTTGGAGACTCTTCTCCAGGATTTTACTCAGCTCAATGGAAGATGTTTTCAGATTGGTTCACAGGTCAGAAAGTACACCCATGGTCTCTACATAACGCAGACTTCTAACTGTGCCAGTGGGAGGTCCCTGGTAAGAGGTCAAGAACTGTGGAGGGGTTTTGTTCCACTATCTCATCCACCCCTGGCAAACATCCCAGACATTCGCATAGGGAGTGATTCTTGTCTGTCAGTGCTCATACCTTCCTTCTACATGGACAGACCAGCAGATAGGCAGGTCCTACCATGGTGGGATATCCCACTGTTCTTAGTCATGCTGAACAGATAGCCTTTTGAGTGCCTAGAGAACCTCAACAGGGTAGACCTCAAGTACTCAACTGAGAAAACTTGTTTTCTCTTAACAGTTCCTTCTGGAGCTTGAAGAAGTGAGAACCACTCTCTGGCCCATGACCAAATTCAATGGCCACCAGCCCACTGGCAGGTGACCCTAAGACCTCACTTGGGCTTCCTTGCAAAGAACCAAGTGGCTTGAGGTACATCTATGGCCTTTAGGTGTTTTACCATCCATGCCATATGTATATGGCTCTACAAGCTCAGGAAAGACCCTTGTGCCTGCTGAGAGCTCTGCATTGGTATCTCTCCTGCTCTCTCTGGCATCAGGGGTCAGAGGTCTGGCCTCTTTTTGCCCCTGGGTAAGTCCCAAAAAGAACAGGTCTGCCAACATACAATCTCATTGTGGATTTAGCAGACCATCCTGAAGGCGTACAAAAATGCTTTGGACAGGCCTTCTGCCCTGAAGCTAGTTTTGACTAAATCTCACGAGGTGCTACCCTTTATTGCCTCCTGGTGATGCCTAAGGAACATCACTGTTGTCGCTATTATTGGGGCATGTAAGTGGCTATCGTTTACAATTTTTGCCCAGTACTAACTGCATGGCTTGATTGTGCTGGAGAAAGGCATTTATGTCTTTGCTGGTATAGAAGGCTCCATTGCATAGGTTCCTGATATTTATCAGATTTCCCTTGTCCCCTCATGGCAGGATTCCTGATACTTCTCAGTTGGACTTCCTTTGTCCCCTTAGCCAACCTGTTCCAGTTTACGATACCCTTGAAATTTACACTCAGATGTAGTCTATAGGTTGGCATACCTATAGTAGGCCTAGACCTTGTCTTGGCATCTGCGAGGCCGAGAGCCAGCATACCTTTTGCAATGGGCACTGCTTTACAGAACCATATGACCTGCACTCACCATGTTTTCCATGATTGACTAGTTTTGCTATATCTCCAGGACCCAAAAGTGGATATATACAGCAGCTGCCTTATGGCAGACTGTTCTGAAGTTAGTGGGCGGTTTTTGAGGGGACCAATTGGTTGTGCCGTGCTGGTCGGTTATGAGTTTTCCAGGATTAGGCCTGGATTCTGCTGTTGACAGCCTCACGTCTACGGACTTCTGAGGTTTTCCCAACAGAGGTTGCCTCCTCACTGGGACCAATAATACCCCTAGGCTGTTGATCCCGGTGGTTAGTCAGTATGCATGTATTGTTACATCCTCCTCCAATGCATTTGTATATCAGCAATGGTGGTTGAGCGGTAACGTTATGTAACTAATACATGAATATTTTTAGTAATTTCGGTATTAGTGAGTATACTTACCTCTCTACCACCACAAAAGCTTTCTTGACCACCCGTTTCCTCTTCACCGGTCACGTCCACTGACTAATCACGAGCAGGAATAGGCACACATCCGCACTGGAAGTCCCCTACCCCCCCCCTCCAAACAAAAAAAAAATTGAGTGGAGGCGTCACCTGGATCGTCAGATCTTCAGAACAAACGAGTCCAAACTCAATTTTGTCGAGGTCGAGGTAATTATACTCACTAATACCGAAATAAGTGACAATTTCACTTATATATTGAGAGAGAGAGAGAGAGAGAGAGAGAGAGAGAAAGAGCGACCATTCACTTTATCCTGATCAGTTCCGTGATGGTGTCTCAACTGAGAATGAGGAGAAATGATATGTCACAAAATCGTCCCGACATTCTGTTTTTATAAAAGCATCACTGGATTATTTCTCACACTTATTCTGAACTCACCTTGAAACCAGAAATAGTGACTTAAAAATCAACCAGAGTACCCTCCCCCCCCTTTCGTAAACCACCCCCGGGGCTTGCCCAAAGTGGTCACATTAAGCAGCCGCTCTCTCAACGGATGGCAATTAACATTGAAAATATTCTACTATGGATCTTGAAAAGGCAGGTGGTCCTCTCGTTGAAGTGACTTCTTCATTGATTAATTGAATAATTAGCGTACATCCAGCTAATACAAAATATAGAAGTACTATAGCCAATTAAAAATGACTGAACTGCTGTACAGAAAAACCTGCATACAATGCATACCTTCTTTGAATTTTCTTGATTTAGGTATCACCACAAAGTGCCAATGGCCAACGACGTAACTTGCCCGACCCCTTCACCCCATCCCCTTGAAAAAAATCACCATTACACGATGCATAGAAAGTACCGTGCACCGGTATCTGGTTTTCTGACGACACTAGCTCTAAAGATCGAGTGACGGTGACTGCGGCTACCAGTGTACTTTTGGCAGTCATACAGAGTTCAGAACACATTTTCAGCACATTGTTTCCCAAATGTGATCATCTACTCGTATTTCGTCACAACTGACAAAACATTGATTGATAGCACAAAGCAGAGGAGAATTTCAAACTTTATACATACCGTCAGCACAGGATCCTGCAGATGCGGTTTCTAGATATTTGTAAACATGGACTGATTTAAGGCCTAGTATCTTAATATTAATATTAGGATAATCTTCTTTAAATTCATTACAGCGGTTCCGGTTTCACCGGAAGTTAATCTACAAATCGACAGCTGTAATTGGCTGTTAGATCCCATATATATAGAACTCAGATTGTAATTTTCAGCACTTGAAATTTTTGCCTCAGTCATTGTACTTGGATCAACAATAAAGAAGATATTATTCTTCTTTATTGTTGATCCAAGTACAATGACTGAGGCAAAAATGTCAAGTGCTGAAAATTACAATCTGAGTTCTATATATAGGATCTAACAGCCAATTACAGCTGTCAATTTGTAGATTAACTTCCGGTGAAACCGGAACTGCTGTTATGAATTTAAAGAAGATTATGCTAATATTAATATTACGATACTAGGCCTTAAATCAGTCCATGTTTACAAATATGTAGAAACCGCATCTTCAGGACTCTGTGCTGACGGTATGTATAAAGTTTGAAATTTGTCCAGTTGTTTCCAAATCCACAATTGGTGGATTAGAAATTGCATGTCCCTATTACGGGAATTCCTTTCCCTGAGACCAAAAAGGACCGTTGTATTGTCCGTATGTATGGTTATGGGGTCCTCATGTTTCATAATTGCAATTATAGCTGCTAGGGCTTCTGTAGTTATTATTGGAAAATTGTCAGGTAAACTAATCCGTTGTTGTCCATGTGTGCACACTAAACCAATAGACGTAGATGTGGCGTCTACATACACATGCTCTGCTGGGCATTCGATAAAGTTCCTGGTGATGTTCGATAGACGGAATGTTTTGTAATACTGTGCCATTTGCTGTGTGGAAAAATGGGCCACGGGAAAAATGGGCCCGCCCAACAACATGATTTGAAAGGAATTGGTGCAGAGTACGAACAAATAGACACTCTTAAAATGTTGATCTATGCGTGTTTTGTAATGTTTGCTTTAAATTGCCCCAAATCTGGAAAGTAATTTATACTGGCTTGTTCAATTAAACTATGTTTTTCTCTAATTTAAAGCCCTAAAATTTATGAGATGATATTTAAATAGATATGTCCAAAATAGAACATTAGTCACTGCCAGGCCCTTGACACAGCAATATGGCGCTTCGTCACGATCTGCACACAATATTGAGGCCAGGATATAGAACTTGATTGTTCGAGTGTTTCATTTGGAGACGTCTGTACCACGCTCATGATTTGATCAGTATGGAGTACGGTCCAGTAATTTGGTTCTTTGCCCGAGCAGACCAGTTATAGACACAATGAAAGCGTATTTAATATCGTGACTTTCGAACTAGAAAGGCCAAATTAAATGCCTTGTGATATTAGAAATATTAAATATTCTGTGTGATCGAAAATTCGTGAAAATAAATACCTATAAAAAAAGAAAATTAGAAGGCTGTGACATTAAGAGTCCACGGAGCTAAATTCGTTTGTATTATGTCGTTGTCCGCCACAAAAACCATAAGATTATTTTGCGTGTTTAAAGGCCAGTCAGATGTTAATGTAAGAACATTTCATTTCAGGATCCCAACGAACAGAACCATTGTTTGAATTAAAACAGGCGCCTAACTTTGAGGCTCAAAGGCATGTAAATCTGCTCAGCAGTCGATGCGTTGTCCATCGGATATTGTTAAATTAACGTGGTTTTCCACTGCGTCCGATCCGATCCGATCCGATCCGATCCCTTGCGTGAACGATCGCGCTTGGGTGTCCTTTTTGGTATGTGATTAGGGAAAAGGTAAAACTCACTGAATGCATTTTTCAGTACGTTTTGGTCTCCATTTTTACTTGCGATTCAGGTTAAA
This sequence comes from Hermodice carunculata, assembly GCA_964020975.1. Lineage (NCBI taxonomy): Eukaryota > Metazoa > Annelida > Polychaeta > Eunicida > Amphinomidae > Hermodice > Hermodice carunculata. The sequence goes on from OZ026624.1 coordinate 21,553,395, forward strand.
TTATGTAAGTTTAAGACCTTTTGTTGCTTTCTTATGGCTCTTTATTTGTGAAAATAATAGAAACCATGTAAAACATTCAATGGTTATTATGACGACTGATGCGAATTCGGATCCAAAGCGTTGAAAATCAAACGAACGGATGCCATTGCACCCGAACACACAAGCAAAAAAACGGAGACAAAAACACAAAGAGTTGTGATTGCTGGATTTTTACCTTTTCATTATTTTACGGAAACATTCAATGGTTATTATGACGACTGATGCGAATTCGGATCCAAAGCGTTGAAAATCAAACGAACGGATGCCATTGCATCCGAACACACAAGCAAAAAAACGGAGACAAAAACACAAAGAGTTGTGATTGCTGGAATTTTTACCTTTTCATTATTTTACGCACACGTAACCATTGACGCATCGGCAGGGGATCGGACGCAGTGGATAATCACTCTTCGTTCACCGTATCAATCATTCTGTATGATGGTACACTTCTTCTATCTCTGGCTTTTGTAATGTTTTAACAAATATTGATTTTTTTCTATAAAATCCAGCCTTGTGACACTTCTATGTTATAAGCACCAAAAATCCACTAGCAAAATTCCATATTCTCCCTGTCGAATTTTATTTTTATTGTAGCCATAGTTGTTTCCACAGATACCTTTTAAAAATGGATTGTCAGCCTAGAAGATAATCGCAGGTCTCCTTTTCTTTAATCGTTTTTAAATGCAATGTGTAAGATTGAAAACAAGCAGACACGTCCTTTAACTAGGAAAAAAAAAGTCAATTTGCATGTGAGCCTGCGAAGAAAAGACCCGTTCATCAGAGCGTGGTCAAGGGTCACGAGAAACGTCCGGCTTTTGTTTCTGTATAGCCGCGGTTCAGCAGACAGTTCAGATTTAGAGTTCCTTCCCTCGCATAAAATGGTAGTCACATAAAATTAATCACTCACCACATGTGTATTATTATCTGTGTGATTCTGTTTCTATTTGGTGCAACAAATAACTGATTGTACTATTTGGGTAGCTGAGTGTGTGAGAAACCTCAATGCGCGACAAAGACGGCGATCGGTTTAACGGTAAAGAGAAGTCAGACAGAAAAAGTGGACCACTGTTAGCGTTGTGGGCTGTCTCTTTCAATGTCATGCCATTCATCGGTCATGTGGTAATTAGCTCTCTTTCATATCTTTGTGTGACACAAGCCTGGCAGTCTGATCACTCCGAGTTGGCGACGGCATGAATTTGTAAGTAGTTCCAGCTACCAGTAAAGAAGCCTGGAACTAGTCCTGACTGTGACGAGTCACACTGCACATTTGCGCCAACACATCCCAAAATCTCACAGCACATGCAACATTCTCCAATATTTTTCACGCATAATGCTCAAATGGTCACAAGTTGTGATAGCAAACACTTACTTCGAACATCTATTCTTGCAGAATGAACAATTTGACACATTCTCTAAATTTCCATTGTTGGGCGTGAGGGTGGGACTGGGGGTCGGGTGCCAAATCACCAGCAGTGATATCATACTTGTCACATTCATATTGACACAAGCTTGAAGCTACAAAATGCAATATGTGAAACCGTGCTTGTGTAAGTTTATTTTACTACCTTCGGAATGCCCCCCCCCCCCCCCCCCCCCCGCCCGCCAAGTAGAAAGCATGCACAGCTGTGTAACTTTCAGTTAATAATGCATGGAAAAAACTCACTCTTTGGGGGCACAGTTGTCCAGAAGAAAGTTGGAGAATCGAATTACAAATTACAACTGAAAATCACTAGATGTCTCTGTTAATTCACTTACATGGCGCTCGACAATCATGTGGCAAATGCAGACTGAAAACAGTATATGGTAGTAGGCCTATATTTTGTCATTGCAGGCACCCCTCCCTGTCAGCAGTAGTAATCATTATCAGTCAGAAACATAAACGAACAAAGCGATTCATTGTTGCCGTGTGATTGCATATTCAATCGCCTTGCCAACTGGGAGTGAACGGACAGTAGGTGATGCTCATTTCCTCGGCTGACAAGAAATTGCCAACACTAGCCTGCTCCATCTATGAATTCCTAATTTGCCACCTGGTGGTAATATTTATATGGCACCCAGACATTTTGTTTTTCCAGGAATTCAGCAATCTGTGTACCACTCACTTCGGGCTTGGTGGTACACAGCTTGCTTCGGTGGTTAAATCTCGTGTACCACGGCCGTGATAATGTCTTCACTATTGCCTTTTAGGTTGCTATGCGATCGCATTGTTGAGGGTGATGAATCCCGCGCAGTTACGCCGTCCCACGATTACAGTGATCAGGGAAACGCGAGATTGAGCTTCTTATATGTTTTTTTCACAAACACATGGGCACCCCTTCTCAGTAAATTCACCTTTTCTATTGATTACTATCTAAGTCAATGGGCATTCTCATTTCAATTCACTTTTTAATGAAGCTTTCTTTAGATAAATCTTATAAATACAAGTCCTTCTAAATGTCATATGCATTAAGCTTAAGCCCAACACAGGTCTATTCAGTTGCAACTTTGATTTTGTTAACAAGCTTAGGTCAGCTGAGCACTGGCTGTTCACGCAGTCCTCTAGTTTTGTTCAGTTTTTTTGCCAAAACTTGAAAAAAATCTTTCCTCTGAAACCGCTAGGCCAATTGCTTCGATATTTTTAGGAAGATTTAAGGGGACCATGAGACTTTAATTTGTTAGAATTTTTCGCAAAATTCATGAATACCAAACCATTATATTCTGTATCATTTTGTATACTCAACGATTTGATATTTACATTTATGTCAGATGCTTCAGCAAAATTAATATCGAGTGATATTTTATATTGGGAAACCTGTGGTTTAAAGTCAAACAGTTCGTCCAAGTACACGTTTGCCATACACGACTCGCATGCTGGGTGTCAGCAGTGTCCATCTTCATGTGAATTAAGTTCTTAAACAATTCAACAACAACAACAACAACAACAACAAGAACAAGAACAACAACAAGAAGAACAGGAGTAATTTTATTTTGAGATAAAATGAACTAAAATCATTTAAATGTAAGTGCGTCAAATACATCTATTTAACACAATTTCCCTTCTAAATTGTTTAATCTGACACTTGCTATTGTTGGGTCAGAATAGGAAGCATGAACATATTTCAAAAGAAAACCAATTTTGCGAATGTGTTGGCCTCCCAGGTGGTGTAGGTTATTTTATTACAAGCTAACTATGTCAACATTATTGTTCTCAAATTACCTAACATGAAACCACATAACCTTACAAACATTGCCGTTTATTGCATAGGCACGCATTTCCTCTTGAGTTTCATTATGCACTTCTTGTTCCTTTTAATTGATTGAAGGAGTAGAACATGCTTCAAATCAAGATGGGTGTGTGGCCGGAGGGTGGAGACAATCAAACACTGTTGCCGTGGTTATGAACAGACAAATGACAACCGATGTCAAAGTGAGTGTCCTTTGCTTTTATTTATTTAGTGACCGTGGTAACGCGCCAATTGGCACAGAGCTGCAAAGCTGAACAAGTACTTTGCATGACTTCATGTCAGCAATAAGGCCTATCTAAAAGCGCAGTACAAAACAAATAAGTACATCGCAAGAACGTTTAAATTATATAAACTAATTACACGTTGTTGAGCATTATCTCACTCCACCCTGATAGAAATCCGGGTCAACAGCTTTCCTTGGCGCGCTCTAGGCGCATTGCGCACTTCTTGTTCGTTATAATTCATTGTAGGAGTAGAATATAATCCCTAAATTAGTAAAATACAATTAGCAGACGACCTTTGGATAGGCCTATTAGCTGGAAAAAATGTGATTTGGGTGGAATGAGTTAAGATCGAATTCCTTGACCTGAACCTGAGGCAATCGGTGTTGTAGTTTTGCCTGAGATAGCTAACATGTAGGCCTATCGTTGGGAGTCAAAGTTGGCCATACGTTATAGGTAAATTAGTCCGTTTCTCATCACATTTTGCCAAAAAGTGACTTCGGGCCTTGGTCCAGACAGCATAATGCCGCACCGTAAACTGGTTACAGGCCCCTATTTTTACCGTTTATGTTGGGATACTTTGTTTAATAATGTTGTTTGCCAACATACCTTGGTCTATTCTCGGTATTGGGGCAATGAGGGAAATAACGTTGGGCCTAAAATACAGGCCTACATTGGACGTACAACTGTCAATGTTTACATGGAATCTTGGTCTACGTGTGGTATCTTATGATAAGAATATCTGGTGTGATGTCTCACTACTGCACGTGGTTTAACTCATCCCACCCTGACAGCAGAACGAGGCAACAGCTTTTTATTGCCCCCAGAGCGCGCCAAGGAAAGCTGTTGACCATGGGCATATAATTTGGAATGATTTTCCATGCAAGTTTCATCCAATATTTTGAAAAAAATAATCCCTAAATTATTAAAATACAATTCGCAGACGACATTTAGATATTAGCCGGAAAAAAGCGTCATTAGGGTGGAATGAATTAAACATTTTATTCAAAAACAATCGGCCGACAGGCTCACTAGACAATATTACGGCCTCTTGTACTGCACTTGTAGGCCCATTAGAGTACATCAGGCATGTATACATCCCTGGGTGCATGAATCACGAGTTCCTACGTGCACCTGCCTGCCAAAGTTAACTTGTTCGGTGACCTTACTCATTGGGGTGCATCTGCCCAAGTTGTCAAACGTTTTGAATGATACTTGATAGACTCAACTCGGTGTATGAGTGACGAATGACAATAGGCCTACACTTGCTCAAGTTGTAAAATTTGTTGAATGACACTCATGGACATGACATTGACTTATTTAACTTGGTTGTGCAGAAGTAATTAATTGCAAGAAGAACAACGGCGGATGCCTGCAACTATGCAAACATGGACGTACGGCATCTGAAGACCACAGCTGTGGCTGCTTCCCGGGCTTCGTGAAAACAGGCGACACAGGCTGCATCAGTGAGTGTCAATTGACTGACGTCTACCTCCATAATGCACTGCTATGAGCATGAGCGGAGGTGTGTTAAGTCCTACCCAGTTAACAATACGAGTTGGCCCAATATTGGCCCAATGCTGGGCCATCCATGCCAACGTTGTGCCAATGTTTGACCAACCTTTAATTCTAGCTGGGTAGGCAACTCACTGGCCAAACTAGGTCAGGGAGACAGCTGCTCTTACCCTGGACCAACTTTACGTGAGGCTGCCTAGTTACGTTCTTTAAAATAATTTTTTTGGTCGATAAATTCTGATGAAACTTCGTCAGATGTGAAAATGATTGTCTACTTAAAGTACCCACACAATTTTAAAACTCTCCTGCAGACAATCATTATTAAGGCTATATACTCCTTTGTTATTTTAGGTTTGTAATACCCCTGAACTATGCTGCCATGTTGCACTGCTCATGCTCAATACATTATGGAGGTTGACTTACGTGAAGAATCGTGAACATTTCCCAAAATCTGCACCCGCAACACTTTTGCTTAGTCATAGCCTAATTTACAAGTTTACATGAGTCCACGTAAAGTGGGGGGATATTTGAGTTTACATGCACTGGTAAATAGTAATGGCATGCCTACACAATGTGAAATATGCTCACACAAGGTATTCATGTTAACTGGAATCATGTGCTGTCACCTGTAGGCTGTAGTAAGGAACCTGACAGGAAGGAGGACGGATTCATGTATCAAGCATGACCAAATAGGTATCTATGATATAAGTAAAAATTCGTGACAGCAAAAAGGTGAAGAAAGTCATTCACTAATCTTAGACATTTTCAAAATGAAGGCAAATGATGACGGTGGACACATGCAAGTAAGTCACTTCTCGGAAATAGACTGCAATCAGCAAGATACTATGTGACAAAATAGAATTGGGAATAGAGCAAGTGGCAATATATTAACCGAAATAATTTTTGCTATGAGTATGAATCTTGTATATTATGTGGATAGGGCTATCACCTAAAGTCTTTATAATCATGTCTTAAACATTTTTCAGATCCAACAAGATTTGTTCTTTCCGCAAATTCAGCGTCTTTGTTTCTTACATTACAATTATAAACTTCATATGCTAATGTAATGTTAATGAATTAAAGTACTCCGGTAATCGGTTGTTAATATCCATGAACTTCAGTTGCTGATGTTGAAAAATATCATTCATCTTTAGTAGGTTTAGACCTTTATAAAATGGTTCTGTGGGAGCTTTAAACTTGCCATGGTTTATCTTTACACACTTTTTCCCAAGTAAAGCCATTTATGAAGTTTTGTGTCCCCGAAGCAGTACTGCAGTGCTACCAGGGATAGTGCTAATGAATTGTATATTATTTGTAGAATGTTACCAGGAAGATATTCTTTTAGTTTGTTTTTAGCATTAATAGACTTTGACGTTTTGAATGGCATTTTGTCAATATGGCTGTTCCAATTTGAATTGCTTGTCAATTTGCATTCCTGAGAAATGAAAGTGGGTTACACACTCAATTTTTGTATTATTTATCAGTATATCAGTGGTTATTACTTTTTGTGAATTGTGGGAAATTATAAATTTGGTTTTATTTTCATTTAAAGAAAACTTGTTAGATTGCATCCATTTACTTATTTTACAATGCTCATTTATATTTAGAGTTAAACTTAATTAGAGCTTGCAGAGTACTGACTAAAGCAGTGTCATATGCATATATCATTGACTTAAAAGGTTGGATGCAGATTGTAAATCATTTATCTAAATAATTGACATCAAAGGACATAAAAAGAGCCCTGTGGATCTCCAGTTGTAATGTTTAACAGATCTGTTTTAGTATCACCTATTTGCACATATTACTTACGATTTGTTACATTATTTTCAAGCAAATCTAGTACTGTATTATTTATGTCATAAAACTGTAATCTATGGATTAGTATCCTATAATGTAATATATCAATTTATTTGATAAATTCATAAATATGCTTATCGGAATTTGTGTATCTATGCTTAATATTCCGTCAGCTAGGTCAATAAAAGCTAGCCATGTAGAATGTAGCTCTCTAAATCCATACTGATCGTTGTAATATAAATGGTGTATGTATTTTCCACCAGTTTTGAACAACTTCATCAAAGGGGAAAAGGTCTGTATATTGACAGTTGTCAAAGAGGTGAAGCTCACCCTTTTTAAAAGGAGGAGGGGAACTAGTTATTTTCAAGTTATCTGGAAAAACCCGTCATGACCACAACTGATTCTCTTTTTTTATGAATCATTGATTTTAATTACAGTGTGTGCTGTAACAGATGTGAATGAAATATTTTGTACATAGGGGGTGCGTAGGTAGTTATGAAACTTGCTATTATTTAAGGGATTTACTTTGCAGCCAGTGTAGGACCTATTTCAGAGCAATATTTGTTAAAATTATTAGCAATTGTTTTGTTTATCATTTATAGTTTCACCATCCTTTAAATCTTATCAAACCTTAAGCGAATATATTCTCTTAATTTGTTTTTATGCTGGTTTGAAGAGTACTATTATAAGTGTGTAAATTGATTTTGCACTGATTAGATTTTTCTGTGTCAATAGGGGTCTTTTTCAGCTCTTCATACATCCTGTCCTTGTTTACTATAGGTATTATAAGATCTAATACAGTATAGGCAATATATTACTAATATGTAGATATGCTGAGGGATAACAGATGAAAAATATGATAATTAATGTATATTTGACCAAAGGGCCACAGGATTAGTGTTATTCTAAATATATCCAGGCAGTACGAACAAAATAACTTTGTTATCATTTTTGCCTAGATATCAATGAGTGCGAGAAAAACAATGGGAACTGCAGTGATAAGTGTCACGACACGCCAGGTGGTTATTACTGCTCCTGTAAGCCTGGATTTGAACTGGTTGGACCCCACAACTGTTCTGGTAAGTTTATGTACATAGCAGCAAACTTGTCATGAGGTGCTCCACAGTCACAATATTTTTTCATGAAAGAGTTTTACCCTCCTGGACATAACTTTAGTTTACTTAATGAGGTCAGCAAGTAGGTTCATCGACATGAACTGTACTGGCTGTCTTAAGGAGATATTTGCTGTAACAGGCCTCTTAACAGCTGGTGACTTCCAAAACATAAATTTGATGACTAGTCCATGAAGTATAGATACAACTATGGTGATCAAATCTCATGATTCATTTGAACCAACAAACCATAAATTCGGTTAATGCACCTGCAAGATGCAAGGTTACTACTGACAGCAAAATAAATCAAGCTATCATACTTTTATGTATTCATTAAAGGATTATGAGATTTATAGGGTATGTAATTTGTTGCTTTTAATGACAAAGAACACCAATAGTCTTATGAAGTTTACAGATACAGCTTCGCAGTAATGAAAACAGTGACCATTCTTTCGAAATGCCTTTTCTCGTCCAATCTAGCAGTAAATACAGGAGATTATCTTTAATCTTGCTGCTTCCTTCGTGTAACTTTTGTCTACCCCATTTCAGCAACATGCTCTACCAAACTGTACATTTTCTCTCCTCCATACACAGGCCTTCACAAAATAAATAGATAAATAAATGAATGAATGAATGAACGAGTGAATGAATGAATAAAAAATAAGTAATAACAATAAGAAGGTCACTGTGAATAAAAAATAATGGCATTGTGAATCAATTAGCGTAACATGCAGAATGGTACTAGTCACACTAGTATAATATGAAGTTTTATTTCAATTAAAGAGACGGACGAGTGTAAGATCGCCAACGGCGGGTGTCAGCACAACTGTGTCAATACTCCTGGCAGATACTACTGCACCTGCAGACAGGGCTACAAACTTGTCAATGGGTCAGCATGTCTAGGTATGCAAGACAACCAAAATAGGCTGAATAAAACTGATACATGATGATGATGATGATGATGATGATGATGATGATGATGATGATTGTAAAACTAAATATTGCTATAAAAATGATGCAAAAATCCCTTGTTTTGTGAACCAAATCAAAGATACTTTGTTTTTGTTTTGCTTTATTATTTTTTTTTGGGGGGGGGGGCAATAAAACATACATTTACATATATAATACAAGTGCAGTACTAATTTAGTCGGGGGGGGGGGCAATTTGAAATTGATGCAGTCCATCGAAGCCCGATTGTGTTTGTTAACCATCTATAACTGAAATGGATATACTATGATGCATGGGAGCTTGATACTTGGCGGAAGGATTTTACATGCAGACCTATCAGCCAATATTGAGTGACACACCATAACACTGACTTGACACAGATTCAATAGCCAAATGAGAGATCATATGCTATAATACTGATTTGATATACTTATGGAACAGCCAATTCAGTGAATGATACACTGTAATAGTGATTTTTCCTGTGTAGCCGTACAAGTTAAATTTGCCGAATATATTTTTTTGACTCTAACGGACCATTGTGTAATGCTAAACGTGTTTCTGTTTCCTTGAGTGTTATGCTTTCGTTCATCCAACCAGTGAGAGACACCTGTAGGTATCCCTGTTGTCGCACATTGTTGCAGTTGGACAGTGTGGCGTTTGGAGGTCGTCAAGTATTCCTTCAAAGTGTACTTGCTCCCCAGTGAAATGATTATAAATATAAAGTAATCTGCTACTTGATATCACATTTAATTGATAGATTTGGCAATTCAATACATATCAACTGCAGTTGTGGAGCACAAAATTTTTAATTTCATCTGTTTGTGGTTGTGTATGTTTTACTTCAGTTGCACGGGGTTCTGCGCTTGCCAAATTTTCCCCAAGACCCAAAGATTATTGTTACCAACTATATGAATTTGGGCAGGTTGATATGTCGAAACTGAGTGATTGGAAACAGTTTTGTGTGATGCCTTACACAATTTATAGACTCAGATATTATGTACAAGGCATAGTATTGTAATTTGTTGACATATTGTATAAAGGCTGAAGGGTACATGTTTCAAATCAAGATGCTACATTTTCTTCAGATGTTGACGAATGTATGAAATTTAATGGTGGATGCACGCACGGATGTATGAATATGGAGGGCAGCTACAAATGTGTATGTAAGCCTGGATTCAAGCTTGCTGCAGATGGCTATAAATGCATCAGTGAGTAGCACAGCTTTCTAACTAGGTAGTGAAGTAGCAACTGTTTTTTTTTCATTATGTCTGACAGATTGATTAAGAAAATACGTCTCTTAAGGCAGAAGATAACTCCTAAACACAGTTATCTTTTAAAATTGATAATTAAAGTCATGAATGCACATATCTTTTAAGACAAAAAGTAATATTTATCTTTTATAACAGATACTTAAACTCTACAAGTCACCAGCTTGATATGGTTAAGATCCACCTGAATTTAAACCCACACAGTAACCAGCCTAGATGATATGTAGGATATGTCATTTACCTGTGTGGTGGATGGCACCCTTCTTTGTCTACCCCTCATCAGGGGCTCCAAACACCCATCCGCTTCCTATCTGACCTGTTTACTTCATCGTCTAAACTTTGTTGGGGCTCTCTCGCTACTTAGGGTCTCCTTTGTCATTTGGTCTGCTGGCTGGTAGCAAGCAAACCAAAGCCAACCAGGGATTGCTTCACTGCAATATATTTTTACAATCGTCACAATCCTTTCCCTTACATCCCATGGAGGTGCAGATAACATACCTTTTGGGTATCTGCTGCTTAACCAAGGTAGCCTTCAGACCATATTCATCTCTTGCAGCACCTGTTGGTTGCTGGTCCCCTGGTCATAGTCCCATGTGTTCGCCCATGTGCAACCAACCCTTTGGCATACTTGGAATGGGAAACCTACTTCTCATCCAAAAGAACCAGGCATAATTAAACATCATGCGGTCACCCAAATTTGAAGCCTATGATCTCACAACTTGGCCTTTTTGAGTGGTGTGGGTTTTGTTGACCTAATGGAGGCAGACCCTATCCCTAGCTGTCTATATTTCTTCCATGGTCATCATATATCTGTTACAGGGCACCTGGTTGGGCTATGAATTATGAAATTAGTTTACGACTGGTGTGCCCTACTTGCCAATGTCTGGTGTGGTAATAGGTAGGTATGTACTTGGTAAATTGGTTCAATAATGACCAGTACATACCTATTCAAACAGTCTCTGACCAAAAGTAGTCCAAAAATACTTAACTCTACTTGGTTCAAGGGTGTTCCAGCTTGATATATTTGGTATGGTGCCTTTGCAGCCCTGTCAGACCAATTATATCTGTTGAAATAGATGATTGGATGGCCTGTGGCACATCCACATGCATCCCAGGCCAGGAAGAGAATGGTTGGAACCTACTCTTCTGTTTCTTTGCTGTTAGAGTTTTGGTGGTACCTTGATGTCTGACAGGTTGTCGCTCGTGATGAACTTGGATCAATTCCCAATACAGATGCCTCAGTGCCACCCACAGCCAAATAGTACCAAATATGACCTTTTGGAGAGCATTGACCATGAGAAAAAATATCAATGCTGTTGAGTGGGACATACACATCATTTTCTAACTAGGTTAGTCTCTTTCAAACCTCTGAATTCACACAGGTCTGATTTGTTTCAGCACACTGGTGTGCAGGTGTCCTGCTGTCTAGCTGGTTATGCCAAACAGCTCACTTTTTCCCTATGGATGATGATCAGCCTCCTAGATGTTCAGGATCACACCAACACCTCCAATAGACAAGAGACCCACATTGTCTTCCTCATTCGTTGATAGGGCTCAAACCTCTGGGGTATAGTAACAATGGCTATGTTTACTGTATGCAGGAGGCATGGGTCCTTCCCTGATCTATAATAGGTGAAGACCGTTTGGTTCAGGCTCTCTTTGAAGTCCATTTGCATTGCCGTGGTAGCCTCTGCTAGATCATCCACATTACCATGGTAACCTCTGCTAGATCATCCATATTACTATGGCAACCTGTGCTAGAACACACATATTACCATGATAACCTGTGCTTAATCTTCCACATAACCCCAGTAATCTCTGTTAGATCATCTCCATTACCATAGTAACCTGTGCTTGATCATCATTTTTTTCCATTGTAACCTGTGTTAGATCATCCACATTGCCATGGGGACCTGTGATAGATCATGGAATGGTATTGATTTCTCACGTTCAGTAACCAGATGGTTACTCAGGAAGTTTAAAGTGGAACCACCACATCAGGCTAATGTGGTCTGTGTGCAGAACAAATTTCTGTCCCAACATTGAATGACAGAAAGTGTAACAAACTAAACGACAGTGTGGGAGCATATGATACATCATGCAGTAACACTCCTGAGTTGAATGATTGCCCGTGGCAGGCAGTGACCCAGTCCTGCCTGACCTAGACTAAGAACTCAGGCTGTACCGGTAAATGTGAAGCAGTATCAAGTATGTTCCCCACACTGTGGATAATTAGGAATATGAGAGGGTTATAAAACTAGTTCTTTCTTTGAAGTCATGAATGACTTCTGTCGAAATGGATGAAACACTCTAGTCTAAAGCAACACCCTTTACCAGCAAATCTGTAAGTGGTGAAGTGTTGGATGCATGACCAAGTACATACCAAAGATAGCAATTGGCCACAATTCTCAAAAAGCTTGTGGTTCATGAACCACTGTCAGAGCCACTTCTTCACTTCTTGATGTTTTCACTTTTATAGCATTGGTTTAAACACTGTTTTGGAGCATGGCATAGCCTAAGCATTCCAGAGAGTCTTTGTGCATTACGCCAATAAACTTAGCCAAATGCAGTTGCCCAAATGTCTGTTGGGAACTAGACTATACGCACGAGGACCAATCATGGTAGGGTAGGTTGCTGGCTCCAAACCAGAAAAACAAACAAATATGTATTATATATATATATGTATATATATATATAATATATTCATTCCCCTACCATCATCAGCAGAAACAAACGTCTTTGATATGGACATCGCAGTATATAAATCAGGCTCTCATCATCCCTTTCCAATGCAATTCCAGCCTTAAACACAAGTACCTATAACAGTGCTTGTCATTGTTGCTACTGGCATCTATTCCTACTCCGGTCTCAAAACGGACCATCAATGAAGTGAAACGGCCAGCAGTCTGCTCATGCATACCTCACAAATTGCCATAAGATGCATCTATCCATTGTGAAATTTCTATTTCTTGCTGTAATTCAAAGCCAGCAGAAGAGTATTCGGTCAAAACAGTTGACTGGAAAGACTAGTCCAAAAACTGACAGGAATAGTAATTCTTTGACAAGTATGCATTCTGGTGCATGGTCTTATGCAGGTTTCGGGAAGCCAAATTTCCACTGGGGGACTAACCATCGTTTATCAAATTTCAGCGATATATATATATATATATATATATATATATATATATATATAGTTATATACATATATAGTTATATACATACATACATATATATATATATATATATATATATATATATATATATATATATATATATATATATATATATATATGTATGTATATAACTGCTCATTGGTATTTTGTTTAATATCCATTTGGTATTACCTATGCACAAAAAAATCTGTGGGGTTGTAAATTTTCACCGATTTAAAAGAGGTGCTCCAATCATAAGAAGTGCTTGCAGAGCTACCCATTCATGGATATTTACATTTGTCCTAGTTTTGAACACTGCAGAAACAAACAAATAAATTGATGTTCTGTGTTCTGTCAGCACTTTCATGCATGGATCTGCGCCTCACTGCTGGTAACTCTTTCAAGCCTATAATCACTACGACTTCACAACACCATCTTCTCTGACAGCCACAGGGCTGTCCCATCTATTTTGCATTCTTCCACTTCACATTGTGTCGTTACTCAAAAAGCAAGTTTCTCCCAAACAGTTTTTCTCATGTACAACTTGGTAAAAAATATGAAAGAATATCTCAAAAATTAACATAAACATAAGAGTTGACCACCATTATATTGTAATCGTTGGCATTTCTATCTGGTAGCATCATGTGAAATACCAGTCAATGAGTCACTTGCCGATTATTACAGAATGAAGCACCTTGTTGAATGATAGAAATTTGGATTTTCAATTTTGCACATGCATTCTCACACACATCATACAGATAATATATATATACATAATATGAAGTTTGTGGGACGATGAAAACCTATATTGGAGGAGGTGAAGGCGAGCCCAATATAGCTTTTCACCTTCCTGTACACTTCATAATGGAACCTGTCATCTGACATCTGGTATATTCTGCAGTTTCTTGATCTCTCAGTTAAAAAAATTAGTATGAAAAGTAGTAGTCACTGAAATTACCAGTTTATTTCCGTCATGCAGACCTATCAAATGTCAAGCAGACGACATGAATGACGCGCTTGTTGACTGGCTGCCAGCTTTCCTCAGGATAGGGGAAACTTCGCCTAGGTGAACATCGCCACGACTTGTAAGGGGATTCTGTGCGCCGCCCAATATAACATTTATGGGGCCGGCCCTATCTATCTATCTATCTATCTATCTATCTATCTGTCTGTCTGTCTGTCTGTCTGTCTGTCTGTCTATCTATCTATCCTGATACACAGCCAATATCCAGTAACTGGTTCTTTTGAGCTGTATCCGATCCTTACATTGTTGCTTCTCCTTATATGGGACATGACCCAGGTCACCTATTCTTATATGCCAAATGACACTTGAATTTTCCATACTCTGAACCAGAACCATTTAATGCTGCTAATTTTATCGTCTACACGTGTGTGTACAAAACCACTATTAAGCAGTTGAGCGGTCATCGTGATATTATTGCCAGTGCCAATAACTATGCTATTGCATTTCGTAATCAACAACGTATGATGCATCTTGACAAATCCCAGATGTTCTTGAGCCAGCCGAAGTGACTTTGCTCGGGAACGCGTTCTGCTTTGATGTCTGCTGAAACAATGGCCATCTTGCCCTCTCACAGTGCTCGTCAACTCATGTCCGAAACACGTCCACCGCCCGCTACGTTTACTATGATTCCAGAGGTCAACACTGTGACATTGATAGCCCGTCTCTTTAGTTTCTGGTATGTTTGCAGGAGCATGTTTTGATGGCCTTGTAACAATCATGTCAACGTGACTGAATCACTGGTAGGCCTAAGACCGCGTGTTCTTGGTCCCTCCACAGTCTTCCGTGACCACTTTTCCTCATTCTGCTGTGCAACCGCACACAATATCAGTGACATCCATTCCCTCCTGTTCACTGCTTTTATCTTTATGTCTGTGAAGTAGCACATTATTTAAGTTACTGTTTAAAATCCTCTGGTTTGTTTCTTTTTTCTCTCGGCGGAACTCCATTTTCAAACTGTGATGCCTGATTACTTTTATTAGACTTAAATTCCACCGCCCTTGGCGTTGTATATAAGATACTATTATTGCACAAACGCTCTCATAAATTCGTGCCTATTTTGTGTTTTAACATAAAACTTAGAATAAATAGAATCACCATCTTATAACTGAATACAGATTCACAAATGAGAGTCGTACGCTCCGTTTGAGCGATATATTGGTCATTACTTTGCCTTCGTTGTCGTAACGTGTTGTTCAAACGGACCTTGCTCGTGACATCTGTGAATCTGTGTCCAGTTGCGCAATGGAGATTTTCTCTGTATATATAGTTCGTCACACTTTTTTTAGTTGAAAGTTGACTGTTGACTTTTTAGGATTTAATGTTGAATACACACTTTTTCTGCAGCTTTGCTGTACTTTTGCTCAATGATGTGGTGAGCTCATTTATTCGTATGTTCTTGCTTGCAGAGGACGCCAAATGGCGTGAAAAGATAGGTCCTGGCGGCACTACACCTGGTAATGCCTCAGCCTCAGGGAAGTTGCTCGATAAGCCGGACTCTGCTGCAGCTGGAGCAGGTGCTCCCATTGGGCTCATAGTGGGCTGTATCATTGGGGCGCTGCTGCTGCTCCTCCTCATCCTGGCCCTCGTGCTCCTTGCCCGCCGATACGGTGATCGCCTACAGGCTCTGGCGCACCGCAGCCAGCCCCCCGCGGATAACCCGTATGACGTACCTGCAAATGGAGCCGCTGTCCCCCGTGGTTTTGATAATCACGCATACGGGCAAATGGGTCCCGTACTTGTCCTTCCTGTTCCCGTCAAAGGAAAAAAAGAACTGAGTGGTCCAGTGGTGAGTGCTGACCAGCTGAAGCCAAAGGGGGGAGACATTACTGTGGGAAGTGGTACGTATGAACGCCCAGTGACCAACAACAAACCATCCACGACAGGGGCATATGAGAACATGTTGTATGGTTCCAGCATCAGTGCACCACCTGCGCCGAGTGAGGATGATGCTGTCTATGCTAATGCCGCCACGGTAAAGGCGACATTAAAGTGAAGATGAATTGCATATCACTTGGATACAGATGATGCAAGGTGAAAAGTTAATACTGGGTTTTTACCATGAGTAGCACAGCGGGCAAGGTTACGTATAAATGTATGGGAATTGACAGCTCCATTCAGGTAATATCAGATTAATTCGGAACGTTGAAGGCCTGAGTCCAATTTTTGGGATCTTCAGAGTTCCAACGTTAAAAAATCCACTTTATAGCCAAAATTACTGTTAGCTTCTAAGGACATTCACTTTAATCTTTCTTCGTTAGACAAAGTCAACAGCTTTCTTTGGTTTGGCTTGAATCAACTTGGGCCAAGGAAATCTGTTGACTTTTGGCAAGCCACCATTAAATGTCTCATCGACTATTCTCACCAAAATATTTAATATTAACAAGAAATTTAAGGAAAAATGTTAAATCAGGTTACAATTTACATTTAGGCTCTCTCCGGGGACTTCAGCGAGAGAGAATTAAGAGAACTGGAGCCGCTGTTCCCTGTGGTCCACTGCCCCGTCACTGTCTGCGATGGAAAAGTTACATGTTTTCACCTCAGATATTAGGGACTGACAAGGGAAGCTGTTGACTTGGTACATGCTAGGCACCTACATTTTTCATATATTTTGATAACGAAAATAATCGAAGGCGTTCTTGCATGACGAGATACACAAACGTGGGCATGTGTGCATCAGATATTTTCATCAATCTTTCAGTTAAGTAGTCTTATGGTTTCCATTTTTCTTGTCACCAAGTGGCGGACTGCATATGGAAAGGCCCGTGATTTGTGTCCTTTTTGGCCATTTTTCATTGCATTTCCGTCTATTAATGATTTTGAGCTTTTCTCATGGTCTATTTGTTGAACTCAGAAATGCCTCATGTTGCCTTGACGATCTTGAAGATGAAGGGGCGGGGCAGACGGGAACATGACAAAAAGGCTCATGAGTACCCTGTACGGGGGTAAAAGTAACATGGCAGAAAGGCTCATGAGTATACCTGGATCATCGAGTTTTGCTGGACTTAGGAAGCTTGGTGTTAATGGCATTACAAAAATTAACTAAATAATCTCAAAAACCGATATAACAGCATTAGGTCCCTCAGATTTCAGTTATTCCTGACTCATGGCCGGAAGAATGGGATATCTTGGTCAACACTAATATGATTTATGATATTTTGATTTGCATCTTCTTTTATTTTGGACACATATAGAGAACAGGGGGAACATATGATATGTATAATTCTTAATCAGTAGCAAATAATAGAAAATCGTGGCAGAAGCTACAGAGTGACTATTGTATATAAGTTCTTCTCAGCATAAACTAAATATAATAAAGTGGTAAATTGTTGCGGTCGTGTTGTGTGGGAAAATGTGCAGATGTAAATGATGTACTCTTGACGCGTACGTGTGCTGGTGTCTTACCATTGCTTTTGTCGTCTTTTTGAGCATAATGCCTGTAAAGAAGAATATGTGCACTGGAACTAAAACTTCTGTTTGTATGTATCAAGTAACTGATGCTTTTGGTTCTTGAATTAAATTGGTCATTATTTTAGTTAACTATTAACCTTTTTCACAGTATAAGCTACGTAGACACTGCCGGTGATGCTAAAACACACACATATATTCTATATTACAGACACGCAGAGAAATAAGCTTATTGTACTCCAATGTGACAGCTGAACCAAATCTATATGTTCGTATGTTCTTGCTATGTGGTGTCCAATACTTAAACATAATCATGAGGAACCCAGCAGCGTTATATCGGCATAACGCTTTTTCTGTTTTAAATGGCCTTAAAGTGTCTATTGTTGTAAATGTATTTTGTTTCTCAAGTTTTACTTTTTCTCATCAGATATGACATGCCACTTGTCAACAGCTTTCCTCAGTGCACTGCTGATAAATTGCACCAAGAGTGTACCGAGATAAGCTGATTTCTCGGTCTCCAAGGACGAACGAATAAGTGACTTAAGAAAAACACAATTTTTAAATGTGGATCTATGTAAAAATAACCAAATTGTCAAATGTGGGCAGTGGTAATATTTAATACAAGTCGAGAAAAACAACTGTTCAATGCGAATCCACGTGTACAGAGCCAATGTGTCAACTGTGGACTGGTACTGTTTAATGTATTCTATTTCGCATGGCAACTGAGGTTTTGCTTTGTTCATCAGGTAACTACTTGTCAACAGCTTTCCTCGATGCATTGTCAAAACATTAGACCCAGAGTACACCTAGCAAAGCTATTGACTCGGTGGCCAAAGGGTCAACGAACAACGGAGACAAGAAAAACTTTTTAAATGTGGATCCGTGTATATGCAGCCAAACTGGTAACTTTGGACATTCGTACTGTTTATTGATGTATGTAACTTAAGAAAAACACATTTTTGTGAATGCAGATCCATGCATTTTAAACCAAATTGTTAACTGCGGGCAGAGTGCTAACATCAGATGATAGGATTTATACTTATTTTGAGACCAGAAACGTGGTAAATAAATTATTACAGATTGTCTTTAAATGTACCTTGGTGCTTTCCTAGAGACCCGAGAAGATGGTGTTTGCGTTAGATATATTTTAGCAGAAACAGCATTAATTTTTGCACTCTCTATGCTGGCACATTTATATAAATTCCAGTAATGGTTCAAGTGTTTGCCTCCGTTCTGATATTTGATGTGATTAAGCATTAGAATCTTTTGAAGGTAACTTTATTGCTGAGTGGCATTTGAAGGATCACATAATGAAAGCGTGTCAAAGTTTGACTTGATTTTTACATTTAATGTGACAAAAGTCACACTTTTGCTCATAAAGATATCACATACGTACATGTACTCAGTTTTGCTCGATCTCAGCAACATTTTTCACTGATTAATGGATTTCCAATGTACATCTAATGAGAATACTCACACATTTCTCTCACGGGAAACGCTTTCGCCCATAGCCTTGTTAATGATGACGATATGATTGCTCGTGCTGAAAAAATCATTTTGAATGACGACATTTTCTGACTTCAGGTTTTTGCTGAAGATGCCCTAGTGGAATATTGTTTTTTGTGTAAAATGTTCATGATGTTAGTTTTATTATTTAATTCCAAGATTACGACAGCTTGCGAAACTTCAAACCCAAGGGTTAATTGCAACGATTTTAGCCGACTTCCTTAAAGAATGTCGTCATCTGAAGCTATGTGTTACATGTCAGTTACGAATGCTGTCGTTACAGAAAAGGAAACTGTGATGCACGTATATGTTATGTGCATATTGTGCTATGTTGACAACTTACAGGCACAGTGCCTTGATGTATTGTAGAAAGCATACATCTTTGTGCGGTAATGGGAATCACAAACTGTGTGGCATGAGCAGGGGCGAATACTCCCATGATTACACTATATGAGTTGATACTCTTAAGGTCTCTTGAAAGTTTCGGTAGTTAAGATCTACAAGTTTGTCCAAAATACCCTGCAATAGAGCACATTTATACTGCAACTGCCCCAGAATTCAACAGGGATCAAACTTTTTTACTTTAATAAATTTGGACCCATTTTAGTGTTATTTATAACGCTTTTAGTCCTAACCACGGTAATGCGTAGCCAAAAGGTGCTTTTGTGAAGAGTTGGTTCGAAAGGACAATCAAGAACATCAATGTAGTATGCTGTCACATAGTAAACAGATCAAATGGCTTTAACGTATTGTGTTCAAGCAGATTCGCAATATACTTGCACAATATATATTTTCATCATAAAAAAGGGCCACACCGTTGAAAGAACTCACCACAATCATCACCACCACTATCTTATTTTAGTAATATGAAGCATAGTGCGTTATTTTTCCACATTGAGACCACTCACCTATGACAACCAAAGTTTGCCTGTCCTTTGATTGATTTTCACAGCGGGGTTAGTTCCACACAATATTTTTGGTTGTGTTTTTATACAGATAGCAATATTACTCTGAGAAAGGATCAAACTACCATGTCGGATAATCGTAACACAAACAAAATGTGCTGGCGAGATTTCTTTAAACGAAGTGTAGTCGTATGGATAATCTTTCATACGGGTTCGACGAGTGGACCAAAATAGAGACTTCAATGTTCCGTTATTTGTTTAATATTTATTGTACATCTGGATCTTGTATGGAATAGTTCGAGTATATTTTTTTGTAAGGTTTCGAACAATACGTTCCACCATATTGATCGTCAAGATACACTGTTGACGACGTTTATGTTAAATTCACAATAAAAAAAAAATACACACAAACACGATGAATATTTACTTCCAACAGGGCCATTAGAATGAAAACATAAGAATTGTGTACGTCTCCTGGTGTGGTTGAGGAGAATTTATGCAGTATAACATGGAGGTTAATTCAAGGTTCAGTGGGTCTCGAGTGTTTTGTTACATGTGGACACCGGAATACAATATAGACTCAATATTCAACCATATGACCTGTATTGGTTATTAACATACAGAGAAATCTCTTCATGTGAAAAGTGTGATATGTAAGACCATCTTTAATTTGGGAGCGGTTTCTGTTGCTGTTACACAATGATAAGATGTTTTGAATTCCTGTTGGAGCGGCAGTTCTGATGATGAAAATGATGACTTTAAACGTTGCCGATCTGGATCGTTAACAAGTGCGAAGACATGTCGACAACTTGACCTGTCCAATTGTGAATATTAAGCCAGAAAGAAGAGTTTGTATCGCCTGTGATTCTGGGGGCATATAAGATGAACTACGGTTCATTGTCTTGCTTAGTTTTGAGATGGAAAACGTCATTTTACACAATAAACTTGTGGCGCTGGCGCTGCATGGTATATTTAAGGATCGTTTGGTATTATATATATATATTTTATAGCTTTTCCAATCCTTTAATTTTCTGCGTCTTTCACCGTATGTACAGATAGACTTCTTACGTCTTCTTGATTACATGTAATACAAAATAATGGTATCCATCATAATAGTGATGTACTGCAAATTTGTGTTGAAATATATCCACAATTAATGGACCCTTTACGAACACAGAGGGCAGCTCCTGGAAGTACTATTCGCATATACAGTTTACTCGCTTGCATAAGAAAATATCACTTTGATGTTTTATCCTGAAAATGGTTATATTTGTGTGAATGAAGACGAGTGCTGCTACTATTTTCAGTCCTATCCAGTTGTGTGCAATAACTTTCGGTTACGCCTGGACCATGATGATAAGGCGTATGCTGCTACAGTATCCAACTGATCCAGGTCTTAGCATAACGATTCTCGGGGTTTATCTTTACATACAAGACGCTTTGTTCATTCCTTTTTTACTGGCCAAATCAGCCTAGCAATTTCTGTTTGGTGAAAGTTACGAAATTTAAAGAGAAAAGTGGAAGTGAACTTCGCGTGTATATAAATTTCAACAGAACATACGAAGAGGGAAAAGACTTGTTGCAACAGAATCATAATTACAGAAAAGTTATCACCATACTTTGGGTGCTTCAATTTTGTTTTTTTTCCCCAATTTTAAAAGATATTTAGGTGATAAGCTATTTTTGACTTTTCCAAAACCATCACTTAGATTTTGAAACAAGGTTGTCCACAAGGTAATGATGTTACGCATCTCTATATCCAGGCAACCAGATGCTCTGATAAGCCAAGTTGTCGAAGCTTGAAAAGGAAGCCAGAATGCCACACCTTATCAAAGGCCTTAGATAAATCAAGAAACACCATTCTGGCCTCTTTTGACAATTCAAAACTTTGGAGACATTGCAAAGTAAAGATATCGGACGGCAACTACGTATAACCCGTCTGCACTTTTTGTATACCAGACAAACATTCGACCGATTCCAGGGGTTTGGAAAGTAAGCTTATTTCAAGGAAAGTTTAAAAGTTGTGGTGAGGGAGTGACATATGGAGCCAGCGGTATTCTTCGCAAGATATTTCCCACAC
This sequence comes from Hermodice carunculata, assembly GCA_964020975.1. NCBI lineage: Eukaryota > Metazoa > Annelida > Polychaeta > Eunicida > Amphinomidae > Hermodice > Hermodice carunculata. The sequence goes on from OZ026624.1 coordinate 21,575,591, forward strand.
TGTCGGGACCGCAGGCTGATGTGAATCTTAGAGAGAATATGACTTTCCTCACATTCTCTTCTTCAAAGGCTATGTCTTGTAATCTAGATTTAGTACGGTACGTAAACTCAGGCAAGCAAGGGGCATTGATTCCCGTTGGGTTTTGCATTGCCCAGCCAAATATACTTTAAAAAATTCATATTTTGCTCGATTGGGAGATATTGTCTTGTCATTGTCGATTATGGAGCTTTGCCCTGGTGCATTTTAGAGCCCAGGACAGACTTTGACAGACTCGACAATTGTTTAGGAATTATTTCAGAATCATCTATATTTAAACGTAATATAATTTTGCGAACCATGAACAGATGGAATGTAGAATTTTATTAACATGGTTACGCGATTTTTTGTAGAACTGGTAAAATTTATCAACCTTTTAATTAATATGAAAACTAAAGGGCAGGGCATGTTAGAAACTCTTCCATGAACGATTTCTACCGCGAATATACTTTTTAATCTCTGTGGTTATCCATGGTTTCACAGTAGGTTTTCTAAAAGGACTAAATTCTGTGGCATTAGTGAGAAACATATCCAACCAGTATGAGACAACATCGTCAAGATTATCATAAACATTGTGACAAGTGTCCCACGGAGCTGTCAGGAGAGTGGCATTTAGGTCTTGAATGTAAGCTCCACTGTGACCCATACGGTCCATTAAAAGGGAAGATCTCTCACTTGTAAGAGAGGAGGAAAGCAGAAAATAATGGCATGATCAGAGTTGGAGAAAGCAGTTAGTGCAATGCTGTCAAACACAAGACCCGAAGAGTCTGTAATGATGAGATCAAGCTTGGGCACACAAGCTGTTGGTGTGGTCATTTGTTGGCGTGGGATCATTGATTAGCTGAAATAGGTTCTATTGGGATATGAGATTCACTAAAGCCAAATCAAGGTAATTTTCTTGGTGTGTAGGGTCCTAGTCGTAGCAGCAACCATTAAAGTCTCCGGTTATGATAAGAATATAAGGACTATTCTCGATTGCTTTAGGAATTTAAAGTGACCAAAGATTATAAAAAGACGTTTCAGACTTCAGGAGCTGACCAGCAGGACAATAGTAATTTTTGAGTAACAATGTCTTATGTTTGGTGGAAATTTTACCCAAACACATTCTGAATTTTCCCAGCTCTGTGAACCTCTGGAGTGGTAGCGAAGAATGGACATTAGTTAAAACACCTCCACCTTTGCCTGACAAGCGATCTTTACTAAAAGAATGCAGAAAATTGTTAATGTGGAATAGTTAAGCAGAGAAGGTGGCATCCAGCCAAGTTTCAGAAAGTGTAATTATACTAAAGTCTTCCGTGTTTGCTAGTAATTGAAGCCTGCCGATCTTACCTGAACTGTTTATGCCACGAAAATTTGAGAATGACAAAATTTAAATGATTAATTGTGGGAGTATTAATAGGTCCAGGGTTTGGATGCACGTCAAAGGCAAAATGAAAAATTTAAGCAGGACCAATAGTGTGTGTCGTGAGCTCATGTACCTTGACAGGAGGAAGTTAAATGCATTCAATTTCAGGTCCCTCTATGCCTGCACCCCTGTAGATGCGTCTATCTCTGGAGTAGCACGACTTGATAGCCTTTGCACGCCTCAATTTTATTGACAATGAAGAGCAAATTTTGAGCGAGTTTTTTGAGAAGCTCAGAAATGTAGATGTTTCTGTCGCACCTCTGATTTCGATACAATTTTTGGCCCGAGCAATAAGTTGCCAGCTTGACAATGGTCGCTTTGAACCTCCATGTCTCCCAACTCTGTTTGATCTATCAACCTCTTGAATTGATAAATTAACCGGCTATTAAACTTCTGTGCATGATCAAGGACGATTTGATCCTTGTCCTCTTCGTCATGTTCCGGGTCGTTTTACTAGATGATCAAGTTATTACGGCCACTGTACCACTTTGATTTATCAAGCTCTGATTTCAAATTGGTGGTTTCTGCATCCAACAAACTCACGTTACCCTTCAATGCCACGATTTCAGCTTGCAAACTTGCATCTTTAGACTCAGTGTCACTAATCTTGGCACTTGCAAACTAGCTTTACAGTGGCTCTTGATGATTGAGCAATTTTCTGTTAAAAGATACTACCTCAAGCATTACAGAATCCTTGACTAAATTGTTTAATATATCTTTGTCTGAAGGTGAATTCCCCTTGCAATGGAGAAAAGTCAAATACCTGTCCTGTTCACAAGAAATCTGATATACAGTCAAAATTGAATTACCGCCCGCTATCTTTATTGTGTAATGTCTCCAAATTTTTGAAAGATTGGTATACAATAAACCTTAGGAGTATTTAATTGATAATAATCTTTTAACTGGGCGAAATTCCAGCTTTCCACAAAAAATCAACTAGTTAGCATTGTTCACAAATCATATATACTGAACCCCAATGAAAAGTATCCACATAAAAAAATTAACACATTAATTTTGTAAGTTACTAAGTACTGTGTGTGCATATATGCATGGGTTGGAGCCTACATCAGGGTCATTCAGGATAACTTTTTAACTTTTGCTGGGTTGTTACATAATGCATGTGACTTTTGTGCACCGAATATGGCTTCTGACCACCACTCCTATTGGATGGCTAAAATGACCTGATGTTTTCAGTGGGTTTAAAAAGGGATGTTCAGCCAAGAAAAAAGCCAGTGGTCTCAGGTGTGTTGAGGCGATCATGCCGCGTCTGAGCCAAGGTCAAAGACACCATGCTTTGGGGCTTGCAGAGGGTGGAGTCCCAATCACTCAAATCGCACAAAGAATGGGGTGTACTCGGCGCACCATCCAACGACTAATTGAACGGCAACAAGAAACTGGATCCGTAGATGATCGGCCTAGGCCTGGCCAAGAAAGACTGACAACACCTGGCCAAGACCGTCACATCCGGCTGATGCACCTGCGAGACCGTTTCCGTACAGCAGCCCAAACAGCCCGTGAGACTCAAGGGGTGAATCACCGTCCTGTCAGTAGTTCTACTGTGGAGAGGCGACTGAGGAGCAGTGGCCTAACAGCCAGAAGACCTTACAGGGGTAACCTGCTGACCCAACCCAGAAGAGAAAGACGACTGCAGTGGTGTAGAGCACACTCCAGGTGGACTCGCCAGCAGTGGAATACTGTCCTTTTTACAGACGAGTCCCGTTTTTGTGTCAGCAGAGCAGATGGCAGAGAACGTGTGTGGCGCCGGACTGGGGAGAGATATGCAGATGCCTGTGTCCGTCAGGCAGATCGATGGGGTGGACCCTCTGTCATGGTGTGGGCAGGCATCAGCAACCGCTACCGGACACCCCTAGTGGTCATTCAAGGGATCCTCAATGCTAGGCGGTACATTGATGAGGTGCTGGAGCCGCACATGGTCCCATTTATGGAGCAGCATCAAGATCTGGCGATCTTTCAGCAGGACAATGCACGTGCACACTCTGCAAGATTAACAATGAACTTTCTCAATGAGAACAACATCAATGTCATGGAATGGCCAGCGTTCTCACCCGATCTGAGCCCTATTGAACATTTGTGGGATCAGTTAGGCCAAGGTATTCAACGGAGGACACCTAGGCCTACTACCCGAAACCAGCTGATCCAAGCTCTGCAGGAAGAATGGAATAATGTTCCCCAACACAGAATTCAAACCCTGGTCAGCAGTATGCGCCGCAGATGTATAGCATGTGTTGATGCTCGAGGTGGCCACATCCCATATTGAACAGAAAAATTTGTGTGACTTTCAATTAGGGCAGTTAATGACATTTTTTGCCTGTAAGTGACGTTAATGTCGGTAGAGCGTGACATTATTTTTACGCCAGAAAAGTGAATGCTTTGTTAAGTTCTCATCACGTCTAGGTATGAAATGTTTCAAGTATAAACAATAAAATACTTCAAAATTGGCATGTGGATACTTTTCATTGGGGTTCAGTATAGATAGACACAAAGTTCTAACTTACACATGTAGGTTTGAGACGTCTGGCAAATCCAATAGCATACAAACAAAATGTAGGGAATTTCAATGTGTGCTAAACTTACGAAATTTCCCAACAATAAACATCCTCCCTTGTACGTCATGTTTTTGACGCTGCATGGACCTCCATGGTGCTCGGCAATCATTTTGCATTCATATTAAATTAGCTTGAACCTGTCTCATAGGCAGCCTTCTACACATGTTTGGGTATGGTTTGGAAGGTTTAGGTCTTGTAGTAACTTGTAGTAACTGGGGGGAGGGACTTCCAACAACTGTGTATTGAGGCTCTCAATAAAATACAGAGAATCTCTTTCTGTTCATACAAGAACAGATTTGCTCCATGCTGCTTTATGTACCAGGCAGGCTATAGTTCCCACTATTGCTGGAGAGAGCTGCCAGTACACTGTCACCGAGACTCAGTCAAAATGCTGAGACATGAAGGAGATTGATTGGCCACCAGTAAGCTTAAGTTCCAAACTAAGCCTTAGGCTGTGCGCCACCAAGATAGACAAAAATCAACATGTTATTAACTGGTATCACATACAAAAAAGATTTCTTTTTAAACTGGTACAAAAGATGTGTTATGATCTCTTACCTTTATATATACTCTTTTGTCACAGATATTAATCCACATTATCGTATTATTCAGGTCTAATAATAGGGCCATGTTAATCCAATATGTCCATTTCATTTCTGACCTGTAAGCCATTGCTGACACAAATATCCAGAAATCATGTACATATATTTTTATTAAATTTTGTACCAGCAATATGATGACAAAAATTTTTGCCATCTACTACAAGACTACTTTCTTGATGCAAGCAGTAAGATGTAGGTCCAAATTAGAAAGAAATAATCTTGTGACCCGACTTTGAATTTCAACCTCTAAAATCCACCATCTTGCCAAACGTTTTCTACAAAGCTCCACTTTTCGTAACATGGGGTCTATTTCCGGCAATTTGCACCTAGAATGCACTGTCAAAGCATACAGATCCACAATCCAATGGGTGGTGGTGGGATAGTAACAACCCTGTGTCTACCTTCCAGCCAAAAAGGTAGGGACCCCACAATTCCATATTTAGGGGGGTAGGGCCCGTTTAATTTTGATCAAAACTGTACAATTTGCCATAAAATGCTCACAAATATTTGTTCACAACTTAAAATATCAATAAGTATGAAACTTAACATAATGTATGTTATCAGAGAAAAGGTTATATTTTATCAGTTATCCTAACCCCCGATAACTTCTGATAAAATAGACTGTTCTGTTATTCAAATTGGACCGCTTGTATCTTGGAAATTAACCCAACCCAGTCCAAATTTATACCCTCTTGAAAGCATGAACACTTGTTGGTCAAGTTACAGCGTGAACGGGTCATTGGTCTGTTTTAAATTAAGATACCAGAGTAGCATCTGGTTGATGGGTGTTCGAAACAGACATCTCTTGCACCTTCAGTGGGATGATAGGTGACAGGAAGCTTGTAAAGTAGCCATTAATTTGGACTCAATAAAGGCACCAACTGCTATATACGTGATAAATCACTTATCACACCCCTTTCATGTGATTCGAAGCTGAGAGAAGAATAAAACAGAGCTGGTCACTTGGCTTGGTGACCTGGGCACAAGAGCTATGTAATCGGCTGTTCACTCGCTGAGCCATTATTTCAACCAGTTTTGCAGCATTTTACACAGAATGATGGAGCAGCATACAATACAATTTGAATTGATACAAAAAAACGCAAAAAACACAAAAAACAAAAAGAACAAAAAAAAAAAAACAAAAACAAAAAAAAAAAAAACAAAAAAAAAAAAAACAAAAAAAAAAAACAAAAAAAAAACAAAAACAAAAAAACAAAACTAAAAAAAAAAAACAAACAAAAAACAAAAACAAACAAACAAACAAACAAACAAAAAAAAAACCAAACCAGGATCAGGTAGGGTCATAGGAAATATTATTATGCCCTATTTCGTCATTGTTTATCTCTTATGTCAGTGGTAAGCATATCAGAAACTGTTGTTCAATGTTGTAACTAGAGAGAAATACCTAATCATGATATGTTAGGGTAAATATACATGCATTTTGAGATGATTACACCTCACACTCCCAAATAGCAGGGACTACAATATACCCATGCTTCTTTGCTTACATAAGCACTGCCCAGCTATGCAACCGAGAACGAGGCTGCCGATTTGACAACTAATCTCGCATCTCATTAAACCCAGGTCAGCATCTCGACTAACTGGTGTCCTAGGTGGTCTGTTTTTCCCTGAGGCTATCATGAGTTTGCTGGCTTATCAATCCCTAGGGACTGCACTTCTGGTCAGAATAAACCTGCTATATGTATCCTTTATCAACAGACTACATACATTGCTGAGTTGGCTAGACCCATCAAAGTATGGTTTTCCAGTCCTCTGTGACTATTTTCACAACGTTGTGAATTTTGCAAAAGAGTATGTGGATTTGTGTCGACACTTTTATGTCTTTGTTTTGCTGTAACCAGTGATATAAAGCCTGATATTTTTATGAAGCCTGTTATTTATAGCCAAGACAAAGAGTACTGAGATAATAAAGTGTCTGTCTCAGTTCACAGGTACATGTACATGTAGTTTCGTGACAGCGTCTGTTAAAATTTGTTTATAAGATAAAGGAACAAAGACAGTTTTGTAATACATGTATACATCCCCTTGAATTATAATATATATACATTGTACATGTATATGTACATATACTCATCCATACTGCCTAGAAGGGCTGACCGTCTCAGGAGTGGGCACTTTTCTCTGGTACCAAGGGTGCCCACTGTAGATAGGTTTTACTGTATAAGTGAACACTGGAAGTGTGTGTCTGAGTAATTATGTCTTGGTGCCAACCCAGACATTCTGATTTTCCAAGAATTTTCTCTCCTTTTTTCTTTCTTTCTTTCTTTCTTTCTTTCTTTCTTTCTTTCTTTCTTTCTTTCTTTCTTTCTTTCTTTCTTTCTTTCTTTCTTTCTTTCTTTCTTTCTTTCTTTCTTTCTTTCTTTCTTTCTTTCTTTCTTTCTTTCTTTCTTTCTTTCTTTCTTTCTTTCTTTCTTTCTTTCTTTCTTTCTTTCTTTCTTTCTTTCTTTCTTTCTTTCTTTCTTTCTTTCTTTCTTTCTTTCTTTCTTTCTTTCTTTCTTTCTTTCTTTCATTCATTCATTCACTCATTATTTCTCTCTTTTTTTACCACCAAGTTGGTCTGACACTATGATTTCAAAAAAACACCAAATGTACCATGTTGACTGACCTAACCAGTAAAATTGTGCATATCAGTTGCAATAGTCATGATGTTCCAAATTATGAAAATTAGGGTCAATTACAATTTGAAAGCTGCATATCTTCCAAACTATCGCAGGGAGACACAAAAATTCAATGTGTACATATTGTTTGTGATACATGCCAATGAAATGGACAGTATATGAAAGTTGTAGAATTTCAAATTATGCTAATTAAGAGCATTGAAAAATTTAAAAGTTGAATATTTTCCAAAACTATTATACATAAAGATGCCATTTGAATTTTATAGGATTGTGGCAAGGCTACCTCGAATGAACCATGAACCAAAGTAGTTGAATTTAAATTTATGCAAGTCAGCTGAATACGAAAAAAATTCAATCTTGTATAGCTTCAAAGCTATTATAGATACAGGTGCCGGTCCAACTTCAATTTTTGGGTATGTGACATAGCTGCATCCAATGAACCATGATCCAAAATTGTACAATTTTTATTTATGCAAATTAGTCAAACACATAAAATTGAAAAATCGAATAGCTTCAAAACTATTACAGATATGTGTCATTCAAGCTTGAGCTTCTAAGTTTATGATATGGCAACACTCAATGAACCAGGAAGCAAAGATGTAGCATTTTAGTTCAAGCAAATTAGGCTAAAACACAAAAGTGACACTATGTTGAACAATGGCAAAGTGTAGCATTTCAAACTGTTCTCATTTTGAAGCCACATAGACAGATTGATGTGAAGCAAATCTTCTTTTCTCGGTCTTTCTTTCTTTCCTCTTTACGACCAAATTTGTCCTGATTTTCCTCATACACTTTTATTCCAAAAACCACCAAAGGTGCCATGGTGATTGACGTACCAGTGAAATTGTTCACCTGGTTTGGAATAGTCATGATGTTTGAAATAAAGGAAATTAGGGGCAATTAAAATTTTTAAAGCTCGATATCTTCCAAGCTATTGCATAAAGCCACACAATTTCAATGTCCATATGTAGGTTTGTAACACTTGCAATATGATGGACAGTAAATGAAAGTCGTAGATTTTCGAATTATGCTAATTAGGGGCATAGAAACATTTAAAAGTTGAATATCTCTAAAACTGTTATAGATGGAGATGCCATTCCAACTTTAATCTGTAGGTTTGTGGCAAAGCCGCATCAAATGAATCATGAACCAAACTTATAGGATATTAACATATGCAAATTGGGTAAAATATGCAAACTTTAAATCTTGAATAACTTCAAAACTATTATAGCTAGAGGTGATATTCCAACTTCAATTGATGGATTTTGCCATAGCCGCATCCAATGAACAATGATCCAAAATTGTACAATTTGATTTATGCAAATAAGATGAATACACAAAATTTAAATCTTGAATAACTCAAATTGTTATACATAGATGTGTCATTCCAGCTTTAATTTGTAGGAATGTGAAAAAGACCCCTTCCAATGAACTATGAAGCAAAGTTTTGGGCTTTTGATGCATGCAAATCAGGCAAATACACAAAATTAAAATGTTCAATAGCTTCAAAACTATTATAGATAGCAGTGTCATTCAGAGTTCACATTATAAGTTTGTGACATGGCCACATCTAATGAATCAAGAACCAAAGCTGTAGCATTCTAATTTACGCAAAGTTTAGTTTATGTTGAACAATTGAGAAGTATAGAATTTCAAACTTTCTGATTTTGAAGGCACCCATACAGATTTGCTGTGAAGCAAATCTTCTTTTTTAGTTTAGGTATTACACTCGCTCATGACCTAAAGTGGCATCTGAACATAAACCGAATTGTCACCAAAGCATCAAAACGTTAGTCTCTCTTAAAAAGATTCAAAGTTAAGGTATCCAGAAAAAGCAAATAGTAACTTTATATGACAATGATCCGCCCAATTTTGGAATAAGGCTGCGTCCTATTTGATAAATGTAATCAAGAAATGTCTGATATACTAAAAGGTATACAGTATGAGGCAGCAAAGATTTGCACCGCCGCAATGAAATTCATGTCACATGACAGGCTCCTCCGCGAGACAGGATGGGAGTTACTAAACACCTGCTGTAAATATTATAAATTGGTACTGCTGTACAAAATGTCAAATAAGCAAACATCTCACTACCTTATAAAGATACTCATACAGCTCGCCCGCTCCGACACTCCTCCCAGCTTAGACAAATGATGTGTAAGACAGATCGCTTCGCTACATCATTTCTATCCTCTACTATATGCCTATGGAATGATCTACCCGACGAATTTAAAGCATCCCTCCACAATTCTTGTCTTCAAGGCAAATTTTCTAAATTAATCTTTTTCCATCATGAAATTCCTAGTTATTTCACATCCGGTGATCGCTTTCCAAATTTTAAAATTCAAACGCAGCTCCGTCTCGGACGTTCTAAACTTAATTTGCATCCATTAGATATTAATATCATTCAGTCTGCATGTCAGTACAATAGCCTAAAAGAAGATACAGCTCACTGCCTCCTTTTTTTCATTCTATGATCAACCAAGAGTCAAACGACTGAGATTTGTTACAAATGTGCTAGCCCCTGGTGTACACCCGAATTTATTAATAGATTTATTTGGAGATAGATTATTAGAAATCATGCTTTTGGTAGTTCGAATCTCCCTGATGATTTGAACAATGTGACATTTTCGTAGCTGTTCAATTGTTTATTACTCACAGAAGACGCTTTGTCTCATAATATCTCATATCTACTACAGTATCTTTACAGATAAATTTCCTGTTGCAAACAGTTTGTGCATGCATTTTTCCTGTGTGTCTTGTAAATAGCAGCTATGTACGTCTGTTTCTCCTGGAGAAACCCTTGATTAGCTACTAAGTACCTATTGGGCAATCCAAGTTTGTAAAATAATTTATTTTACAATACAATACATGCTACGTCAACGAGTGGCCTTCATGGCTGATTTAGTTTTACCCATACGTTACCTATAAAGTTATTATTGAGTGTAAGTCCTACTCCTGTAACCCAGCTCCTATGGCTTATAGAGTTCAACTCTACGGCATCATTGTACGGGTGTTTCAGAATGTGATCGTCCATTTAATAATGCAAATCTTAATTTCAAATTCTGAAAGGGGATATGCCAAGTTCAGCCAATGCAGCTGAATTTGAAGCTGTTTTACCGAGGCCGAAAATACATTTACAGAAGTTGGTCATGACTTTGTTGGCGGGTTTAAAATAAAGCTGATAATGTCAAATTAATAAAATATATGTGTTTTGCATCCAACACACAGTTATACTTGCGGTACTTCCGAAGTTCCGTCTCTTTCTTGAGTAATTAGGCTCTCAGTATGGTCGAAGTTTACAGGTTGTGTATCCACAAAACTGCCCAGTCTCTTTTTAAGTGAGTTAATAGATGGTACATAAGCCATATTTTCTGGAATACTGTTCCATGCTGCCACTCTCACAGAGGAGCTGTATTTACGTATATCTAGCAGAAACCTTTCCGTTTTCAATTTGTATCTATGACCTCTGGTGGATGTGTACTTCTTTCCATTAATCCTTTAAGTATTTTCTTATCATTCCCTTTATTGTCTTTGAGTAACTTGAAAACTTCGATCATGTCTCCTCTCACCATTATCATCATCTTATATTCTGTCCGGTAAAACCCGTGTAAATATGATGTCTGCACCACTGATTTGATTCCGTTCTATCGGTGCATCATTGAAACAGTTTTCCGTATGAATGATGACGATGATGATGATGATGATGATGATAATGGGGATAACAAATAATAATGATAAAAATGGTGAGGACAATAACAATAATAATAATTATTTTTATCTTTCGTTAAAAATGAAACAATGCAAACCCTGTGCGAAAGAGCTTGATGCAAACATAAACAACGAATAAATATATTTCTGTGCGGCCAACTGCCTTACCTCTCATGTCGATTTTACCCATATCACGGAAACGACGTCATCTTTCCTGGACCAAGTAATAACAAATACCCCTAATTATGTTAAAAATATATCCGTACCCACCCCGATTCCCAATTGTGATCACTGCACTTTTACTGCCAGCCTTTCTTTTCGCATGAAGAAAGATCCGCATTTGATTGATTTAGCGGGATCATGTTAAAACAAAGATGATTTCAAAACAGAATTAAATAAAATTAGCAGAGACGACTGTTTTGTGACCGACGATGTGGATACAGCTTGCCATCTCTGGACTAATATATTTTAGATGTTGCAAATAAAACTATACCTCATGAAACAGTAACTATACGGCAGCACAATGCTCCGTGGTATACCTCCAGATTACATCAGCATAAAAATAAAATTTTTCGCGTGCATAAGAGAGCCAAAAAGTCCAACAATGCCAATACATGGCGTTTTTACACTCAGTTAAGAAAGATTATATCAATGAACTAAGAGCGGCATAGAGGATAACTACTGCGACCGTCGATGCAATGAAATAAACAGTGGAAAGAAAGGTCAGTGGAAAATGTTAGGTTCTGCACGAAAGAACACCACGTAGGCCTACCTGTCATTTCCGCTAAAGAGAAAAGCGGTAATTCTCATTTTAGAATTTTAACTGATGCAAATAAGCCAAATATACTGCAACAGTAATGCATACATATTGCAGGTATTACATATGTTGTAATATTATATTTTCATTGCATATGTCCAAATTCAAAGTGTATCCCAAGTTGTTTGAAAAGTTCAAGCCGTAAGAAGAGAGATCAAAATGACTTTCAGTGTAGCGTTGATGAAAATGAAACCGCAGCTACCCATCCATTGCTAACCAGGCCTGAGCCACAGATCCATGACAAGAAGCCGGTACCAGACAGACAAACTACATCTACACCTAAAGCACCAACAGAGCCATTGCAGTTTGTCACAATAGTTCAAGACTAACCAAATGTACGTCACGGTGTTCACCGCACCAACAGTTGACTTCTACTGTCCTGGAATAGACCAAATTCAAGTTGTCTTTTTAAAAGTGTTCCTGCACCTCGACCGGCACCTGCACACGTTTTATTATGTCATAATTGTACCAGCAAACTCTGATGCAACAGAACGGATCTTGGTTTGGACCGGTGTAACTGCCATCTTACATAGTTAAGTGAATATTCGTCTTCAAGTCGGTGTCATGTCTTGTCGATTCTCAGAACGTATTTGCTTGGACTTGCATCCGAATTCTCACACGCATTGCTGGGACTTCTATCCAAGTATTTTCTTTGGACTTATACTTAATATGTTTTCAATACTAATATCTTAACATACATCCCAGTGCCTTATGGAATATCAAAATATCGTTATTAGTACATTCTTTCCGCTGTTTTTCACATTATACATATTATATCAAACATGTATAGGCCTATCTTTGTAACTTTTCTTGACTGCTTTTGTAGATACCATGAGTCAATTTTCCACAGTGATATTTTACCTTACATTTTATACATGTACATTTCCAGCTACTGGTCTGGTCTGGTCATTATTTTTACCAAAGAGGAATAAACAGTTCGACAGGTTAGTAAAGTACAATGCTTGTTGAGGTACCAAACACGGTGTACTCCGTTGTCTACCTATCAGCACTCCAATCAAAGCTCATATTGCCCGTGGGTTTATGTTATGTCATTCCCACCATGATCACAATTGTATTTGTGTCTTTTTGTCCAGAACCAATTCCTAGTAGTCATTACCCTATTCCACAGTCCGAACTCTTTACTCTCCATAGCTAACCTGTCCCTGTCTACCCTAGGCACATATGGAAGTACTATTGTCCATATTGCACACGTTCCTCTGTAAACTTTTGACATAGGCAGTATTAGCCCAAATAAAATAAAGGGTAGCGGCTCCTTGTCTAAGCTAATTGTTCAGCAAAGGCAACCCACATAAAAATGAATAAATATGAACCTGGCAAATGATGAATTAGCTAAATATATGAAGTTTTGCTTATAAATGCAGAGCTTCATTATGAAAGAAGAATACCTGTCAAACAAACCATAATTACTTAATTTGTATAGTACAGGTTCAGATAAGAATAATTTGACTTACCCCTGAACTAATATGTCCCTTTCCAGCTGGACAGCTTATCCTACTTAAAACATCCGCCAGTGTATAACTTAAGTGGAAAAAAGCTGGGACATTATATTCAGTCCCATTGATTGTAAAATAAACAGTTGCAGCTAGACCACCTGTAGAAACCAATGGAAATCCTAAGAAGGACTGCAAAAATGGACATCCTGCACCAGAAATGAAAAACAAACTCCATGATGTCACCTACCCCACACTTTGAAAGTCTACAAACAATTAAGCTCTATTTCATTGCCAACCCTGAGTCAATGCCTCAACATAATGTGTCAGGTTTGTGACATTTGAGAAAATACTGTTAATTTTGAGTATTTTTTTTAAAATATTGAGTAAATGTGCATTTAGGCATGCCAGAAAAGAATGAAAGTTATTAGCATTTATGCCAAAAGCATGTTATCAAAACAATTTTTCTTAACAGGATTTTAAGTACAATGTATTGTTTTCCACAGTATTGTTTTCTGTACTTGATATATGTCCTAATATGTTCATTTATAGCCACTTGCGTTCTACCAAGGTGTAAACTTTATATGGTATATATTGTGTCTTCATATTGTTTCCTGCTTTGCAGAGCCGTCTTGTGGTGACATTCACGCAGGTGTTCGCCAGTACAGGTGACCCCTGTGTCCACTCACGTTTGTCATACAGTTCACTTGCTGCTTACACCTGTCGAACATTTATTTACCCCATGTTAATATTTATTCCTATTAAGTTGTATTTATACTCAATTTTGTCTTAATTATGTCTCCCATTACTGGTAGTTTGATGCGAAATTTAATCAATCCATCTAATTAATTCTTTAGCATATGAGCGTTTATATAATTATGTTATGTATATGACGGTCTCAGATTTGCACATATATGATCAATTATTGAATTATTTTTTCCTATTTTTCATCAACTTTGACCAATATCTCACAGTACCAGTCTTCCTAGTTCGACTCACACTTTGAATAATTACAGTATAATATTTGCCATTTCCTGTTACTTGTATTCCTACCACTACAACAATGACATGCAACCTGAACTTATTGTAACATATATTTATTGGTAATATTTATTGCCTGCAATCATTCACGTATCAATGGAAGGAGATTTAGCGTTATTACAATATCACTGTTAAATTACAATTAATTAGAGTTCTCTCAACTCAAGTGTAGTGCCAACGATTTTTCTGTTTAATTGTTTACTTGTTTCGTTTACATATTCCCATATTTCTTGTGCGTGAACGTCAACTACACAAGTATCAACACAAAATTCATTTATTCCTGGTCATTTACATCCAGTCACAACTGTGGCGTTTTTTCATACTTTGACAACCATGTTCCTTTTTCTGTCTTTTCTACTTTTTGTTATGTAATGTGATCTCCATCACTTTCTTGCTACATATGCATTTTTCATGTTTCGTGTCAGACTTTCGTATTCCACTCTTATTTCATTTTGCTCATTTGCATTATGATATATGTATTTGTGACAACGCTTGTATGCTACCCATTTCCACCGACATATTAGCTGATTCCTACTTCATAACTACAGTAATGATTATATTACCAGAATTTTTAAGAATTTGTCTTCATGCTTTGTCTGGGCTCCATGTCTTGACGGATTATTGTTACGTTCTGTTATATCCATGGTTAAAAGTATACATCAATATACAGCTGTTATTAGTTCATTTTATTACCGCAAATGCCTGGTCAAAATCATATCTTGTACTATTCTTACACCTGGTCATGTTTTACCTGCACATACTTTTCTTGCATTGTTAACTACCTTTCTCCTGTTTAAATTATATTGTAATCTCAGACACGTGGCTGAAACTTTATGCAAATTGCTTGCGTTTGATGTCCACCCCAATCCAGGGCCCACAGATACTTTCACTCAAAATCAATTCAAAATTTGCCATGTGAACGTCTGTGGCATTAAAAGTCCTGACAAACTTGATGAATTATATTTTTTGACCACTTCGGAAAAACTTGACGTTATTACTGTAGCTGAAACATGGCTCGATACCAGCTACCCCAGTTAATTATTATACATTGATGGTTTTGGTATGCCCATACGCAAGGATAGGACTGTGGGCACTGGGGGAGGGGTGGTGATCTATGTTAGGGACAACGTACCTTGTACTCACCGAGCGGACCTCGAATCTGCAAATAGTGGATGTTAATGGGTTGAATTTCGACTCAAATACGGTTTAATTCTGTTAGGTGTGTACTACTGGCCACCAGGGCAATATACCGCAGACAGAGATTTGTTTATTGATGAACTGGATCTCTCTATTACTTCAGCCCTTGTGTGTATCCCTAAAACTCTAATCATAACCGGTGACTTTAATCATAGGTGCTAGTCTTGGAATACCCATCATTCAGATAGCGACTTAATTAGGACTGCACCTAGTCAATGTTTTATCCCAAAATAACTTATTTCAATTAATAAACGAACCGACTAGAGTAAATGATGTATCAGAAAGATTTCTTGATCTCATGATCACAGATTCACCAAGTTATGTTCTAAATTCGGGTCTCTTACCACCCATTTCTACATCCGATCACTCAGTTGTATTTTGTACTTTTTCGATTTCCCACCACGTAGATCACCCGTTCAAAAGAATAATTTGGGACATCAAAAAAGCTAATTTTGAAGATTTAAACAGAGCTGCCCTAGACGCCCCTTTCAGGTTTCGAAGTCTTTGATGATATGAATGACATGGTATCTTTCTGTACAGATGTTTTTAGCGGCTTATGCAAGGACTTTATCCCTTGTCGTGACATCCATGTATGACCCAAAGATAAGCCATGAGTCACTTGTAAAATTAAACAGTTACTTAGAGAAATCGTGCTTGGAAACGTTTCAAACGTTTTACCAACAAAATTCGTCCCTTTACTTATATTGAGTTTATTACTATTGAAAGACTCTACATGTTCTATATACGGAAGGGCAATACTGCAGTCAATGCTCTGCGTAGCTCCATGAGATCATATTTTTCAAAAATCTGCAGTGAATTGAATTCTAATGTCATTAATCCAAAGAAATGGAGGAACCTGAGCAAGAGTTTTCTAAGTTCCAAGCTCAATCAATCCATACCTCCCCTTCTCGAAAACGGCACTGTATAAAAAAGTATAGACACATTTGTTTTACATGGATTGTGAAAGCAGTCAAGCATTGACTTATCGAGTCACTCTCCATGGCACAGATGTTGGCGTATACTTCCTACCTTGCCGAAGAACTCGGAGAAAACCACCGTGCACGGTTAAAGTGGTAGGAATTTTTTCCACATGCTGCCCAGGACGAGAATCGAACCCGGGTCGCAGCTGTAATATCCAGTAACGTTGAAAAATGTGAAGTTTTCAATACTTACTTTGCCAATCAATGTAAACTTCCTCATGAAGGCGATCCTATGCCCCTGCCTGACTTCTCGTATCGCACCGATACGAGGCTAAATGAATTCCAAATTGATGAAAACAACGTTAAAAAGGTTTTACAATCTCTAAAGTCCAGCTCTGCTACGGGACCTGATGGTATAGGTAACCTCATCCTAAAGAACACCGCATCTGGCCTCTCCCCATCACTTACGAAACTCTTTAACCTCTCTCTTGCTGCTACGTGCTTTCCAGATTCATGGAAAAAATCTAAAACGTGTCCTGTATTAAACAAGAACGATTAACAGGTAAAAAGCCACTACCGCCCTATCTCATTACTGTGTAATGTTTCTAAAGTTTTTGAACGTTTAATATTTAATGTTCTGTACGAGTACTTTATTCGTTATGATCTACTGACGCCCCAAAACTCTGGGTTTAAGAAAAACGACTCTACTGTCAATCAGCTTATCAAACTCGTCCATGTTATATATATATAATAGCCTGGAACTACAAAAAGAAGCCAGAATGGTTTTTCTCTACATCATAAAGGCTTTTGACCGCATGTGGCATAGGGGTCTTCTTTTCAAATTAAGACAGCTGGATATTGAAGGTCCTTTACTCGAGTTTATCGGTAGCTATTTAAAAATCGCTTTCAGAGACTTACGATTGGTGGTCAGTCGTCCTCTTTGCTTTCTGTAAAGGCAGGGGTACCCCAGGGCTCTATTCTGGGGCCTCTCCTTTTCTTAGTTTACATTAATGACATAACTGATAATATTGTGTGTTATAGTGAGCTTTTTGCTGACGACACTAGCATTCTGGAGATAATCGATGATCCCGTTACCTCTGCAGGTCGGATGGACACGGATCTTGTTCATATCTCTGCATGGGGCAAACAGCGGAAAATGTCTTTTAATGCTATTTAGTCCTTAGCTGCACTAAACATAATAAGCCAGATCACCCGACTTTACGCCTGGGCAATTCTGTTATACCAGAAGGTACGAGCAATACACATTTGGGCGTTACACTTTCTAGTAATCTAAAGTGGGATGCCCATATTACCAGAATTGTGGAAAAAGCGAGGAAACGTCTGTATCTGCTCCACAAACTTAAATTTAGGTTATCTCGCAATACTCTAATTTGGCTTTACAAATCCATGGTACGACATATCTTAGTAGTATTGCTTATCCGGACTAAACTCCCACCTACACAGATTTAATATACTACGGTCTCCAGCTTGTAAATGTGTAAATCCCGACGAAAGTACTCATCATTTTTTCCTAGAATGTCCCTATTATTCAGTTCCCAGGAAATCCCTTTTAAAAACAGTTTGTTATATTCTAGCTCCAGGTGTAAATCCTAGTCTTGTGGTCTATCTAGCAAGTGATACACTTATCAGGTATTTTACACATGGTAACAATGACCTTTCTTAAACCTTAACATAAAATTCTTTGATGGTGTCCAAAAATTTATTTATGACTCTAGACAATTCATAGTTTGATTACCATGTTGATGATGTCTATATACGGTTTATGGCTAAGACTATCATCATTTCTTTGGTTACCGAGCTAGTGACATAGTGGATCTTTCTGGATCAATAACTTGTACTTATTCTTTAATTGACATGTTTCTGCTTGTGAGTATTTACTTCACAGCATCCAGGAAAGTGTATTTTCCAATATTATTGTAACTATGAGTGGTAAATATTACGCATCTCGTACATTGTATTGTCCTGTGTGTGTGTTGCATATATTCTGTGTCTCTCTTTGTCTGAAGAGCCTGTCTTTTAGTATCTTGATGTATACTATTAGATGAGGCAGAATAAATAAATATGTTTGTATTAAATTAAAATAAAGTTGTGGTCAAGGAACAAGACAACAAAAGAGCACAAGAACAATAGTACCAATTATGTCTCAATGCTGTGTATTCAGTCAACTGTACATTTATTCTGGCTTATAATGACAGGTCTTCATGAACAATGGCTGATTGCTTAATATCCATGCATAGTTCACCGCTGAATTTATTATCCTTAATTGTGTACTTACTGGTCAAAACATGATCTAGTATTCAGTCTTTTACAGCTTTGCAGATACACATGAAGTTTTTGACAACCTTTGTCAACTGACCTCCTGCATGGAATGTCCCCTTTTACAAGATGGACAGAATACCTCACTTCACCCTGTCTCCTCATGGTTATTCCGATACGGGCAGCCTTAAGTAGACACCAAAGAGATATCTATTGGGACTGTAGCTCAGCGAAAGGGCTAACCAGAACGCTTTTGTTACTTGTCTTGGAAAATTGAAAAAGAATTATAATTCATGGCTATTCCGATGTGTGGCAGCCTAATGTACACACCAAAAAGATGTTTATGGGGACTGTTGGATAGCGAAAGGACCAACCTGGATGGGTACTGTGAACTTTATGTTATGAACAATCTCCTTCATTCTTTATAACGTGTGAACTTTATCTTGAGAACAATCTCCTTCTTTCTTTATAACTGTGAACTTTATCTTCTTCATTCTTTATGACGTGTGAACTTTATCTTGTAAACAATCTCCTCCATTCTTTATAACAGTGAGCTTTATTTTATGTACAATCTCTTTCATTCTTTATGACGTGTGAACTTTATCTTGTGAACAATCTCCTTCATTCTTTATAACGTTTCTACCGCTGTCCACTGTTTGAGTGGTGGGCGTGTAACAGTAACGCATACACATTGCAAATATGCCATATCTCCTGATATTATATTTTTATTGCACATGTTCTAATATTAATATTAAAGATATCAATTTTCAAGCCTCACGTGCTGTGTGAGCACCATGCTATAATGACCTGCTGTGTAAGCAGTCTGTTTTGTCGCACAAGCACTCTTGTGCAATTCACTTTATTATTCTTTCAACTGTTTTGTGTATTTTATATACTGGTGATCTCCTATTTTAATTATCTTGTTGGTAAGTGTCTGTCGTGAAAGCTTACAAACTATCCTTAAATTCAATTATTATATTATAAACATATTTTTTGATTCTGGATCACCTTATAGCACATAAAAAACGCACATAGTGTATTCACAACACACACAGGACAGACAAGCTTGGAAAATGTTACGCACTGTAACAGAAGCAACTAATTATAAATGAGCAGGCATCACATATACATGCAGATGTGATATAACAAGTATCTTAAAGTTGAACCGTCTGCTCTCTGCAATATAATTCTGTACAGCAGTAAATACTGCTTTATTTGATTCAATATCTAGGTCGGTGCTCCCCTTTAACATAATGTTTACAAAGTACTTTCTGTCTAAGTGGACAGGAAGGGATGGGTGAACCCCGGGTGCCAGAATTCAAGCTAAACTTTTTTTAAAGAATGTTTCGGAGAGGGGAGTATCGTGGACAAGTTGAAAAGAAATGTTCCCTATCCTCGAGTGGACACCCGCATAAACATGTTTAATCATTGCTGATGTTAACCTTGTACAGATGACATTGCAGAGGAGAATGACCTAATCTTAACTGAGTTTTACATATATTAGAGAAACGCTGTCCCTGTGCAAAGTATACTGGAGGGGCATCTTCAAACCACAGACATTTTAATTTGGTTTTGAAAAGTTATAATGTACAGGATTGCCGAATATCTATTGGAAGATCATTCCTTAATTTAATTGTAGAGGGAAGAAAGGAGTTGATGAATCATTCAGTCCTAACGTTTCTTATTTGCCTTATATTTAGTGGATTTCTCAATGAGTTTAGGGTAGTAGGCGGTACAAGATCAGAAAGATAAGGAGGAACACATTTGTGAAGCATTTTATAAAATAGCACCAGTTTGAAATATTTGCGTCTTAACATTTTCTTGTTGAGTATCTTATACGGTATTCTATACTTGTAAAAGCTTAACAGTCTATTCTTATAATTCAATTAACATCCGCCTGTTGGGTAACTTATATGGTACTTCATACCAGAATAGCATTATCAACTTTCAGTAAGTACTTTTGACATTTACCTGTTAAAAGCTGAGGCACAATTACACGTACCCACGTTTTTTCTAAAAAAAAAAACCCTTCTAAAATTAAACTTTTTGGTAATGTTTTGTAAGCCTTGGCTAATAAATAGAGCCACAGGGAGCGATATCACCAACGTTGGCTGGAACCTCAGTTCTGAATACACTAGTCCAACCAACTTGCTGGTGCTTGTCAAATCTGACCATGCAACACACAACACAACACAACGAGAAGTTAAAAAGCCACTTTACGTTCAAGGCCAGACTGGGACTGCTGAGCAACCCGGTTACAACACACAATCCAAATTTTGAATACCTTGAAAACTGTTATGCATAGAGGTGCCATTTCAACTTCAATTTGTAGGTTTCTGACATAACCACGTCTAATGAACCAAAGTTGAAGGCTTTTAATTTATACAAACACACAAAATCAAAATATTGGGTTGCTTAAAAAGTACCATAGATAGTGATGTTATTCAGACTTCGGTTTATAAGTTTGTGATGTGGCCACATCGAATGATGCAAGAACCAAAGTTGTAGCATTTTAATTTATGCAAATTAGACTAGCGCACAAAAATTTTGATTATTCTGAACAAGGGGAAATTGTAGCATTTCAAACTGTTCTCATTTTGAAGGCGTCCAGACCGATTGGCTGTGAAGCAAATCTCCTTTTCTCTTTCATACTTGTAATGCTATGATGTATTTGTGTGTTTATCCAAATGTGGGGGTTCAAATTGCCTCCTAAGCAGACTTTCTTGGGGCGATACACTATGTTGGCCCCCAGCGAAAGTCTGCCCGGCCGTGTCGCAATACCATTTCAAGAGGCAATTAGCAGATCTGGCGATAACGTTGTCAGGCGCCGCTGGGCCAATGAATTGTACTTCGCTTATCGTGAAAGTTGCGTACTGCATTATTAATGAGCTGTGCGTCGTCCAATCAGATGCAAGCAATACGTCACTTCCCACACAGCAGTCAAAATAACTCCACGAGGTCGAGGACCGAAGGGAGTAATCCAATTGACACCTTCTCAAACGTGGTTTACCTGCTTGTGTATCTGTGACTTACTGGAGTAAAAGATGTCAGAATGGAACAGGGTGCTGTGTATTGCGATCGGGAAATGTTCCTGGCGTCACCTTCACCCAGAATACAAGACGACACCCCTAACTTGCTCAGTTCTTGCTGATGAGATTTCATTAGACTTACGAGCGGGCAAACTAAGATTACTGCAGGTTTGGCTGGAAAAGGCGTTTTCCGTTTCACCAGGTCAGGTATTAGTTGGAATATTCGGCTTTTTCCACTGCCTGTTGGTAAAATTACAAAAGTGTCTTTCTTCTCAACAATAACATTAAATAATGCTTGCTCCTGGTGTTTGGTCGCCTGATTACTCCCATCTCTTGCCAACAATCCTCAAGAACTTCCCGGATTTTTTTCTCATCCATTTTTTACTTTTTTTCCCGTGACACTGACGCTGTTCGTAGGCAGCTAATTTAGTAATTACAACTGGGCTGAGTGCGTAACACAGTTGCCGTACATGGCAGAACAGTAGCTGGATCAGGGATCACATTAAGCTTGCGTCCTGCGTCATAGACGCAAAAAATAAAGAAATGACGCCTGGAAATTAATAAAACATTGTCATTTTGCGTCTCTGTGGACGCACGCACAAAAACGCGATGCATTTTTGAAAGATACAACTGCAAAAATTACCCCAAGCGGTCACGGTGTTTTGTATCGACCATTAAGGCATTATCAATCTCGTGATTATTTATTATACTGATGGAATCCTCTGATGTTCGTCTTTCTATGTAACAAGCTATCTTATTTGCTAAGAAAAAATATTTGTGGGGTATCCCTCCAAAAATTTGCCAGAATGGGAATGGATGGACGTCACTTCACCTCATTATAAATGCTGAGAGCACTTCCAGGCTCCTCATTGCGTGGATTTGATCACGTGCCGCTCACTGTCCAATCAAATTCGTTGTTCCCCATGTGCTTGTCTCATGTCCGCAATGTTGGGAAGGTACAAGTCGTATCACGCAAAGATTATTGGACTAAGATGTTAAATTTTCAAATCACATTTTCACCAAGAAGAGTTCCATCGAAAAAATCTAGACCCAGATAAAGGCACGAGTGAAAATTCATTACGGACGGCAAGGAAAAAACGCAGATTAGTCATCGCAAGGTTACACGTGGACGAAGCGAAATTTTGCATCAGCCGGCCTAACAGCGTAACACGATGTTGTTCATCACTGTCTCCGTTGGTTCACGTGGTTATTGGTGTTTTTGAAACAAAATTTGGTTGTTTTGATTTCATTGAAATGTTTGATTGGAACAAATCTGTAGGAATTAAAAAAAATTATGATCGAAGGCCGGAAAAATGTGTAGCGGAAAACCACGCCTGGGTGCATGCCCGTGACAGGCTGTGTTCACTCGCTCGTGTGTTGCACGGCTTGTGGGCCTGCCGTGTTGCTTGGTGAATTAAGTGACCGCAATTAAGATCAGACTCTTAACACCGCCTACGGTATCAAATTTTTCAGGTATATTGAAATAGAAAGTGCACAGAAATATAAATCATATAATTTCTGACAATTTCGTCACGTGGAATCAATCGCAAAAATAACAGAGCCCAGGCATGTTCAATCACGCATGCCGCTTGTTGTGCAAGCGAGTTAAAAAACTGTCCAGTGGCACACGGTGTACAACACCAGATACTGGCACAGTGGCAGCGTGCTAGGGGTTAGGCCACATTCACAACCAATTTTTTGGTAGACCAGGGATGTGCTCTACAGACTTAGTCGTAATAGCAGGTTCCTGGGTAGATTGAATCCATCCTTGGTACCTTCAATAACTTTTAGACCCTTTTACATCAAGTTGGCATATTGGTAACTTTTTATTTAATCTTAAATTTTATAATAATGAGTTACCTACGTGAGCATACAGACCCTATGTTATGTTCGTTTCTAGGCTTAAGTTACATGCATGTTTTATATATTTATCATTGAGATATATGTTAATTATACCAAATAAAATCAATTAATCAAATTACATGAAATGAAGTCCAGTTTACACAATTTCAGACTGGACCCATAGATTCAGTTCATGGACCCACTATTTTGCCTTAAAATGGAGAAAGATGGGTCCAACGGACCCACACTGAAAAATCCTTAATGTGACCCCTGCACTGGATATCGCACAGCAGAGGTGTAAATCCCGTTACCCCCATTTTGTTGTTCGCACCTTCCCAGCAGGTGAACCCCAACATTTAATTGAGCGGCGTGTGGTCAATACCCACTGGGCCGTGTAATAGCCTAGAAACAAAATGGCGCTCTCACAGAGTCACTATCCCACAATCCACTGCGCGCATCCCCACACCTGGCCACTTGCTGGCTGCGATGCCAGGACGGCGCTGTCTGCTTCCAGACAGTGACGCTGCCAAAGAAAGGCAGACGTTCGCTGGGGGGTAGTAGACCGCCAAGAACGGATGTTTAGCAGGCAAGGGTTCAAATAACTATTATTATTATTATTATTATTATTATTATTATTATTATTAACAACAACAACAATAACAACAAAAACAAACAAAACACTCTTTCCCGCCATAAAAACGCAGATGAGAGACAATAATTGCAAAAAGTTTGGCCAGCTTTGTTGCAGTTCGTCGGTACAAACGAATCCTCAAACACCGCTCTTGATAGTGTTCCGCGTGAATATATTAAGCTGCGCGCAAACCGGTTCTCATTATCGGTAATGTGACTGCTGTTTCATCACACTTTTATCAAACAATTTGACTGAAGTGTTGAAGACCTCGTCACTGATCAACAGCTTTTTGCATCGGCCTGCTTTGTGAGGTCAGCCACGGACGCTTCATGAATACTTTGAACACCATCTGCGCTCTGCTGCGTCTCTGGTTGAGTGCTCAGAGCGTGGCGTGGGAAACTGTTGCCCCAGCTCTTTATGTCACTGCGTATTTTGGACGTCTCCAGCTGCAGGCTTCGCGTTATTGCCACTTCTCCGATGAATATCGCTTTCACTTCCGTGTTTACCTGTAGTGTACTGAATAGATAATGTATATATAGCTGATTCTTCGCTAGGTTGGAAAATGTTTAGTATCCACTATCAACATTACTGCCTTTTTCATTCTCATTACCACATAGGTAGCGGTTAAAAGCGGGACACATTTTTATGATTGACCTGAAAAATTAGCAAGTTGAAGGTAAAATATAGACACGTGGATAAAGTTGCCCCTGGCGTCAAAACAGGAGGATTGGTTTGTCTTTATTTTAACGTGGAACTTCATTACAACAAATTTAATAGCCAAAGGCGATGTGGGATTGGCCCGTAACCACGCTGTGCTGGGTAGATTTACTTGTATTGTACTGTCCGCAGTGAGCAACAACCACCGTAACCTGACGACTCCTTTTTTTCGCTCATATTGACTGCCAATAACTGACACCGGGTCTTTTTGGCGTATGCACCAGGATTAACGTTGATTCCCCCTACCAGGATCTGGGGGTAAGTATCAAGTAACTATTTTATACTCTTGAGAGAGACATCCATCCTGTATGATGATGTGAAACGTGTGAAAGTATCGATTTAGGCACCTACTGTTTCAACTGTCTAAATTTTGTTTGAAGAGCCGCAGAAATGTTTAATTTTGTACTCCAACAAAAAAATAGCATAACATGTGTACAAGCTGCGACAACATAGCAATTTGGACTTTTACCAGTTGTGAAGAATATTTCAAATTATTGTTTGATTTGCAAACACCACCGCAGAATAAATATTGCTCATTCAAAGACCAGAAACTCACACTACTTAGATAGCCTAGCCTCCCCCTCCCCCCCCCCCAAAAAGCCCCAAATCCCAAATAAAATACAAAAACAAGAACACCCCGCCCCCCCCCCCAAAAGAAAAGACAAGACAAGAAAAGAAAAGAAAAGAAAAAAACTAAAATAAAAAACGAGCCCCCCCAATCAAGAACAAAACTACACACGCACAAAAAAAGGAAAAATGCATGCATATTGTAATTCAGTATTTATATGATTCATGTCACAATGTCGCAAATATTTAAGCTATTGCAAACGCAATTTAAATGAGAGTCTGCCAATATTTTCAGGACATCTCCAATGTTCACGAAGTCGAAACAACTATATTTATCTTAATGTCTGTGAGCAAATTCCAACAAAATGAAACTATATTTTTTGTTTCCCATAGTAAATTGTGTCCCAAGCCATTTTTCAAATGACAACAGTTAGCTACGCAGAGGTGATGATGATGATGATGATGATGAAGAAGAAGAAGAAGAAGAGGAAGAAGAAGAAGAAGATGATGATGATGATGATGATGATGATGATGATGATGATGATGATGATGATTTCATCAGGAAAAGGTAGCCCTCCACAGCGGGGAACCGGCGGAACAGAACACAATGCATCCAAGAAATGAAAAAATCAAATGTCCAATTTTACAAAATTAAATTTTCTCTGTCAGCGACATGACTCTATACGTTCAGCTTAAAGCCGTACGTGAATCAGTATCTAACTCATCATTCACAATTATGATTATGTAAAACCGTAAATATAATTAATTCGCACCCTGCACCGAAGTAGAGAACGATTCATCGAAAAAAATGTGGAGAACGTAAAGGCATGTGCATTAGATAGTAGTTTGTCATTTAATGACAAGAAGTATTTATCAGGAGCGACAGCTAAGCGTCATATCGAAAAGGCAGCTTGATCATGTTCTCAAATCCCGAAAAATGTATAATATACATGAGTGTCAGCTGTCCACCAGTATGTATATATATATATATCTATATATATATATATATATATATATATATATATATATATATATATATATATATATATATATATATATATATATATATATATATATATATATATATTTGTGTGTGTGTGTGTGTATTTGTGTGTTTGTATGGAAAGTACAAGGAGTCTGCAGTCATTGGTATCATATCAAACTCAAGCAAACTGAAAATTGATTCATAAGTGTTGTCCTCGGTCACAAACAACCATTGAAGACATGTGACACACAGGACAGTGGTAATATGAATAGTCCGTCCACCCAAAATAACGCACTGTGCTGAATATACATTTCCTTTATAGCATATAGCATGTTTTGTCTCTGTTTAAATGTTCAGTTATGCGTAAGTACATTATTATATTTATTGTAAACAGTGACACGGAAAGGGTCTGTTTTTGTAGCTGTCCTCGCATTTTGGCGACGAGTCACCTCTGTGTGGATAATGCAGCTTACATCTTATCATATCATGTTATATCATATATAACACTTCATATACCATATCATAGTGTAACGTATCGCGTTGTATCGTATCATATCATATCACATACCATACCTTGCCACGTCATGTCATATCATATCATATATCATGTCATACCATTACATGGTTTAGAAACATTTTACTAGTCCATTGAGAAACAAGACTATGCGCTGCCTGAATGTCGCTGTAATCAGGTCCTATCTTGTTTCCCATTTCATTCCATTTTAACGCACTGCAATGTACTCTATTCTTTTGCATTTTAGTTTGTGTTTCTTCTCCAGAATACAAGGTTTGCAAGAAAAGTATCAACTGTGTTGTAATTTCTCCATAATAATTTTAGTTCACACAATATCAAAGACCTGACTTGATATTATTTTTCTTGAACATATGGTGATAGAATAGGTTTTGTGCAGCGAACACACAAAAAGGCAGACATGCATGTGGTGTTATGCTTGCAAGGATAAGGTTTATCATTATATTAAAACATACCAGTAGCGAGCGTTCTGGTGCCTGAAGATGGAATTAGATAGACTTGTTATATCGCGTTCAAAGCTTAGCTACTTTCAGAACAACCGAAAGGTGTTTTACAGGCAATAGAAGCACCAACAATAGAAGCATTTAGCAACTTGGTATGGAATGAGTTAATATGAATGGCAGGTGATCAGACCGTCTGGTAACCACATCAAATATTTCAATTAACATCTGCCATGTAAAAATTCATTTGATACTTAAATACTGATGCCCATGAGTGGCAGCTGATGATACGATATTGGTCTGGCCTCTCCACACATCTAACATGTACAAGTCATCACCATGGCGTTTTATTACCTATATAGGTCTACACCATAGCCGTTGTAGCACTATGTCCTGTTTCATGAAACACAACTATTCTATTATTGGATCCTTCATTGTGTACCCATGCGATAATATAATGTTAAAAAAAAAGGAAAAAAAAAACAAAAAACAAAAAAACAATCAGACCCCAACCCCCAACCCCCCCGAAAAACAAACACAAACATTTACCAAAGAAACAAACAAAAAACCAAAAACAAACACAAAAACAAAAACACCCCCCCAAAAAAACCCAAAACAAGACAAGACAAAACAAAACAAAACAAAAAAACCCCCAAAACCACCAAAAACAAAAGAAAAAAAAAAACATAAAACAAAAACAAAACAAAACAAAAAACCCTCAACCCCCCAAACCCCACAAAAATTATACTAGAAAAAAAACCCAAACAACAACAAATAACCTCACCACTCATACATTGCTTAACTTTGTACACAGTGCCATGAAGTGTGCGAATTTGTATATATTCAACAATTTTAGCTGTGATTTGTTGGAAGATTTTGTACGTATCCATACAGTAACACTAAATATTCATGAGTCCCCAAGGGCATAGCAAGGAAAATAAACTGATCAAACTGTATCTTAATGATTCAGAGGATATAATAATTCCTTGGTACTAAGGATTCCCATTTTCAAATAAAGCATGTTTGTAAATTTTTGCGGCTATAATACATGTAAAATTAACCCTATCGTTTCTTAAGCAGCTTGCCACTTTGCAGGCTGTTGTAGCAGAGGCACAGTGTTTGATATAGAGGGCGCTACTCGTTACGTAATATATCGTCCTCTATGTCTTTCATGTGGCCGCACATTGCAGCGCCACAGGGCAAAAACATAAGATGCATTTGCTTTTGAATTGAAAGTCTCAGAGATCAAATATCAGGCCTCAGTTTTGTTTCACTTTACGTGCATAAGCCATTAGTTTCGCAAAATGGATGGGCCTCTCATGGGACGAGCATATCCATATCTACTATAGTACTTGCTTTAATAAATACAGGGGCGATTTGAGAAATACATGGGAAACTATAAAAGAGGTATGAAACAAAACAAAAAAGAAAGCTCAGTTTCCTGATTTCTCTAAAATCAATGAAGAAAACTTACTAATCAACAAAAAATAGCAGATATAAGGTCAACGCATTTTTACCGAAATGGATCAGACTTGCTCAACAGATAAATCCTCTACATAATGCCAATTTCAAAGAATATTTACAAACACCGAGTACACACAGATTAACTTTCAAATGCGTTTCAGAGGATGATGTTGGAAAAAATATTGACTCCTTAAAAAGTAAAACTAGCAGTGGTTATGATAGAATATGAATCAAAGTACTAAAAATAATGGAGCCATCTATCATCAAGCCACTGACACACATTGTAAATCAACCACTTGCTACTGACGTCTTTCCCGGTAATCTTAAAATAGCAAAAGCTACCCCCACTTTATGAAAAAGATGACGCAAATTTGTTTGAAAACTACATACCAATTTCTATACTGCCTAGCTTTTTCAAACTCTTTGAGAAAATTATGTTCCTTCAACTTCATGGATATTTCAAAACAAAATATTTATACTATAATCATCAATACGGCTTCTGGGAATTGGATTTGACTCAACTTGCCTGCCTTAAATGAGTGGACAGACTAGTAATAGGTATAGATGAAAGCGATATCCCAATGTGTATATTTATGGATCTGTCCAAACTGTTTGATAATCTTGGTCGTACCATTGTACTGGAAAAGCTAAAATATCATGGTATAACAGGCAAAGCTTTTCAGTCATTTCAAAAATTATTTAAATAATCGAAAGCAATATTTAGATGTGCCTCAAGGATCTATCCTTGGCCCGTCGTTGTTCATAATTTATATACATGATCTATCTTATGTATCCAAAATTTTCCATCCAATAATTTATGCCGACGACACAGCTCTTCTTAGCACACTACAAGTATTTCAAACTCGTGATCTAGCAGGGGATGTATCTGCAAATATTAATCAAGAGTTGTTGGAAGTAACTAAATAGATAAAATTGAATGAAATATCCTTAAGTGTTAAGAAAACTAAGTTCATGATCTTCTCAAATCCTCAAAAAGTGGCAAAAACTCCCGATATCCTAGTAAACAACACAAAAATTAAATTCGTTGTCAACTTTAATTTTTATCACTTTAGATAAACATATCAGCTGGAATGACCACTTGGAAAAAATTGCAATACAATTATCCCAAGCCATTGGTATTATATATAAGCTGAAAGAATATCTTCCTCTAAATATCATAAAAACAATTTATAACTCTCTTTAACTTCCACATCGAAATTGTGGTATATTAGCATGGGGGTCATAAAAGCTCAAGTATTGTCTCATAACAAAAGAAAGCCGTAAGAATAATAAAATATAGTAAGTGTCTTGCACATACAAAACCAATTTTCAAAAGCTGGAAATTGTTAAAATTAAATGCCATTTTCCTTCATCAACAACTTAAGTTTTATTTCAAATTTTCAATAAGCAGTTACAAGTATACTTCAGTAATCTTCCTATAAAATCAGCATCCCCAATTCATGGCTATCACGCGAGAAATAAATATAAAATCTTCAAATCAAGAACTAAAATAGTTAGCACCAAAAAGTGCATAAGACATGACATAATATAAATATTGAACAACACCCCAGGTATTGTAAAATTAAAGCGCATTCTTATTGTCAATTTGTTTATCTTTTCATGCAAAATGTATTTTATTGAAAAGTATACTGATATATGCACGGAGCCAAACTGTTATGATTGCAATTTAGAATAATCATAAATCACTCTCATTCCAAAGTGCTATTTATTCCTCAATGTATTTACTCAATGTGAGTTGATTGCCTGGAACACCGTAGTATTACACCTGTATGTATTTATTTTCAATCTGCACATATTAGAGTAAACTATATCTTTGGGGTGGCTCCATGGT
Organism: Hermodice carunculata; assembly: GCA_964020975.1. Taxonomy (NCBI): domain Eukaryota; kingdom Metazoa; phylum Annelida; class Polychaeta; order Eunicida; family Amphinomidae; genus Hermodice; species Hermodice carunculata. Next base: position 21,606,313 of record OZ026624.1, read on the forward strand.
GGCCCCAATTGATAGCGGTATTCAATGCCTTAATGGGAGTCTCCCCGCCAGCAATCTGTTTTTATATCTTGCACTTCACACTTTACATTTTATATTCTAGGTTTGGTTCTGTTACACTCATTATATTGGTGAAATAAAAGTATTTCTGAGTCTGAGTCGTGCAAAAATATCTGAACGTGTCACTAACTGCAACAAATATAATTAGCCAACACGATATGAGCGTACTGCGTACTCATGGAAAACAGAGGGTGTTACTAATTTTTAGAGGGTGTTACTAATTTTTATGACACAAACACACACACACACACACACACACACACACACACACACACACACACACACACACACATATATATATATATATATATATATATATATATATATATATATATATATATATATATATATATATGAAAAATCATAGCTATTTATGATGAGGCAGGCAGCTGGTTTATTATTCTATTATAAATGTTCGTCAGACTTTTCATGTTTTTAGCTTATGAACAGATATCGAGTGTGAACTATATTGGAAATGAAGTTAAAGAGGACACAATTTAGTAACCTGAACAGAGCTGTCCTGCTGCCGTCTGTGGGTATATTTTCATTGAGTAACACAGCTATCATGCTGCCGTCTGTGGGTATATTTTCATTGAGTAATAGAGCTATCCTGCTGCCGTCTGTGGGTATATTTTCATTGAGTAACAGAGCTATCACGCTGAATTATCTTATATATGGCTTGATAGAATCATCATTTTAAATTCATTTATTGTGTGGCTATAAGAAGTTACAATTCATACCAATACATTATATCGATATCGCTGTTTATGTTCCAGACATTAATGATGGACATATAAAGGCCGCCCACTTCCGTGGTCAGGGTGGTCACTGGGGGCGTGATCAAATACATGGAAGTTGTCGCATTGATTCGTCAAAGTCTTCAGTTAGAAATGTCACTGGGGAGCGACTAATGTAAAGAATACTGTACTATTTCACCCATGGAGTGAACAACAATATGTCATTTCATGTATTCAAAAAGATATTTGAATGGATACATCTGCTTCGTCACGTATCTAATTAACCTTCATCAAGGGATTTGAGAAGACTGCAACCCTTCCCCAATATTTTCAGGAAGTCAAACTTGACATGTCACGACTATTCAGTGCTCTGGTGTGTGGTGTAGCCATACTGTTTGCAGTTCGAATCATGGAGAGACGCAGACTAAATGCATTGAAAGAAGTTAAAGAAGAATATTTTGATTACATTATAGGTAAGAAAATGGTTTTACGTATCATTCAACACATAGCAGATGTCACATTTTTCGCGTTTCCATGGAAGACCAGGTTGACTTTATGAGCTATAGACTGCAGTCTTTGTCTGCAATGAATAAGCATAGTTGTAACAACGAGAATGGCAATTAGACAACCAAATTTACCTGTGGTGTTTTTAAATACTGTAAATGCACATGATTTTATTGCTTTTGTAATTATGCTTATTCTGCTGATGGCACAAAACTGTGAAAATGAAAACACAGTGAAACAGTATTTTAACACAGGTATAACAGGAACTGCTAAGTATGTCCAAAATAATAAATCAAAACTTCAGTTAAATGCCCGAATTGCAAAAAACCATGACGATTTTTACACGTGAAAATAACTACCTTGGCAGCATATCTTGTATTACATTGTTTATGGGTAGCCACCCTCTGCATAAGACAGTTGCCGCAATGCTCTATTGTTTGTGGCATATTGGTTCAATTGCAGGTGTTTTACAAGTGATCGTTGTAAAAAGCGATAGTCTATTACCCCATGCACATCGTTAACTCGGAGAAATGTATGGGCGTGAGAAACAAAAGAGGTATTTTCGAGGCACTGCGGCTATTTATTGGTGACAGTGTCGACCATGAACAACCTATCAGCATTGTCGCCCCTTCTCCTTTCTGCTAACATTATAGGTGACACACTGGGTTGTTCAGAAGAAATCAGGAAAGTGGAGACATGAGTTTATAAACACGGCGAACTTGTTTTACCTTGGGAGACTATCAGAACAACTTACGTACGAGTAGTCTTTACTACCTTATATTAAAATATTAACAGCTTTCACCCAAAGCAAACATACAAAACATCCACACTTAATTACCAGAGAAACAGAAAGTGGAAAAAAGGGAAATATTCATATGTACAAATACCACCATTCAGAAAATTAACCTAAACTCCCGTTGCAAAACCAGAAATCTCTCAAAGCAGCAATAGCGCAGCGTTTGATTCTCAGGAACATTCTATTGTTTTGAATCAGCACAACATCTATTCAGCCTCACACCCTGTGCTGTCTGAAGACATTCAGCTAGCACATGGTTTGCTCACGTACCCAAATATTGAAATGCGCAGATTTTGTGACGAGCATGGCCACCCCACAGTGTGGTTTAGCAATTACCAAACGCACTTTGTCAGCCTACAACATAGTCAACTGAAAGAACCGTTTAATCTGTTTCCTTGCAATTTTGGACATAATTTCCAACTTTGCAAGATGAAATAAAATATTCTAATTAATTCCTAATGAAAAAAGAAAAAACAATCCACAAAACCAGAAACAATGAACAGTGCACTATTCTGGTCTTACAACAAGGTTATCGTAGAAATATTACTTTTAGCCTACCCACTACACGGTCACAATGATACAATTGTTAGCATATTAATATGATAATGTGATTTCAAATTGACAGCAAAAATATTGAACTCAACAGGAAATAAAATATTACAAAAAATAACTGTTTAAAAAGACAGTAAGAGAAAGATGCGCAGTAGAATCTGTCTAGTAAGACTAGTGTTGAGACGAAAAAAATGGTTTTAGTAGGCAAGGGGTCATAATACATAAGACAAACTATTAAGTGCAAATCGAACTTGGACAGTAAATTGGTTCTTGTAACAGGGGATTGATATGTTCATACAGAGGCCTTAATAGGGAGATTCTGTTGCATATTTATAAATCTCACAGAAAAGCAATCCAATAAAGAAGCTCAATGCTAATATGCGGAAAATCACAGCAGTAAAACCCAAAGTTTGTGACACAAAGCGCCGCATGCATTTTACAGATAAGTGCTCATGCCTTGGAGAATACCATCTTGACACAATATATTCCAGTGTAGTGGCTTAGCAACGTACCAAAGCCTTTGATAGTCTGGCAAATTTAAACTGGTACTCTTTTGGGGAAACAGAAATTATAATTTGTAAAAATTACAGTTGAAACATCCCGGTATTCAAGGAGCCTGTGCAGTAGTTAAACTCCGCATTAAATGCAATAAATAAATGCACTCTTATAAACTCTGCACACAAAAAACAATACGTCAATACGTAGTTCCTTCATTTGTCAATTTTATTTTGATAGAACGTCAAAGTCTGAAATTTGGAAGGCCATACAATGTCGGTTATTTAACGAGACAATGGCGCAACTGTTTCATGTATGTTGGCAAGTAACTGTAACCAGAGCTGCATGTACGGTAACAAGGTTCTTGTTTAGTCCTAATTTACACCCAACTTACTCTGAAGAGTTGTGTGGTGATTGAATTGTACTTTATATTCGGAACCAGCGAGACTCGAACTTGCAACCGAAACGCACATATCCACTCGACCCAATCCGTATGCTTTGTATGAAAAAACTGATTGCTTCGAAGATTTGCTTTGTATTTTAGTCGGTGCTGGTTCAGCCGGGGCAGTTCTTGCTGCACGACTCTCTGCAGAATCCAGTGTTAACGTACTTCTGTTGGAAGCTGGTGGACATGAGAAATCACATCCCGACGGCAGCGTCCCATGGAGGGCAGGCAACTTACAAAATAGTGACGTGGACTGGGGCTACAGGACGGTGCCACAGAAAAATGCATGCAAAGCTATGCACAATCAGGTAGCTTACTGTATAACTGTTACGTATGTATTTGTGTTTGCTGAAGAAAATCTTCTAAGCGCATCAAATCCAAGAATATTGCAACCCAAATGTAAATAAGTCTCCCATTTGTCCTCTTTTACGTTTTGATTTAGATTGTGAAGATCAAAATATGTTAGCGTTCTGATGAATCCTAAGAATAAACACTGTATTTTTTGTATTAAGACAGCAGGGCTTGTCTCTGTTCTTCACAGTAAGAATTTTACTTAAATTCAGGGTATATGTGATCAGGCACTAAAGATCGGGTCGGGCTGTGGATGATGGTCATTTTGTTACTTTGTTAGTTGAACCTGAGCATGCTCAAATATATATGTATATATATATATATATATATATATATATATATATATATATATATATATATATATATATATATATATATATATATATATATATATATATATGTATACATATATACACTTATACTGTTAATATTATTGTTTCAGGTAAAACTAGTGTAAATACAAAAATATGTTGGGATTTAATATGCAGTTTACTCCATTCCATCGCTGTACCGTTATGAATGGGCAGTTTCCAGAATAATAACTACACACAGACGGAGACTCAGACACACCCACATAACTACACGTATACAGGCATACATGCATGCATACATACATACATAACTACATGTATGCACGCATACATATATAACATCATATATGCACGACTACATGCATGCATACATACATACATACATACATACATACATACATACATGCATAACAATATGTGTGCATGCATACATACATACATAACTACATGTATGCAGGCATACACATACATGCAGAACCACATGTATGCACGCCGCATACATAGATACTTTCGCACATACATACATACATACATACATACATACATACATACATACATACATACATACATACATGTTTTCATAGTATATACATAATTATGTAACCTTTGATTTTCCAGCAAAGTGCATGGCCACGAGGGAAAATTCTGGGGGGTTCCAGTGTGTTAAACTACATGGTGTACGTGCGCGGTAGTCGGCATGACTATGACCGGTGGGAAAAAGAGGAAGGGTGTGAAGGCTGGGGTTATAAAGACGTGCTACCTTTCTTTATGAAGTCACAGGATCAACGGAATAAAACATTACAGAAAACAGGTAAAAGATTTTTAAAACCTACACATGTACATGCCGTTGTCCCAGCAATATAGGACACCTCCTTATACAAAAAGAAATACAAAATTGAAAAAGTTTATTGTATTAGATTTACGGTAACTTGCAATATACACAAAGTACAGTGCTGTAAATTGATATACACATAACAAAGTATTTTTGTAGCATTCGTTTCGCCTTTTGAAACATTTCTCTTGCCCTAATACAAAAGGATGAAAAAAAAAAAAAGAGAAAAACGGGCTGCGATGGGGGAAAGGAGAAGAATCTGTTCAGACCTGATCGATAGTTACTGAGAACCACGAACAAATCAGAATATACTCAAACAGAAAAAGTGAACACAAAATTATTTCAAGTTTTACGGAAAAATCGAGCGACTATTTTTTAAATTTCAGTTTGGAACCCAATTTGAGATCTGAAGGAATTTACATGTATTTAAATAATTGTCCTTCACAAAAAGGACCAACATATTATGTTTGATAGAGCTTGCTTTTGGAACTAAAGCGACCAATTATGTTGAGTTTATAGATAAGCCCAGTGGAGATTCTACTCTCTAAATTCTGTTACGTGTGAAATTTTGGTTATCTAAATATTTAACTTGCACTTACACATGGAGAATTCTATTTGATAAGCTGTATAATTTCCAGTATTATTGGTAGCTTAGGCATTTTTGCTAATATGCATCTGTCCCAGACGGCCCACCTACGATATGGTTTCAATTATGAAGTTGTCACATTTACGTGGCCATGTATCCAGCTTTTCATTTTATCATTGTCATAATTATATGCAACCGCCACACTTTTGATACTAGACGTATAATACTTATTTCATATATGTACCTAACGATTCGCTCTAGGTACAGTTTTAAGCCTGAATATATCTTTGCATTATGCCCTCTTCTAATACTGCTAACGGGCGACATTATGTCAATCCGGGCCCAGGAAACAACGAATGTGATGTTTCAGTTTGCCCTGCTAACGTAAGAAACATGTCCCAGGATAAGTTAACGTGTATCAATTTTGATCTGTCTCAAGACTTTGATATTATAACTAAGTGAGAAACGTTTTTATCACCTAATCATAAGGACTCAGATTGTGAACTACCACGTTTTCATAAAATTTTAAGTCGCGATTGCCCCAATACCATAGGTGGCGGGGTAGCTCTTTATATTTCTCGATCTTCATTAGTAAGTAGACGCTTAGATCTTAAGCTACCAGATTTTGAATTTTTTTAAAGACAAATTTCTCTTCGGTGTAGCATATATGCCACCAATTTGTATGTTTTATTCTAGGATAAAGTCCAGGATCGCATTGTTTTAGCAAAGGCAACAAACATCAATAATATTATTTCCGGAGATCTTAACTGTGATCCTTTGACTCCGGTAAGAGGTAAACTTACCCAATTCTTAACGTCAACTCTGTTAGCGAGGCATGTAAATAAGCCTACTCGTATCACCAATAATTCGGCTACATGTTTTGACAAATTCTTATTAATATACCTAACTATATTTAAGATGTGCATGTTCTTCCACCTATTGCCAATTGTGATCATTGTGTTGTCGCTGCTAATTTATTATTTCCACGCAAAAGGGACCCCGTATATTCTAGACGTGTTTGGAATTGTGAAAGAGCTGAGTTGTGTAAATTCAGGGATTACCTCAAAAGGCTTAATTGGGAAAATGGTTTCGTTTCTTGTGATGTTGATCCTTATTGTAACTTGTGGTCACAACAGCTTTTTGAAGCTGCTCAAGCTTGCATCCCTAACAGCGATATAGAAGTTAGACCATCGGATCTTCCGTGGTACAATTTACACTTGCGCTGTTTGAGACGCAAAGTGTTGCCTGCTAAACATCCGTTCTTGGCGGTCTACTACCCCCCGGCGAACTGGGGGCCAAATTAGTATATCGCCCCAAGAAAGTCTGCTTAGGAGGCAACGCAAAGTGCATCGAGTGCATGATAAGACCAAATCAAATGGACACCGATATGATAATGTTGCGTGGTCCAGGTGCTGGCGATTACGTAACAAATGTCAGAGTAACCTTTAAAATCTGAGCAGGAATACACTAAGACACTTCGCAGTCGACTGAACGGTGCAGCACTAAAGTAAAAATGCTGGTGGCGTACTATTAAATATTTTCTTAACCGCAATCATACACCAACTGTACCTTCTTTATTGGTTGATAAAAAAACGTATAACAGATACTCTTAAAAAGCTGGGGCCTCAAACTCCTTTTTTCTTCAACAGTGTCACCTTGGTTCGCCTTTAATCACTTTGCCTTAGCTCATTTCTGCAGTAATTACTTTTAATTCTATTTCTATAATTTATGATGAAGTTCTTAAAATGTTACTCAGCTTAGATTGTACTATTTAGCAGTAACTAATTTTATGTCACCAGTTATGCCTTGCTGTTCATTATCAAAAATAAGTGCGTCATGTGTTCTTAAATATCAGCAAGGTGTTTGATTAAGTTTGGCACTCTGGTTTATTATCAAAATTAAAGAAGAATCATATTGAAAGTGATTTACTTAGTTGGTTTACTGATTATCCCAAAAGCTGGCAACAGCGTGTTGTCATTCAAGGCCAGTTCTCTGACCAGGGAACAGTTTATGCTGGTGTTCTTCCAAGGTTCCGTTCTGGGGCCCCTTATGTTTCTTTTATCAAAAAATGATATTGTTGATGTCTTTAATTCAAATATTAAACTATTTGCAGGCGATATATCTCTCTATTTAACTGTGGATAATCCTGTAAATGCTTCCCGAGCAATAAATTCCGACCTTTCTGCTATTGACGAATGGCCCAAGAACTTCAAGTTCAATGCCTTAAAAACTGACACTCTGCTAATATCACTCACCTTTTCATCCGCCCCCTATATATCAGCGCCATACGTTGCAAAACATGAACAGTTATAAACATCTAGGCATTATTCCGCGGTCTGATTTGAGATGGACTGATTATATCAAAGACATTATTCTTAAAGCACAAAAATTGTTAAACGTAATGAAAAACTTGGCTTATCGTTTGGACCGACAAACAGTTAAAACTATTTACATGTCTTTTGTTGGATCAGTTTTAGAGTATGTAAGTCCTGTTCCGGACGGATGCACAGCAGATGATGCCTAAAAACTTGAAAGAGTTCAATTGGCGGCTGCTAGGTCAGTTATTGGAGCGTTTGCTGGTACAGCTAATGCTTAACTATACAAAGATCTTGGGTGGCAAGCCCTAGCCGAGAGCAGGGAGAATGCAATATTAGTTGTGATGTACAAAATAGTTTATAATTTAGTCCCCAATACCTTGCAATCTGTAATTCCTGGTATTCTTGAACCTGTAACACCAAGTTTTAACACACGTCGAGGATCTGACCTGCCTCATTTTCAAACCCGAACCGATCTTTTTAATAATTCATTTTTCGCTTCAGCGGTCAGATTATGGAATTAACTTCCTAACAGTATTACAAATTCGGAATTTTTATCTTTATTTAAATCCAATTTATGGAAGCTGCCTCCTCAAGATTCTTATTTCTAAAAGTTGTATAATTATGGAAAAAGATTTGCTTCAACTCTTCAACCTCGATTGCGTCTTGGCAGCAGGCAGCTGAACTCTCATTTATTCAAGCTTGGATTCAAATTGTCCCCAAGCTGTGCGTGTGGTGCATCTAATGGAGATGCGTGGCATTTTTTCTCTGAGTGTCCATTACATGTAGTCGCTCGATCCAAGGTGGGTAGAGCTCTCTACCCTCCTTGCTCGATCTAACTTACACAATCATGCTTATCTCAAGATATGCTCCTTTTTTCTCTACAAACTATCCTGCACGGCTCTGTTAAGAGTACTCTTCAGGAAAATATCCAGGTTTTCTCCGCTGTTCAAGATTATATCAATTCAACTACTCAATGTCCATCAACCAGCGTTGGTTAAATTTTATAATGTCGTAAACGAACGTACAACATATATTCATTAAATTGTGTTACTTTGGCATACACATATTTAGGTTATAATGACGCCCTTCCATCGGTTCTGGTTCAGTGTCTTTGTTTTCTTATCTGTGATTCGATGCATCACCAGTCAGGCACAATAAAAAAACTTGTCTGATTATTCATCACTAGAGGGCGTTTTATAATGTCCTGCATTCATGTCCTTTTTCTTGCCGAGAGGGATTGATATAGGGCTCGGTCCTTATGCACAGTTAGATGATATTCATTTCTACAACCTTGTTATATTGTTACGAATTAAAAATATGTTGGAACCAAAGTATGAGTCTCAGAGGCTGCTGCATAGGTAATAGATGATTTGACCAGGTTACTATTGGTCCTGGGCTGTTGGCCAATGAGAGGAAAAAGACAAAAGAAAGAAAATGAGAGATAAAGAAAGGCAAAAAAAAAGAGAGAGAGAGAAAGAAAGACAGAAAGAAAGAAGGAAAAAAATAAAAGGAAAGGAGAAAGAGGATACCAAGCTTACAAATGCAGTTGTATTTGCAAATGTTAAGTTTAGATGACTTCAAACGATAGATCTCCGATAGCGCAAATACATGGACAGTTACCCAACTAATTGAACGACACCTTGTCAATTATCCAATAACTGTTTTCCGCCCTGGTAAAATATCAACTGGGATGTGAAATTTGTTTTCGCAATGCCTTCCAAGAGGATTTTTCATAGAATAGCATTTTTAAATTCCCGAGAAAATTCTACCTTAGAAACATCCATCAAACCTTTCGGCCTCTAAACCCACAAATTAAATTTTTGGGCTCTTGGTCAATGCATGCGTGTACATGCATTCACATGAGTGTCGCGTCTAAACCTTGACAACTGCAAGCGTCACCGAAAACATATATTACACTTGGCCGTTCCGTGGTCACAAGACATATAAATTATGTTAAGTTGTAATTTTGCAATAGCAAGTTGAAACTTTAGCAAAATGCTAGTTAAAAATTCCCCGTAAGAAATAAGTGGTGACATTCCAGGGAGTACTTGTTAAGTTTTAAAGCATAATATCATCGTTTATAGCGGTAATATTGCATTTAAAGTTTAGCGTTTTCATATCACTCTCCCTGTTTCAACATTTAGCATCGACTTAATGTTTACCAGTGAAAAGACACCTGAAAAATTTACTTTTATCGGCAATTCTGACGTGTGAAGGCGGCGAATTGACCTCCAAACGTTAAATTTAACGTTCAGCGGCGATTTTACGTTTAATGGCCTTGCAGAAACCTCTATCTCTAACAATATTCCATAATTAAACTTTTCAAATGCCTAATGAAATTAGCATACATTATAATTCTACAACTTTTCTTCATGATTCATTGGATGCGCCAATGCGACAAACCTATGAATTGAATCTGGAAGGGTACTAATATAGATTATATTGCGTACCTTGAGATGCACCACGTCATCGCCAAATTGGTCTTTCTATGCACAGCTTTACATGAGAACTCTTCAAATCTCTTGGACAAAATTAGGGTGAACAGAATCAAGCAAAACGGGAAGATAGATAGAAAGGAATGATGGATGGAAGGACGAATTTTTGGAAAAAGAGAATATCTGTGTTGCACACAGACATAAAAATGTTGTAAACGTTGTCCAGACTGCACAAAGGGAACAGAGATGCGATTTGTGTTGGATGACCACAGATCATATACTTTTTCCCTGTACTTCTGAGGAAGCAAGGGAGGAGAGTTTTCAGGTACAGGTGTGTGAAATGTAGAACTGAGACTTTAGAAGTGCAGTTACCAGCCTTCAAGTTAGAATTAGAGGAGGTCAGAGATATGAGCACGGCTGGGGGGGGGGGAGGGCAAGGTAGCACGGTTGATGAACAGGAGGTTGGTATGGTGGAGAACAAAGGGGGGGGGGGCAGGTAGGTGAAACGGCACAGGAGGATTCAGGGATATGGGTATCCGGTGAAAGGTAGACAATAGTCGATTATATTTTAGTGGACGGTGTAATATTTCAAATGACACACAGATGCGAAATAGATGAAGGTAGATTGGATATGGCAGTGACCGTAAATGATTAATGGTCTGGATTAACATGCAGTATCAAAGAAGAAAGACGGGGGGGGGGGGGGGGCTAAATGGGTGTGGAATATAAAGGAGGGAACAGACTGGACAGGATACCAAGAAAGTCTAAAGGTTGAATTGCAGGAATGGAAAAAAGATGGGAGAATGAAGGAGAATTACAGGAAATGAATGGGGACTCGATCAGGGAAAGATAGGTACAAAAATGTCCCGGTTGAAAATCTAGGATATAGAACGGACCCAGAGGTGAAAGGAGCGATAGAAAGAAAGAAGGTTGCAAAAAGAGCATGGAGAATAGCCAGGAAAAACAGTATCCCGAAGGTGATATGGAAGAAGCTAAGAGATAGTATTTGGAATGTCGAAGGCATTTAGCAGAGATAAAAGCAGAAGGAGAGCCAGATATAATAAACACATGACAAGGGAAATAACGGGGAGAGGAAAACGGGCAGATAACAAGGAAGAAATACAGGAAGTTTTAAGGGAGCATTGGGAAGAAGAAAAAATTCAACAGTAGGTTCGGGGAAGAGTACCAGAGTGTCAAGCTGAGTACACACAGGATCAATGGGATCCAGAGATGTGTTGCAGAATCAGATGTATTGAAGTTAAAATAGCAGTTGAGCAGATGTGATTACGCAAAACTCCAGGATTAGACGATATTTTGATGGAATTCATAAACGAGGGGACCAGAGGAAATAGAAAATAGTTTACAGTTACTTATCAATAGAACTATTGAGAAAAGACAAGTAACAAAGGAATGGAATGGACTCAGGATTTCTTATATTCCAAAGAAGGGCCCAGAAGGCCAATTCGACCAGTGCAGGGGCGCCATTTCATTAAATTGGGCAAAATATTCAGTAGGATAATGTACCAGAGACTAAATAGAATAGTGTGAAAAGCTTGGTTTTCTTGGGGGGGGGGGGAAATTCAGAATGGATTCAGGCCAAGTATCCTGGTAGGTGACCACCTCTTCACACTGACCCAAGTGTTAGAATTGGCAAGAAAAAAAGTGGAAGAAAATCTTCATGGTTTTTGCAGATGTGGGGAAAAGGTAGAAGTAGAGAATGCATGCCGGGATATAGGCCTAAAGCAGATATGTGTGCTGTCCCCAATTTTGTTTGCTCTCTATTTTGCGGAGTTAGGGGACCAGCTAGTGGAGTGTGATAAGGGAATAAAGACAGGTGATCTAAAAATCCCAGGTTTATTTTTTGCAGATGACATTGTACTCATTGCAGAGTCTCAGAAAAAAAATCACAATATGCTGAACACAACAGGGGAGTATGGGAATAAATGGAGATTAAAATTCCGTAAAAATAAGAGTGAAGTCATGATTCTTGGGAAGAAACTGGGTGGGAATAAGAAATGTATAATTGGTCAGTTCCAATTTCCAGAAGGTAGACAATAGTTAATCGAAATTGGGGAGGTCAATGGGTATGAATACCGACGCATTAAGATAAAAGCAACAGGTAAAGGCATGTTCGGGTATCAGGTGAAAAAAATAAAACAGAAAGTGAATTGTACAAAGGGAATGATAAAACCTGCGGCACTGAAGAGTTTCAACACAGCGTATACAGCAAGGGCATTTTGGGATAGAGTTGCCATACCAGGAATGATGTACGGCTTAGATGGGATTTCAATAAGTGAAGGAGATATCCAGGGAATGGGGAAAGCACAGAATGAGGTGGGGAAATGGATTCTGTGAGCGCCACCATGTACAGCAACAGAAGCAGTCCTAGGAGAGTTAGGATGGAAAGCAAAGCTTCAGTGCTGGGGATATTTATAAGCAGTACCTGAAGACAGGTGGTGCATGAAAGGTTACAATGAGGTAGTCAAGGAACAAACAAGAAGGGTCAAAGACATAAATAAGTTAGCAGAGAGATAAGAATTGAAAGGATATGATGAGGTTGATGATTGGAAAGTGTGTATATAGGTAAGACTGTTAAAGAGGAATGAAAGGAGGACTGGAGAAGAGGAACCAGGGAAAAGAGCACATTAAAATCATACAAGGCTTTAGAAAAGCCAAACAAAAGTGTGTGTTGGGATGGAGGGAAGCGATCGAGGTCTCCAGAGGAAACAGAAGTGGACAACAGGTAGTAATGGAAAATGTACAGCGTGCAGAAAAGAGGCAAATGAGACAGTGGATCATTGGCTGTTGTGGTGTGATACATAAAGAGAGATAACGGAAGATTTTTCCAGAAAGTGGCACAGGGAAGATTATAATTGCAAGAGTTTAGAAGAGTTTCTGTATTTAGACGAAGAGGAACGTGTACCATGGGTTTTCAGGTTTGAAAGGTGGCTTTCTGGCCGGGTGGCAGGAAAGGATGCTGGGAGAAAAGAAATGAAATGATAGGATGAGACAGCAACAGGGTAAATTAAAATTCCAGAGCACAGGAAGGAAAGGAAATGGTGGCAGCCCTTAAAATGGCTCCCGTGGGAAATGCCTGAGCCCGAGAGGCGGGGATAGGGTGCCTGAGCGAAAGTATTTTTCAGGGGGGAGGGGGGGGGAGTACAAGTGATGAGTGTCGGGGTATATACCCGGGACCAGGGGTCCATCACAGTTGTGAGAGAGCGTGTAGTGGACCCTGTGCCTCGGCTCTGGTCCCGGAAAAAATGGCAGAAAAAGCTGATGAGAATGACCATGGTTTCCTCCATCTCATCTCCTTCTTTGTTTTGTTCTCCTAGGCCACCAGTCTCACACAGGACAGCCACAGATACGCAGGGAGCCACATAATAATAATAATAATAATAATAATAATAATAATAATAATAATAATAATAATGATAAAATAATAATAATAATAATAATAATAATAATAATAATAATAATAATAATAATCCCCATCACTATCATTATCATCATTATCATTACTATTATTGTTATTATTATCATCATTGTTATTACTGAAATATGAAAATAATAACATCATACATACTGATATTTTGAATTTTTGGGCATTTTTAAGTGACCTGCAACATCAAACGCCATTCATGTTTTCCCAGATTACCACAGTTCCGGACAATTCCTGGTTGTAACCGATACAGTGCTGACACCTGTGTCCGACTTCTTGTACAATGCCTACGCTGAGGTCGGGGTCGCGCCAACAGACATCAACGGCCAGAACCAACTAGGTAACAAAGAAAAGGGTGGCTTTATTGTCGGACCCCTACCTTTTTCTTTTTAATCTCCGTCTTTTAGAATATTAGAGTGATGTCTTCCTTTATGATATGTTTCAAGTCAGCCCTGTGTAATATCCATGGTTTCCAGCTATTCTGTGTAACATTTTTCATTCGAATTCTAGTATTACAAGCTTGGATATATTTTAATAATGTCTGAAAACTGACAAGTAAGTATGGGCCTACTTGTGCCACAGTTGACGGGTTTTGGGCTAGGGGAGGCCGCTCCTGGTAAACGCTTTGGAAGACATGCCTTCACTAATCGTTTACATCTTGATTTCAGGATACATGCATTCTCAAGTCACAATTCGCGATGGCAATCGCTGTAGTACAAGTTATTGTATTTTGCGACCAACCATGGAAATAAACAAAAACTTGCGTGTTATTACACACGCTCATGTTAACAAGGTGAGTGACGTGGACTTCAGTTTGTTGACAAACATTATGAAGCCTCCTCTTGAGGAACTTGGCATACCTTTTGGGCGACTTCTTTCTGCCTTTGTATGAGACAAGATAATTAATTTCAAGTAACTGTATGTCCATGAAAAAATAGACAGATGTATCATAAAATGTAGACAAGCATGCTTGATAACGCAGTTGGCATTAATTGGCCGAAGGTTGTGGGTCATGAATAGAGAATCGCAGGCGAGTCGTATTTCATTCCCAAGTAAGTAACTGAATTTCGGGTATGATACCCAAAATTGCGTCTTTATCGTTTACCTCTTGAAAGTGCACGGTGCTGCACTGCCTGCCATTAAAAAAAAAAAAAAAAAAAAAAGCGCTCGTCGCTGAACGTGATATACCAGCACAGCTTGCTGGACACATTATAACGTGCTTCTTAGTTTTTTCATGTACAATTTTGAACTTGCCACGTGAGGAACTAAAGTTCCAAAATACTCAAAAACGATCCATTAAAGACGTATACACCTTAAATGACAGGAGATATACCAAAAGTATATCAGTGGCCTAAAGTGGCAGAAGATGTGCCAAAATCATATCCGTTTTCTTGAATAACAGGAGCTATATCAAAACCATAACCTAGTTAGGTTCATGCGTTTAAAAGCAGGCTTATCAGTGGAAGCATCAGGAAGTTTTGTGTCTTTTAAAATGGCATGGTGCAAATGTTGCAAATCTGACTGAAAAATTAACTTCGTGAACTAAATGTTAAAAACAAATTCTATTTATGACATGCAGGTGAAATATCACAGGCTTACAAATGTCACATGCCTGTGCAGAACATGGCGATCACTTTATTTTGCTAAGTTTGTCAGACGGAGAGGATTTTCAATTAGAAAATGTAACTGTTGCAAGAAATGTAACTGAATTTGATATAGATTAGAACAAAGAAACATAGCCAAGTTATATTTTAAATAAAATATGTGGGTGGACCAAATATATTATGTGTGGGTGTTTTTTTTTCTCCCTGAACAGGTCCTCATAGAAAACAAACGTGCGGTCGGTGTACAATACATAAAAGATAATAAGCTGCGAGAGGTGAAGGCGCGGCGTGAAGTTATACTATGTGCCGGGGCTATTGGTACACCGCAGCTGTTGATGTTGTCGGGAATTGGCCCCAAGAAACACCTCGAAGAACTTGGGGTACGTTCATCGTTGTCTCTCAAGAAACATTTATTTGGAAATCGATGAAGCAGGCAGTGTCCTAGGCATTGTGAGACCTAACATGACCATATGTACTTAATCTCGGCACTGTGACAAAACGTGAGGGCCTTATTCTGTGCTTGTTCCCACACTGGCCAACAAAATATGCCCATAACGGGGGTGAGAATGATGAAAACAATCCCACTACAAATACTTAACTTACCTGTTTTTTGATGGGTGGCGAGACATCAAAATACGGAGAGAAAGTGAGAGAAAGAAAGAATGTGACAGAAAAAAGCAGGAGAGACAAAGGAAAAGACCAAATATTTATGACTGATATATTCTGATCAGCGGCGGAAGTTTTATCTCGCTTCAGCAACTCTTCCTCATTGTAAGAAACAGTCGATTTTTGTCAATTTCTATACCTGTGATGATTAAACGTGATGCCGCTGAAAATATTTTTCAGATACCTGTGGTGTCCGATTTGCCAGTGGGACAAAACTTACAAGATCACGTCATGGCGGACATTGTAGCTTTCCTGGTAGATAAACCTGTATCTATAACAGATACCAAAGCTGAAAGCTTTTTCTCTCATTTCCGCTATTGGCTGACAGGTGGAGGTAAGAAAGATGACAAGAAAAGATATACAACAAATAGTTCCTTTATGTTTGACACAATACCCAACTTTTTGTGTCAAAGACACGCTAAAGTGAAAAATGAAAGCTGTTTACTTTTGGTTGATAATTACTCCTTGGTCTTGGGAGGGGTGGGGGATGGGGAATACACTTTAAGTGTTAGTAATACATTAACAAAACCCCACAAATTCTACCACTACGAGTGATAATGGGTTTTCGTTGTATGCGTTTCATTTGAATAAATAGACATTTGCATGACCGTCATACTGTAAGGTGTGGATGAAGCTACCACAAAGTAATTTGATACTTGCGAAATTTGTAAACATTTTGTAGGATTACTGCCACTGGGTAGAGTTAAGATATATTTTTTGACATAACGCCCGTAGTACAATGTTGGTTTTAGGCATTGGGATCGAGAAAATATCAAAGAAGCGCTGAAATACAAGAGGACATTTCTTTTTTTTTTTCAGGTTACTTAAGTAGTGCCGGAGGGGACGAAGGCTGCGCATTCATCAAGTCCAAAAACCAACCCAAAGAAGCAAAAGAACCATATCTTCAGATTCAACATTTTGCATCGCCAACGTCTTTACCACCGCAATATACTAACTTGAAAGAGGAGGTAATAATTTATCAGGCAGTTTAGACTGAATGATGAAATAAAACCCAGTAATTTAAAAGGAAACCTCTTTGGTTATTTCCGTGCTTTAGTTTGGTGGAACACACACACGCAAAAAAAAAAAAAAGGGGGGGGGGGGAAGAAAAACATATTTCTCAACTTTTTTCCTTATTTACAAGAGGTGACATGGCTGCTATGTTGACGCACTTGGTTATGCAGTTCTGTAACCGACATAATAACATATGAACGAGTCCCGTGAAATGTGGTGACATGCCTTTTAATGGACAGTCTGATAACATAATCCCTGCAAGTATCTTTATGAAGCAAGGAAGTACGTTAAAGGCGTAAAAGCAAGTGTATCACAGCCCCAAGCTTCTACTTTTAGCTCCACCGATTGTCATTGATGTGTTATCATAGCTTTCAGCACTTCTGTACGATAATAACGACTGAATAAATTATTATGTCTGGCTTCGCACCCAGACATTCTGTTTTTCGAAGAATTCCTCTTTCTTTCTTTCTTTCTTTCTTTCTTTCTTTCTTTCTTTCTTTCTTTCTTTCTTTCTTTCTTTCTTTCTTTCTTTCTTTCTTTCTTTCTTTCTTTCTTTCTTTCTTTCTCTCTTTCTTTTTATTTCTTCTTTACAACCAAATTTGTCTGAAGTTTTTCTCGGACACTAGTATTTCGAAAACCACCAAACTTACCATGGTGACCGACCTACAAGTGAAATTGAGCATATTGTTTGGAACAGTCATGATGCTAAAAAGTATGAGGGAAATTAAAATTTTAACAGCTTCATGTCTTCCAAACTATTGCAGATAGACACAAAATGGCAATGTGTATGTAAATGTTTGTGACACTTGCAAATGTAATGGGCATTAAACGAAAGTTGTAGCATTTTTACTTTATACTAAATAGGGGCATTGAAAAAAATTGTATTTGACCATCCCCAAAACTATAATACATAGAGATGCCATTCCAAGTTCAGTTTGTCGGCTTGTGGCAAAGCCGCATCCAATGAACCGTTAACCAAAGTTGTAGAATTGTTATTTATGCAAATTAAGTGAATACACAAAATTTAAATCTTAAATAACGTTAGAACTATTATACATAAAGGTGCCATTCCAACTTCAGGTTGTAGGTATGTGACAGAGCTGTATCCAATGAACAATAAACAGAGTTGTGGGATTTATATTTATGCAAATTAGGCAAATACACAAAATTAAAATCTTGAATTCTTTCAAAATTATTATAGACGGCGATGTCCTTCAAACTTTGGTTCTTGGTTCATTGGATGTGGCTATGCCAAAGCTTATAAACAAGAGTTGTAGCATTTTAAGTTTTACAAATTAGGCTAATACACAAAATTTAGATTATGTTGAACAATGGTAAAGTATAACATTTCAAAATGTTTTCATTTTGAATGCTCCCAGACAGATTTGCTGTGAAGCAAATCTTCTTTTTCAGTTTGAGACATGCTTTTTAATCATGTCTGTGGGCTAACAAAGACGTTCCGTTTTTGTTGATTTTGTTTCTTTCTTTTTTCTGATTCTTCTTTGCCAGCAATTTTTGTCTGCCATTTTTGGACACTATTACATCCAGCAGTTCCAAACTGGGTATGATGGCAGATCCAAACATGAAGTCGTGTCTTCAAACAAAGCCGGTTGAGTGCATTTAAAATTATGCAATTTCCGGCATTTGAAACTTTAAATCTTGAGTATCTTTAAAAGTATTATAGCTAGAGATGCCATTCTGACTTCTATTTGTTTGTTTGTGATGTAGGCGCATATAATGGGCCACAAACAAAATTTGTAGAATTTTACTTATGCTAATTTGGGGCACTTGAAAAGTTTAAATGTTGAATATCTTCAAAACTATTGCAGGTAGAGATGTCATTCAAATTTCTATTTGTAAGTTTCTGCTACAGGCGCATCCAATGAACCACAAGCAAAAATTTCAGAATTTCAGTTCATGTTTGATCAAGATGATTTGCTTTGTAGCAAATCATCTTTCTAGTTTTACAGTGCATGCTTTAAGTTTCTAGTAGTTTGATGTTAAGATATACAATGCCAAATTTTATCAAAAGTTGCCAAAAAATCTGTGATTCTTCGTGCATCTGACTTGTCAGTCAGCTGGATAACTTTACTCCCTTTTTGTCTTTCGTTCAGTTGTCCGTCATCTGTCCACAGTTCAGACTTTTAGTTTCTTACAGACCGATGGCCGGATCCTAGTCAAACTTGATGAGGATGTACCAGTATTAAGTTCGTTCCACAGGAAGTGCAAGAATAATGTTTGGATTTTTAATGATTTTTTTTCATCCTTTTCGGGGAAGATCCCAAAAGATATTCTCCAAAAGCGTTTGACCAATTCCTTTGAAATTTCAAAAAGACACACCTGGGGATGGTTAAACCGTATTTTCCCAACAGGTGGTGCCCTAATTTTGCCAATATTATATCTTTTGTGTATGTTTCTAATTTTCCAAGTTTTCTCCCCGTTCACATACTGGACTGTCTTTGAACTTGCTAGTAATGTACCTTGACTCGGTCTCCACAAAATGTTTCTCTTAATGGTATTTCGTAATTTTTAACAATTTTTCTAAAGTATTTATGATCAATAAGGGTACATGTTAGCAGTGTTACTGAAGGTACAGCAGTGTATAATTATCTCCCAATCTATTAACCTGATTTTGTTAAAGCTCAATGGGAATAGACTTCAGGTCAAATGTACCAAAGTTAGGTCAACTTTTACCAACGTTCTTATTAAAATGAACTAATGCTGTATTCTGATTCTTTATTATTATTTTTTAAATATTTTTGTCATGTACAATGGTTGCATGTATACTTTGTCATTAATCATTGTATATGCCAATGGGTTAGTCAGTGCTCATATATCTGAGGGCGACAACCTTTTTGTCCTCAGACTGCATTTTACAAAACTTTACTCAACCCTATATAATAGAACAAAACTGGGTCACCAGGTCAAGCATATGGGTTATTGATACTTTTACAAACTGTCATGAGATGTGATTCTGATCGGGACGAAATGATTCTGGACAGGAAACCACGAGCCGCGAATGCTTTTCTTGCACAGAATCATTGAGTCCGGACCAGAAACACGCGAATGATGGTTTGAATTGATCCCATAATCTTTCTGTGGAATGCTCTGCTTTTAAAGTAGGCAACAAAAAATAGGTTTAAGCCAAAAAAGGCCACAAATACCCAGAAAAGCAAAACCACCCAACACTGTCATGTGCAGATTAATAGGTCTATTTTACTAGAAATGTAATGCGGTCCAATTTTGAATACCCCTGCAAGTTGACAGCCGGGCAAACAGGTAGTGCATGGCGAGGAATAAGAAACAGCAGCAATCGCATATAGAACGCTGACTTCATTTGCAAACTTAACAGCGGCCTTAAAGAGGAAGTAGCAATTTACTTGAAAGTAGATCTACATAAAACAGCAACAGTTCACCAGCGAGTCCAATAGCACGGTGACAGCCAAGGTATTACCATGATACTCGCTCCATACCAAATATGGCACTGTACTATGTGTTACGGAGCAGCAGATATGAGAGACGTAAAACATACCTTTATTACCTTCCCAAGGGCCTCATTATGGGATAAATTAACATATTATACTCGTCTCTGCGCAAAAATGTCTTTGCACCTTGACTGTTTTATAAAACATCAAGTAGAAAGGGGTCGACATTTTGGTTTCCCACTTACTTGTCTGACAACAACTTTTACCTCAATTGATGTGAAGCATTAGTTCAAAGCCGCACAGAACTCAGAATTTTTGCTTGGTTTGACAAAAGGTGTTCTTGTCCCTGACATTACAGCTTGCCTATATGCGAAACCATACCGACATTTATATTGAGACTGAATTACATGCCACGCAAGTAATCAAGGTTACTAGATCAATATTATTAGATGATAACTAAGAAATATTTGAAGTCCGACCTCCAAATTTGGCACAATCATTGTCCTGTGTATAGACTGTGTTTTTGCCATATTTGAAGCCGCGTTGGGATGAAACGCCTTTGGCATCCAACAGCCCCCCTCCCCACTAAGAAAATTTTTGAGTAAGCTTCACTTCCAGAGGGAAAGGATCTTGTTGACAGGTTTAAGTTACCGATTTTAACACACCGCTGAATAAACTGGCTTCAGATGAAGCCCATGTTGTTTGATGGTTATGATAAAATTTTTACTTGAAATAGAGGTGCAACAAATCTGATTTATTTTCCAGTTATGGGACGCCCTGCATCGGGACACCATAGAAAAAGAAGGCTTTGGTGGTTACCCAACGCTGACACGCCCATATAGCAAAGGGTACATTAAGCTAAAAAGCGCTAATCCATTTGAATACCCTATACTCGAACCAATGTATCTGTCGGATAAACGAGATGTTAACATCCTAATAGAAGGTAAGGATGTCAATGTTTCCATACTCAAATTACCCAGGTAATATTGCGATAGATAGCCTAAATTCGATAAATATTAGAAACGCCCGCTTACAAATATAGTTGTAACAAGAAGCCGGTTATATTTAAACTGTTTTGTTGTAAATTATAAGAATGCATGAATACTACATGCGTCCCTAAGAACACTGAGTCCATGTGTCACGGCAGAACACGGAGTCCGTATGTCATGGCAGAAAAAGAACTAAAACAAACTTGTGTCTGATCGTGTTCATACGTAGCATCGTGTATAAAGATCTTCGAATGTGGAGATACACACAAAATTCAACGTTTGGTAACAGCGACATCATATTGAGGTGAACTCGAGACAAAAAATAAATATATCTGCCACGGCGCTTTTTTTATTTGTGGCCTCTTTATGCAAATGAATCACAAGAAATGAAACATTGCGGTTTATATGACATTTTCAATACACAATTTTTACAAAGCATTCTCGAATTTCATCCAAAAAAAAAAAAGAAGAAATTTAACATGGACTTTTCCCACTTTTACTTTTAAAAACGAAGACCCTTGACATGCATCATAAGCAAACAGGGCTAATACGATCAGTTCCAGGCTCACGAGTTGATAATTAGGAAAAAAATCAGTTGAACTTGAATTGAATTAAAACTACAGAATATCAATTTTAATTGTACATCATAGCGACATATGGGTGACCATTTTGAATTAAAATGGAAATCCGGATGATTCGATCCGAGGTTTTACATTTTTTTTTTCATTTTACGGATAGAAATTTATCAGCTCTTCACACATGTAAGTGAATTTTTTCAGAAGTATCTTTAGATTTTAAGCATTGATAAAATCGTTTATGATGTATCTTGGTGGTTTATATTTTGATACAACCTCAAGCAAAAGCACCAATATCAAACTAATTTTGCAATGTTAAATATAAATAAAGTTATGTATTTTTAATTTCCCTCAAAAAGAAAAAATGCAAATCGAATCGTTTGTCTCGTCGATGCTGAACAAAATTAATTGGTAATAATCTCCAGGAGTTGCAATTTTTCACTTGATCATCATACCATTGTAGGAATACGATTTCTTCGAGGCATGGCCAACACAACATTCTTTAAGAAAATTGGTGCTAAGCTTCACTCTAAAGTGCTGCCCTCTTGTGCTCATCACGAGTTTGACACTGATGCATACTGGGAATGTCACGTGCGTCATGTGACTTTGACAGTTTACCATCAATGCTGCACAGCAAGAATGGGAAATCCCAAAGATAAGAGCACTGTAGTGGATCCCAAATTAAGGTACTCTTCACAGAACTCGTTCTACCTTTCTCTCTCTCTCTCTTTCTTTCTGTCTGTCTGTCTGTCTGTCTGTCTGTTTGTCTGTCTGTCTGTCTGTATGTATGTATGTATATATATATATGTATATATATATGTATATATATATATATATATATATATATATATATATATATATATATGAGTGTGTGTGTACATATATGTTGTGCATTTGACATCTCAGTAAGATCTCAACCAAATAATAACGCACGTGTAATGGCCGAGGTTTGAGATTGCACCCCCCCCCCAAAAAAAAACCAATAAAAGCCTGTATAGGCTCAGAGTGTTTGCGAGTACATGTATCTTGTATATAGCACGTGGTTGTTAAATACAGTCAAAACAGCCAAATTATCTGGTGCATCTGGGACTGAAATTGTGAGACCAATTACGCCGTTATATGAGCAGATAGAATACTACTCAGATTTCGATTGGTTTATCATGGCTTTACGTCCTGTCAAATTGAACGTCCAGCAAATGTTGCACTCAGATTGCCGTGTGAGAGAAACTGAGTATTTAAGATTTAGGTGGGGAATGGGGGTATGGGGAGGATTTGTTTGCGTATACGAACATTCTTGGTAGTCTGTAAACTCAGATGAAGATGACTGCCTCCCAATTTAAAATAGTTAATCGAAACTTCAAACATGTGTTAAAGTTCCAAGTTTGATATATTTATGAATTGACGAATGCAGTGTGCTGTTTTATATGTGGACCTAAATTTACTATTGACTCATTATGAACTGATGTCCAACACCCAATTTGTAAGAGCAAACCTGAATTTTTTTTTTTACCAAAGAGGGTCAAAAACATTGCATAGTAATTCAGACATGTTTTGAATCGTCACTGTGGCCGTGTCACATTTGATTATAAAAAACAGTAAGAAAGTTTTGCCTCCCAGCGTTAGAAAAATTTGTTATTACGGCTTTTAAGGTGAGTCTACAGGTACAGTTTGCATGAAAAATTCAAGCTGGCTTGCCAAGTTGGCCGACAGTTTGCCTTAGGTTTGTCAATCTTTCATAAAACTTGATTGGTCAGGAGATATTGTGTAACCACTCTTGATGGGTGACCACTCTGTTGTTATTCAAGTATTTCAGACATTCCCCTGAAATCTGCAGCTTATTTGTTAACAAACCTTTGCATGTATGATATATGTAACAAAATATTTCAAATTTAACGCCGTGAGTTGTACAAGGACAAAAAATATGACCATTCTTCATCATTTTTTAACAGAGTGAAAGGAGTGGAAGGATTAAGGGTGGCAGATGCGTCCGTCATGCCGTCTATTGTAGCAGGCAACATCAATGCACCCGTCGTCATGATAGGCGAGAGAGCAGCGCAGATTTTGCGGGACACCATTACAGCACGTAAAGCCGTCTGTAAGGAACAATGAGAGTGTCATAGCCAAGATATGTACCACCATGTATTTTTACCGTGTTATCTCGTGACCATTATGGCCACCTGGTCTCGTAGCATCTGTGTTTTAAAACATACATCAATAGTTTTTTACCTTGATGCTGTATCTTAGCAACAGTTGGTGCTTTTGTCGTCTGTCGTCGTTTGCATTTTCAGAGTTCTAGAAATTGTCAACATGGCACAACCAAAGGACAGTGAACTCAGCACGCCATGTTGCTGACGGCGTTTTTCTTGTCAGTTATGATTAACTGGAATAAATGTTAGAGTTAATCAAGTATATTTCTGCAAACTAGATTTCTGACAGTAGCATAAAATTAAACAGGTAAGGTAAAAACAAAGGGCCATTTTATAGAAATGCAAGCCACCTAATTGGGAATTTATGGTAATTACTTCGAACATGACTTTTCAAAGACTTCGAGATATTGTTAATAAAGGATCACAATTTATTAACCTTGCGTTGTCAATTAAAATGTTGCAATCTTGTGGTCTGGCTTGTGGTGACGAGGTCTAGAAAAAAAAACAAACAAAACCCAAATGCAAGCACGTCATCGGAACAATCGCATTTACATTTGGACATTCAACCCTGAAAGATCAAATGTGTCTCTAGGGAGTAATGTTATTTTTTTAGCAAATAATTTTGCGTTCAATTCTCTAACTTCTGCATGTCAGAAGGACCACAGTTGCAAGTAAAATGCATCATATGGAATCAAACTATATAGATGAAAGTCATACGCTCATTAATATTCTACCCCTGCTGACATAGTATGGAAAAAGACACCAAATACATTATTTGTATAGTTATGATTTGTGAAGTAACACACTTGATCAAATTGGGCTTTGTCTGGCTCAGTGGCAGACTTTTGAAGGGGCCCCCTACGCCACGAAAAGGAATGTCAATGGAAACAATAACAAAACAAAATATATGGCTATATGAAAGAAACTACAGAACCGGGTCCAGTAAGTGCACCTGTTATATGGTATACGACTATTGCCAGGGATATACCAGTACGTGTCCCTATTACATCTATCATTACACGGATGTTGTCATGTTGGAAAAAGTATGGAATAAACAAAAATAAACAACATTCAAACAGCTCAAGTGCAAACTTTCGATTGACAAAATAGGAATACTTCCACTCCTCAAATGTTCAACAAAGAGTTGACTATTTGAATCTGAAAGTCACTTGGGCACTCTGGTTTATCTATAGTTTATGCAACTTGAGCCACAGAAAGGCGTAGATAGCTAGGCAGAAGGAACAACAAACAATTTATGAACAAATTATGAAAGCTCCCCATATATACCAGGCGTTATATTACATCGAGGTTGTGAGCACCCATGAAGCATGCGTCATCATGAAAAATGAATGTAAACATATGGTTAACGACGAACCTGCTGTTACCCCCTCCAAAAAATAATATAAGACATAAATAAAAAAACCCTTTGTCTCTAAGTCGGTACCATAAAGATGAATTGAATAGCATGATTTATGATGTGACCCGTATTCTATACGTATTAGTTTCCACTTTGCATGCAGCCCTTTCAGTCAAGTGAAATTTTTCATAGCTGGGTCTCACAGGCGCTCTAGACGGTATAGGAACCAGACTGGATCAGGCAAACTTAATGCCTGCTTTGTACTTACATCCACAAATATAAAATGCAGATATACAATGTGATTGGATATGTGATGTGGTTCCCATGGCCAAAGGGAGTGACTATTATCAGCAGCTTACGTGCCGCGCTTTTCAGCTGGTACCATTTTTCAATCTTTGGAGCAGGATCGCACCCATAATGATACCCGCCCCACCCACCCCCCCCACCCCCGAAAAAAAAAGCCAACAAGGACAAATCTTGACAGAATCAACACACACTGCACTTAGTGGCATCAGGGAGGTGTGGGCACAGTACTTCAATTGCCTCACATGTGCAGTATGAGGCCAACAGATGGGACCAACCGCACGCAGAAAGAACGAGAAAAAGCCGCTAACATGGCCAAACGCCCTCGATATTAATCATTCCATACCTGACAAATGGTACAGTTTTAATCGTAGGAAGAGCCGTGATCTCTTAAAGTATGCCTACCTGCTGTCCGGTTTCTTTCTGCAAGGTGGGTCGCTTATGTTGAATGGCAGCGTGCAGATTCTTCGGCTTGTAGGGGTCTTGCAGCCCGGTCTTGCAGTTGCTTGTACGTCGCTCAGTGACATGTATTTTTTAATGGAGATCGTTCTTAGATATGGAGCCACTTTAATACCCTCCCAAATATTTTGACAAACATGTCCTAATCAGGAGTAAACGAAATATATTTTAGCGGTCTGGAGCTTCATTGATGGGCAAAAATGAGTTTCAAATTTGCAAGCCAAACTTGAAGTTTATTGTATAACCATAAAAGGTCTGAGGAAATTGCTATGTGGTCAAGTTGTTTGACATGTAGTCTACCGTTCAACAGAAAGAAGCATAGGACTCATTGCTAAAACTGTAATGTGCTACTCCGGTTACTTCACTCACCAATCCATCATACAGGCGCCAGGTCTACTGGACTGGCAATGTGAAAGGGTACCTTTGCTGAGGTTGCGCACTTAATGTTTGATTAGTGACCTTGACCTAGCTTTTTGAAACATGAGAGGAGATTGGTGTCGGTGTACCACATTTCCACAGTTTCTCATCATAAGCACCAGCTTTCGTTGACGTTGGGCTCAATTCACAGCCGTCAGTAGGATTACTTTTTGATTTGTTTTGAGCTCAGTTGACTTGTCAGTCGGTGAGCTTATCTCGTGGTCCATCGTTGGGCTGGATTCCCCTGAAACGTGGTGAGGTTGTATCCTGGGTGGATGCCTACCAAGTTTGGTTGAGCTTATTGTATGGTCCTTCGTTGGGCTGGATTCACCTAAAACGCGATGGGGTTGTACGCTGGATGCGTGTCTACCAAGGTTGTTAAAATGGTGATGGTCCAGTGACTTTTGGATTTTTTTTTCAAAAATCTAAAAACATCTACTCCAAAACCACCAGGCCAATTGTTTCAAAATTGCAAAGGGACACTTCCGAAATCCTTTGACCTTAGTTTTCCAATAGGTGCTGCTGCAATTGTTTTCTATATTTTACGAATTTTTGTTTGTGTTCGTTATTTTTGACTGCTTTAAAACCGTCACTTAGATTCTGAAACTTGGTAGAAATGTAGCTTGTGGAATGGTCAAAGTGAAGTGTTCACTAGCTGATGATATTCTGCATCTCTGATATTCAATTTGGGTTCTAATTGGTGAATGCATACTGTTACGAGGTAGCTATATTTAGCATATCTTGCGCCAACCAGGCCCCTAAATAACAGAAATGGAGAAAAAGATGTTACACTATGTTGCCGTGAACAAAACACACAAAAAAAGAAACTCTTGATCTGCGCAAAATTTGCTTATTCGAATCATGGTGGTGGTTTCATTTTCTGATTTTCAACAAATTATCAAATTTTAGAAGATATAGGTGAGGGATATGTTCATGTTAGCAACGGTGATGATGGTTTTATACAAAGGGAAAGTTGATATAATTCTGAAGTTCTTAGGACCACTTCAGTCTGCGTATGTGAGGTCAGCTGAGCACATGACTGTCACAGTCCTCCTGTTTATATACCAGTAATTTATCTCTTATCATAGAAAAGGCGTCAAACGGCTATATGGGACATATCCTTTTTGCTGCGGTTATTACTTAATTTTGCGAATGCAGTGTCTCAAAGTTGATGGTCTTCGAATAGAACGTCTTTTTCGACAGGTTACTGGTCTGCATTAAAGTTGTGACATGTGGTTCGTGTCCCTGACAAACTGTTGAAGAATGGTGCACTGATTGTGTACAATTGTGTTCTTCCCACATTATGGTGTGACAGTGAAGGACGCTTGGCCACTAAAATATTTACCTACATATGCAAAGATGCACTTTTGCGCATCGCTCTACTTTTGCATGGATTTACCACATTTGTATATTTGGTTTGTAATTTTTGTGTGTCGACGTTTATTTGTTTGCATGTGACATTTACGAAGTAAAGGTCAGGGTCATTTTGCAACCTTAAATCATGGCCTGCGCGACAAAAAATTATTTTCGCCTAAAACTATCATTTCTTTTGCTTGTTCGGGAGAAACGTTTGCTGAACAGATTTAAATAATTCATGTGACCCTTGACATTGAATTATATATGTCACGACCTACATATGCAAAAGCACAATTTCACTCTTATAGGCATTCCTTTTCATTCATTTGCTCTAAATTTTTATCCAATCATAAGTGAAACTAGTGTCATTTAATGCCTAGTAAATATGCACTTGACTTTAAAGGTGACCTTGACCTTCTAGTGCAAGATGACGACCCGAGGTCGGCAAATCCTGGCTGATTCTCTAGCGTAAAACCTCTGCGCGTCTGGGCTGCTATAGTATTTGACGCTTCTTTTCCGTGCACCTTTCTTTGGGCATCTGACATGTTGATCCATGCCCAGGGCTCTGGCATAGGAAGAAGCCATTTTGTGAAGGGCAGGTAAAAAAAATATTTTGCGCTCCCTTGCATGTATCTACGCTGGAGTTCTACTTTCACGCCTTTATTCATATTTTTTTTTTTTTGTCTTTGATACTAGAATTAGCAGTTGCCTATATGCTTCAATAGTGACAACTTCTACATCAGCATGAAAAATGGAAGAGCTAGTATGTACTGGGCCCTTTGCATTCCGTGTGTACATTACAGGCTATAGCAAATATAATTTTTATTCGTATCTATTTTTAATTGGTCGTCGTGTTCTTCAAATTTGAAAGAATGCCATAATTTAACATGTTGCCGTATTGACCACTCCCATTAATGTTACTCTTGAGTGCGTGTTCAACTGGAGTGGCTCTTATGTATACTTTAATTATAGCAACTCTTTATATATGGCGTGACTTTTAAAATCATGGATAGCAAGCGCTCATGGATAGCTTGCCTAATATGTGAAATCAATTCTTTTAGCAAGTTCAGTATACAGTGAAAGTATATTTGGTAATTTTAGAATTGATAAATTCAACGTGGCAGGACAAGAAATGAACACACGGTCATTTTAACACTTGCCTGTTTCATTTCTCGTGTCAAAATCCCAAAGTTTATCACGAGGCACTCAGAGAATTGTTAAATGCAGTGTTAGAAATGTTGAAGAACCGTTTTTTGACGCAGATAAGTCACAGCTCAGTGTTAATGGTCTTATAAAACAAAACAGGAGTCTCCTGGCTACAACCTTGCTTACAAAAAAGCCTGCGCGCATCTGTGAGTCTGTGTGCATAATGCAGTTCATGTATGGACAGACCTCCTTTCCTACAGACACCGTGGAATCATCTTACCTGTTTCATGCCCCACCCAACACGTCCAAACGGTTTTCAAGAACAGTTAACGTCCAAAGCGATCGGTCTAAAAAAAGAAAAAAAAAAAAACAAAAAACAAAAAACAAAAAAAAAAAACAAAAAAACAAACAAAGTCAAACAGGAATAATTTTCGTAGCAAATTTCTTCGGAATCTCCAAAAAAGCTTGCAACATCCCGTAAAATAAGATGTACGTGTGAAAAGTGCCTAATGTATTTTATTTACTTAATGTCTGATAAATCACACTTGGTTTGTGAAAAGGTCATGTTTAAGAGAGACATACTTATGCCTCACGTCCATTTGTTTTTGTCGAAAACGTGTCTGATCCGCGCATGTATCTTGGAAGGTCCTACACGTTTCAGTCAAATTCAATCGCTTGGTCCTGCTGGCCAATTGTTCCCTAATCTAAATGTATACACACACTTATATGGGGCAAGAGGGTCATTAATAGAACTTTCGGTAGGCATTGTCTTGGATTGGATCCAGCTAAGCAAGATATAACACAGAGAAAACTTTGGTACGAGTATCAACTTACTGGCATCAGCAACAATCTAAGCGTAACCTTTATCCCTAATGATCAAACCTATATATATATATGCCAAGTCTCGCTATTGGTCAAAGCCTCATGTACGTCCGTCGATATAGGTTATCTAGATTGGCAACGATGCCTTGGGAGGTATGGCCGGGCTATCATGTTTAAATGCGCCAAATGACACATAAATAGAATGTTGATAAGCTACGAAGATCAACACAAACACATACATACATACATACATACATACATACATACATACATATAACACATATATGCAGGTAGCTACAAATGAATGTCACGTTTTCAAAGAAGCAACGTTGTGTGGATTACAATTATAAAACGAGAAAACAAATCAACCAGTGCACACGTGTTCAATCAATTCCCCCACATCTGTCCATGAGTCATATGAACCTGGACGTCCACATTTCACAAAATTCACGGAAAACTTTTTTCATGGTTCCTTAGAAGGGATGCCACATCTTCATTTCATTATATTGAGAGTTGTATTTATATCAACAGTCGTCAACCCATTTCTATTTGATATTGATTCTGTAAGAAATGATCAAAAGTAATTTTCCTGCTGTTGAACTGCAACCATCCCACTGCGAATTTACCATAAATTCTGACAATCTGACACTTCACTTCACTCTTCAACATATCAACATTAATCTGACGAATCTGTTTTGTATTTGTGGTTGTACTGGTCAGACGTGATATGAAAGGCAGCAAAGCAGAATCAGTTCATCTTGAAAACTAGTAGCCTTTCGTCATGTAATGAAAACTCATGTTTCACTGAAACATCTCGTAAACGATGATATGGCATGCCGAAATAACTGCACAAAAGTGTATATGTAGGAGGGCAAAATTGTCTCTAAATATTCCATGACAATGCTGACTTCACGGTTGAATTTGTTTATACAAAAATTTAAAATTTTTAACCATTGAATAGGTCCAATTAGATTACATAGACACATAAATAGGTTGACTCTCTCGTTCAA
Organism: Hermodice carunculata; assembly: GCA_964020975.1. NCBI lineage: Eukaryota > Metazoa > Annelida > Polychaeta > Eunicida > Amphinomidae > Hermodice > Hermodice carunculata. The sequence continues at coordinate 21,637,464 of OZ026624.1, forward strand.
TTTCCTGTTCATGTAAAGCTGCCGATTTGTCTTATTCTCATGGCACGATACTATCATAGCCTTTTTAACTTGGATTAAAAGGGACATAATACTCTTTTGTAAAAGTAGAACATATGTTAAAGTAGCGAGACCATTATGTGTCGTTATCGTAGTTAAAAATCAGTCAAAGTTCAAAACCGTCCAAATCCTGACACGCCTATCAACATTAAGAAGGTAATTTATGAAGTTATTCTTGTCCTAAATCAGCAGTAAATGCTGCAATTCCAGGGAATAACTTTCCAATGTGACACCCAAATCCGGAATCTTTCAGTTTTATGATCGATTCGCCAATATAGATGACAAGTAATATGGCCAAGACCACGAAACATGGTTTAACGCCATTGAAACGAAACAGTTACTGATAAATACACACACACACACACACACACACACACACACACACACACACACATATATATATACAATATATATATATATATATATATATATATATATATATATATATACACTAGTAGATTTTAACAGCGGCGTTTGGACACTTTGGCGGCGGCGGGCGGTGGACAGCGGCGACCAGCGGTGGATGGCGGCGACCAGCGGCGGTCGGCGGCGATCGCCGCAGTCCGCTGCTGGTGGCCGCAGACCGCCGCTGGTCGCCGCTGCCATTATGAAAATTGTCAATTCCGCACCCAATGTCAATGGTTTGTAAATGAGCATTGGGATGATCTTGTCGAGTGGGGATGGCAAGAGGGTTACAATATATGAAACCAAAAGTATATATTTTGCAAATATTTCAGACCATCAATAATGATGTGATATATACTGTGGCCGTCATTCAATTTGATATTCAGATCAAATGTATTTTTGTGAGACTGTCCCCCAATCATTGCATTAATTGCGCAATGGTCAAAATTGCGCTCGCCACCACATACCTCGTGTCGCATTTGGATTTGTCACTAACGATGACAACTGCTTCAGACCCAACCGAGCGGGCCGATAAAAGTTAAGATAATAGGTCATCTTTTAAAAATACGTTGACGACCATTTCCCCTGATACTCGGAGAACGGACACCTGGAACCTAGCGATATTAGATACCTATACCGCAACACCATGGCTATATGCAGCAGTTATGCTTTTTCCCCGGCCCATGTTAACCATCCAGACAAGTTGAAATGAAATACTGTGTTTGAGTTGACTTTACGAAATAGCAGCACGTTGGGCACGTTGGCCAGCTTTTGTGTTAACTTGCAACTTGGTCGCGGTTGATTAGAACGACCGTGTTTTTTACGGGTGGTCGTTTGTCGGGCGATTTGCTGGTCGTTGGTCGCGTGTTGCAGCTGATCAAGGGCTTTCCAACTGGAGCATTGGAGCAAAATTTTGCATCACAAGTCTTGAAACATGCTATAGAATGTATCCAAAATAAGAGTTTCTCGTGTGAAAAAGTTGAGGAAATGCTCCAGGGAATCTTAATTTGCTGCTACAGAGATTTTCAGTCGGACAGCACTGTGGTCATTTGCGTCAGGTCATTTAACATTGCAAAAGCACCTGTGCCAAGGGAAACTGGTCGTTTTGAACAGGTGAGGGCAATGGTCGGTAATTGCAGGCACTACTGTACCATGATTATACCATGCAGCAGTATATCAAAGAAAGTGAATGTGAGAACATTTAAAAAAATAAGGTGACAACATTCTTGATGCATGACTGTCATGAGATGGGAGTACTGGAGAGGGACCGCTTATTTATTTATGATTTCAGTATCTTAGTGTTAGAAAAAATATGCCTTTGGTGCTTATATTTATTTATTTATTTATGTATGTATTTATTTATTTATTTATTTATATATTGGAAATTTATTTCTATCTTTTAATTCATAAATGATTAAACCATTTCAACTACAAACCTGTGCAAAGCAACTTAATATTTTTTTGATTTCATTCTTGCTATTTTCATGTTGCAGTCCACCATGGAGATAAGCCAAGGCAAGATTCCCTAGTCTAGGTATTTGAAGCTCCCATTTCATGCATCATAGTTTGGTGCGCTTTCAGCAATTATATTAAACACTGCTGGCATATGTGTGAAAATAACATATTATCAGCCAATCAATCAACATTCAGTGATAAAATTTATGTACATTTAGGTCTAGTGATTATCTTAATATATTTTCCCTCGTGTTTTTTTAGAGAAAATACACAACGTGCTAATTGCAGAATAATTTATCTGTTTTTAATTTTTCCCCGAATCAATAAACATAATAAGTGTCCAAAAATTCCCTAAAGTGTTCCATTTATGAATACAAAAATTATCTTATCTTAATTGATAACATGGCGATGGTCTCTTTTTTAATCCTTTTTTTTACTAATTTTTGCTAATTTCCATCAGATTTTTGAACAATCTGAGAAAAAATTGACAAATCAGTACAGTAATGACTAAAATGTTGTGATTTCGTCAACCACGTCAAGGCAAGATTTTCCACTCAAAAGTCCCCAGAATGCACCATTTTGCAAGCTCAAATTCGAAATTTTGCGGGGAAAGGGGGAAGGGAATGCCCTCAGACCCCCCTAGCATGCATTCGGGCACTTGCTTTGGCCCTTTGGGCCAGATATGTCTCATGTGTGTCACTGAAAAAAAATGTACTTTTTTGGACCACTTGGGTCTCTGAGTTTCTAGCACTGGCCTGGGTCGATGAATATTTATTAAGGAAGGGCGGCTTTACAGTACATGTACCTTGTTTTTTTTTTAATATTTTGGTTCCATTAATTTTAGGGGTTGGGCTTTTTTTAGTAGGGTCTGTCAGGTTACGGGAACCAATATATATTTTTTTAGGCCCTCGGTACTTGGACATTTGTTGAAACATGTTTAAAATGGATGTTCTGTCCCCTCTTACACATTACCTCTTTTTACGTCAGCTTAATTTGTTACCTGGGAACAGCCGGAGGCACTTGTACCCTAAGAAATATAGCTGATGACAAATTATAGCTAGATATGGAGCCATTAAACAATCAGTTTAAAACTAAAAACTAGACGAGTGAAGTAAAAACTAAACTGAATTCTTGGCCAAAATGACTCAATGTACCTATGTTCCGTGTAGGGCTATGCCATGCATGAACATAAAACAGACATGAGAGATTTACATTGAGGGGCGAAGTCCTATGAACGATATGGTCAGCACAGTAAACGAGATCACTATGCCTACACTGTTTGTTTTTTTTCTGTAGCTTAATCATCCATCAATGTTCCATCAATGTATTTATCTGTGCAGCGTGATGAAAAAACCTGTAGTTGTTCGCCATCTGTGCAGCGTGAAGAGACCTGTAGTTGTTCGCCATCTGTACAGCGTGAAGAGACCTGTAGTTGTTCGCCATCTGTACAGTGTGAAAAGACCTGTAGTTGTTCGCCATCTGTGCAGCGTGAAGAGACCTGTAGTTGTTCGCCGTCTGTGCAGCGTGATGAAAAGACCTATAGTTGTTCGTCATCTGTACAGCGTGAAGAGACCTGTAGTTGTTCGCCATCTGTGCAGCGTGATGAAAAGACCTATAGAACTTTGTTCGCCATCTGTACAGCGTTAAGAGACCTGTAGTTGACTGCCACATGTACAGCGTGATGAACAGACCTGTAGTTGACTGCCATCTATGCAGCGTGATGAACAGATATCTACAGTTGTATGTAATTTTTCTGCAACGTTTTCAGACCTGTGGGGTCACTTTCTGTATGTTTCGCTTCGATCCACCAGTTTACTTGATCTCTTTACTGTCCTACCAGAAATTCCTTCTTTTCTTTCAGACAGCTGACCAGTACTGTCCCACATATCTTTGTTTTCTTCACAAATTTAAGTGCATGATGGTATTTAGTATGAGTGATTTGCCCATATAGTGCCATAATATAGTTTTTTCCTCTTTTTTGTTTCATAAATTTCAACATAGTCGTTCCATTCCTCGATAACTTTATTTGACACACCCGAAACACATGGTATAATATCTTTTAGATTTACGCGGTGATAATAACACCGTAAATGCTTTAAATACCAGCACAGAGTACCTTGCGAAGGACGTCTGAGAACTGGGAAAGAGTCCATGGGGTTTCAGGTGATACTCAAATTGACATTTGAATTCTTCTGTTATGTAATTTCTTGCGTCGTTTCGAGCCATAAGGTTCGGAAGGCGAGAATAACAACAAAATAAATAACAGAACGATAAAATTCAATTCAATTTAATTAGTTTTATAACGTCAGTCTTATGTCATAAATCTAGGAAGCGTTCTCAAGATTATAATTTTGTTAAAGGTGTCGTTCCTTTTGTCTTCACCGTCACGTCAACCTAGGTTTACAATGTAGAAAATCCAATGCAGATATTTCAGATAAAATAAAAAAAACTATTGTAATATAACCAATCGTATACACCTGGTAGAGATCCATCCAAGATGACTTGTTTGAACAGGATCTGGCCGACGGTTTTAAAGTTGAAAATTGGAAATATGAACGGACGACGACGCACGACACCATCCTATAAGCTCAAATGACTGACATGTAAACTGAGCTAAAAAAAACAAAAAAACAAAAAAACCCCCAAAACCATGTTCATATTTAGTGTTACTTTTATTCAATAGTATTATATTATTCACTTACGATACGGTTAACAACCTACGTGTGCCAAGTAATGTTTCAACAGTTTTCTTTACGGTGCTGTGTCTGCTGGCAAACATCAAAAATATCTACAGAGGTGCCGAGAAAGCTACAGATAAGTCATAAAATATAAAAGGATTGTGACAGTCTTGTGTGAGTTGATCTTGTGCACTGCCAAGCTGGCCCTTTTGGAGGACAATTACCAAAGCCTTCACTCACACATTTATGGAGTCATCATTTTTAACTGAAACATGGAAATGGACGGGATGTGCCATTACCATTATATACACCAGGATGTCACTTTAATCCTGTAAGTTCACTCAAGGTCAAAATTAACAAATAGATAGATAGATAGACAGATAGATAGATAGATAGACAAATAAATAAATAAATAAATAAATAAATAAATAAATAAATAAATAAATAAATAAATAGATAAATAAATAAATAAATAAATAAATAAATAAATAAATAAATAAATAAATAAATAAATAAATAAATAAACAAACAAATACCAAGACTGTTATCGTAAAGTAACAATACTAACATCTACATGTAGCTTTACTAGTAGCACTGATTTCGATTTTGTAAAATCAGGTAATGCTAGCAGCGCCATAAAATGAGAAATCTTAGTGGGGATCGAGTCAAGGTATATCCCTGCTAAGTTTAAAGAGAATTCTGCATACCGTTTCGGAGGACAATATGGCATAGGTTGTATTGGCCAAAATAGATTTAAGGGTCTTCAGCGGATAACTACTCAGAACATACTTCGGAGCCGGATATATATATATATATATATATATATATATATATATATATATATATATATATATATATATATATATCACTGGAGCATGACCATTTTAGGAAAATTGGTAAAGACCTACCCAAGGTACAGCCTCACCAAATTAAAGGGAATCAGGCTGACGGTTTAGGAGAACTTAAAAACATGAATTATCATTCCAAGCGACATTGAGTTACACAGAAATCAAAAGGAATGTATAACCGATAAGTACCTGAACTGAAAATTCGTTAAAAATCAGAGATCATGAACAACAACACCCAGTTTACTTCCACCAAATTTCAGCATAACCTGATTGACGGCTTCGAAGAAGAAATTAAAAAGATTGCAAAATCACACAATAATAATAATAATAATGATGATGATGATGATAATGATAATAATAATAATGATAATAATAATAATGATAATAATAATAATAATAATGATGATGATAATAATAATAATAATAATAATAATAATAATAATAATAATAATAATAATAATAATAATAATAATAATAATAATAATAATAATGCACCACTTGTTCACCAAATTGAAGTCTCAGAGTACCCATAAGTGGTCCTATGCGATTTCAAAGCAATTGGTGAAGTGGTCGTAGAGAACACCTTTTTTAAGATTTGTCAAAAAATTAACAAAAAAATGATAGGAATTAAAGAAGCATGATCATTTAAACAAGGGTGGTAGAGGCCCACTTTAAGTATGTCCGCTCCAAGTTTGACATGGATGTTGCCAATTAACGGTTTTTGAGAATTAGAAAATGTGAAATTGTTGACCGATGACCGGAATATAGGGAGGCATATTATAAGCTCAGCTGACTTGCATTAATTTCTGATAAGTCAGTAAATAGAGGTAATACACAACTATATTGAGTGTAAATAAATTTTCAGATCAAACGGAAAAGGAAGTTCCTGAAACTCCGGTCATGGGACATTCACTGATGAATATTTATTGTATTGTGGTTAAAGACAAGATGGAATAATTTCAGTATATCTTGCCATGTTTGCATATAACACATGTAATAAATTATCGATTTCTTTGATGTTAAATGAATTATGTATCAATAAATAGTTCACGCTAAAACATTACTGACAGCCGCTCGTGATGCATAAGTGGAACAACGCAGAACGGTAAGGTGGACACCCATAAAGTAGATCGTTTTTTGCACTCTCAAACTTTTGCCCTGAACCCAATGCTGCTGAGGCTAAGATGAGGGGAACACTAACAGGGAAATATGCTTAATGTAAACGTTCAAACGGGACTTGTTGTCCCTGTGTAACTGGTCCACAATAACTGATGACTGTTCCTGCCACCGGAGAGATCTTTTAAAAGCGATTGACAAATCCCATTCCGCCCTTCAAATGCTATCCAACGGTCCTGAGTGCTTCCCATTAAGTATCGTATAAAATAAAGCTTAAATCTAGTTTGATAACGTCATATCAATGTAAATATACTACATTGGGACACTTGCACCAGTTACTTATTTTTTTCGTATATTGAGAACACCTTAGTGCGGGTCAACGGCCTGTGGGTCCAGCCCTTCGAGAACACTCTGTTTTCTGTCTTCCGTTTGGAGGTGTCGTGGAAAAAACCTTCTGTCCTTGACCTGATCACCTGACCTGAAACAAAACTCCGGTATTTGACACTTAGTAACAACTATAACGCACTTGTCATGTTCTGCATTGAACTGACGAAATCTTGTTAGTGTATCCCATTGTAGTTTCTGTCATTTGATAATAGACACCCGAGCAAGAATATGGAAAGGAACAATACACAGCTGACAGACTGGGATTACGAAAATGTTTTAATCGTGTAGCTTTCCCAAGTCTTAGGATCAATCTCCCGGTTCTGGAATCACCAGTCACAGCTGCACGCATGTGCTCAAAAAAGAGAGAAAAAAAAGGAATAAATTTGTTCATAATTTCGGAACACTACTTGATAAAACTGACCACCGAATTGACAATTCCTAACGTATATTCTATGTTCGGAACGAGCGGGACTCGAACCTGCAACCTTTGGCACCAGTCGCCTAGCTGAAATGGGAAACCCACATATCCGCTCGACCAAATCTCCTTTCCAAAAAGAATGGTTCAATGGAGATAGTTATGTGCGAGTGCCATATCAACACGGTAATGCAGTATATTTACTGAGTCGGCATTTATTTCCAGAATCGGGGACTTAAATCCACCAGCATTGAGAAAATGCCGAAAATATATATTTTATGTTCGGAACGAGCGGGACTCGAACCTGCAACCTTTGGCACCAGTCGCCTAGCTGAAATGGGAAACCCACATATCCACTCGACCAAATCCCCATTCCAAAAAGAATGGTTCAATGGAGGTAGTTATGTGCGAGTGCCATCATTTAAGTCGGTAGATTACAATTTCGTTCGCATGTTTTATACTTTTTCTTGAATTGAAACGGTCGTTTAACGATTTATATTATGGAGACGTCCATTTGTACAATATTCTTGCTTCATATGTCAAGAAGCAGATCCAAAAGTAATTCACACAAAACGGTGTGAAATTCTTGCAGTCACTAATATGGCTGGTAGTTTGGAGGAGTATAGTTTTAGAAGCAAACGGTAAAACTATGTGCTGATACTGGCTTTCTTATTTGCAGCTGTGCTTTTTCCGAGTGAACAGATATAAACCTAAGCACGAAACTCACATTAAATTGTTACAAGGCAACGCGCTAGTGTTTTTATGTTCCTGTCTTTTTTAATCACAAATCACTAGAATCAATGTCAAAATCACTTTTATTGCATTACTTTTGAGATAATGGTTTCGTTACGGTACCACAACTGGATGACAAACTACGCTATGACTTCCTCTGTCTTATTTTCGTGAGTTTTGCTTAGAATGACCGTGGAACGTAATGTCAATTATTCTGACGTTAGATTGGTGAGAATCTGGAATAACATGCGTATGAGACAAATACTAATGTATTGATACATTTTAAAGAATTGCGAGTGTATTAAGATAATATGTATTATTAACACATTAGTACACTCAGCCGGGGTATTGATTTATTATATCTATCACGTTAACCGATAATTAATCTATAACCCTGTGCCTGAAACGTTTGGAGCTGAAATGGACCAACAGCACCCGGATGTTAATTAAAGTGTGTGTGTCAACACACACGTTTTTCCCCTGAAGTTCTTTCTTTCTTTCTTTCTTTCTTTCTTTCTTTCTTTCTTTCTTTCTTTCTTTCTTTCTTTCTTTCTTTCTTTCTTTCTTTCTTTCTTTCTTCTTTACCAGTGAATTTGTCCGACACTTTTCTGTGACACTAATAAACATACAAACTCCAAACTTGGCGTAATTGTACCTCCATGCAAGGAGTCTGTTTTTTTTTTATTCAGAGGAATGACGATGTTTAAAATTATGCAAATTAGGGGCTTTCGAAATTTTGAATCTTGAATATCTTCAAAAGTATAACAGAGATGTCATCCCAGCTTGTACTACAGGGTTATAGACCATTGTGCATCTAATGAATTTAAAACAAAAGTTGAAGCAATTTCAATTGTGCTAATTAGCAACATTTGAAATTTTAAATCTTGAATATCTTCAAAACTATTATAGATAGAGATATCATTTCAACTTCTACTAGGGGGGTTGTTGGCCATTGCGCACCTAATGAATTAAAAAGAAAAGACTGCTTTGCTATGCAGTAAATAATCTTTTCTAGTTATCGTCTGCTTTTATATTTTTCATTGAAATTTCATATCAATGGTAAACATTTTGCTGAGAATTGCTGAGAAGATCTCTCATGATGGCATACCCTAGGGCGATAGCTTTCCTCGGTGATGGTTGGACGTACATTGCGCTTAGCGAGCGAAGATGAAAGCTACGGAGTTAGCCTTATTCTGAGCATGGAGGGATGAACTGGTTAAATTTGTAAAATGATATGAGAACTCGTCATCATACATATAAATTACTTTACATTTCAGCAAATTGCTGAAAGGTTGCACAAAAAGTTCCCTTTTTTCCCCCTTTTCAGCCATGTGATCGGTGCCAGAGGTTTCTGGTTCGACACCCGGCCGTTCCATTGTCAAAAGCAAATTTAAATACTAGTAATTAAATAAAAAGCAAGTCATACGTGTTTACTGCATCCATGATTAAAGTTGATGCTTGCTTTACGTTGTTATCAAACTCTACCTGATGATTTTCCTGGAAACAAGCATACTTCATACTTTCTTCCCAAAAATTATCTTTTCGTACAACGTTCATAATTTTTATAGTGTATAATAGTCGAAGGAGGTAAAGTTTATGCGTTTATTTTCGGCATAATTCAGATGTTGCAATTTAAACATTTTGTCAATGCAAAATAATAATCATTGTGCTCAAAAAAACCTAGCTAATCAAAAAACTTACAGAGTTTTAAAACAGTTGCAGAAGATGCACGATCTGCCAAGAAGTGTGACACAATGGTTCCTGAGTCATTAAGAGGATATGAGGAAACCGACAACTGCACCCGTCGTTTTTCTCCGTGGAGTAGAAAAAAATATATATATATACAAAGGGTTGCTGCTGGCAGGAAAAAGAAAGAAGAAAAAAAAAAAGAAAGAAAAAAACTCAATCACGGGATGGTTCGGCGGATAACCCACATACATGTACTGTATTGGCGTTGAGATCACGGCACAATCATTTGATACATGGGCTTGGGGTTTCTCTGGGGCAGCTGATAAAAACAGGCGCGATTCCTCCATAGTATCCATATTCCCGTTTCCTCAGCAGGATTACAAGAGTGGACAAACCTGTGACGGTCGCAGTGCACACAAGATCCTCTCAAGTAAGAGCGAAACGTCCATCTCTCATTGTAGTCTGTGGGCCATATTTTATGTTTCAAGTTACCAGTATAATCTAGCATTGTCCTTTTCGGCATTATGGGGAAAGGTGTTTGTTTATTAAAGTAGTGATGTAAACAAATTGTTGGTATGGTATGTATATCTTATGTCTGAAGGTAGGCAAGGCATATATTCGATATTTCAAAACCCCATGAGGGAGTTTGCTCGTATCGAATTAAAATGTAAATGTAGTATAGCGCTTGATGATGTATGGTATGCATGCTTGTATGTTACATGGAGTGGCGAACTTTCAAAATATGACACAGGCACAACTGTTTTCAACACACAAGGTTTCTTTATTACAGCATGGAGTGGCGAACCTTCAAAATATGAGCTAGACACGGTAGTTGTCAACAGGTTAGGTTTCTATTTTACAGCATGGAGTAGCGAACCTTCAAAATTTGACATAGACGCAGCTCTTGTCGACATACCAGCTGCCCGATTACATCATGAAGTCGCGGGGACTGCTCTGTGCAGACCTAAAGCTTCATTAGCTTTTGTGTGACATGCTGGTCTTGCTTCACACGTGTGAGATATGCATAATATATATCTACATTATTGTTAGGATACATATATATATATATATATATATATATATATATATATATATATATATATATATATATATATATATATATATATATACTAGGTTATACCTCTATTTTCCAATACTCGAGCTATGTCCGTTGATTAAAAGTAGCAGCTTTGACCATCTTGAGGACTGTTGATGGAAAGCACCTGATCAACGGTGATTTCACGACCACAGCACCAGGTATGTACAAAGATGAGCAGCACATGTTGGTGTGTGGGCTTACATGTTGAAAGAAAAAATGTAACATTAAAATTGGCTATAGGGATGGCCCGGGGTGGGATTTGGTGGGGGATATTCCCATCACTGAAGAATATAAGGTATATGGCGCTCGCTCTGAAGGCAATCTTTTTATTAAATTTTACAACAATAGTACAAAATTTAGCCCAAAATTCTCTGAAAGGACTAATTTTCTTCCAACTAGCCCGAAACTTGATCAAGTTTGGTTATCTGCCGTCAGTCATACACAGGAGAATGAAGAAGGTTGCTATAGCTTGAAACCCAATGCTAACCTTCCTATTCAGAAGTGGACCAATAAATCTATTCAACTTTCTAGTCTTAAAATTAAATGTTTTGCCCATGTCTGATACTCTACTAAACATATTCAAATTCAAAAGAGATAAGTGACTCAAGAGAAGTATGACTACACAATATAATAGCGGCCACATAGCTTTTATTAGTGCCTCATTGAAACCCGGGGAAACAAAAGTCTACCCATTGTCCGTCTCTTCTTCCATCCTTCCATCTGATAGATATATAGACAGACAGACAAATAGATAGACAGATAGACAGACAGACAGACAGACAGACAGACAGACAGACAGACAGACAGACAGACAGATAGATAGATAGATAGATAGATAGATAGATAGATAGATAGATAGATAGATAGATAGATAGATAGATAGATAGATAGATACTTAATTCTTTAACCAGGGTTACTGGCTCAGTAAATAGTCACTGGTCTCCCGTCAGGCCCTGGATGGTAAAATGGTAGGGGGATCATGATGAAGAGATCATAATACATAAATAAAAGGAATGCGTTATCAAAATAATATACATGCCCGTTGAATAAAATACACTGTTAAACTTCAAAACTGGCAAACACAATATGGATAAAAGTTGAGTAAAACATAGGATAAATATAAATTATAAGCTATATGGTACAGCCATAAATGTCAGTTATGGTCATCCAGAAGGATGTAGAGGAAGATATAATCAATGGGAGGAGGCAAGGGGCCAGCAGGAAGCCTCTGGCTCCATACCTCCACCCCCCGATTCAAAGGGTATTTAGAATGAGGGTTCAGTAGCCAAACAGTTGACTTGCAGTCCTTTTAAAATTGGTTAGGGAGGGGAGTTGCTTAATTTCAAAGGGGGGGGGATTCCATTTGTGAGTGCCACGGTAGGTTATAGTCTGTTTAACATAGTTTAGGTTTACCGTTGGGACATAAAGATGCATGTTGCAGGCAACCATTGTAGCATGAGAATGCACAGCACTGGAATATGTAAATTGACTTGACAGTGATGCAGGCAGAAGACCTTTGATGACCTTGTACGTGAATATGTCAAGATGATATATAAGTCGATCATTTAGAAAAGGAAGTTTACAGAAGGAGTGCGGTGGCTGGACGGGAGTTCGCGACAAAGATTTGGTAACTATGCGTAATGCTTTATTTTGCAGTATCTGTAGTTTATTTTTAGACTGAGAAGGGGCAACATCTCATATAATGTAACAATAATCTATGAAAGGGGTTATTAGGGATTTATAATGGGTTAACAGTATTTACTTTGGTAAGTATTTGCTACTACGTCCAAGAACTGCAATCTTTTCATTTGTTTTGGAGGAGAGTTGTTCAGTATGTCGTTTAAAATAGAGGGTGCAGTCGACGAAAACTGCAGTATTTGAAGCCAGAGACTTATCCAGTCACATCGTTACTAATTTGATCTGTGTTTTTATTGACTCTTTTTGGTGAGCCAAATAGCATAAATTTGGTCTTCTTGACATTTAGGGTTAACTTGTTGGCTTTAAACCACCCCGAGACAGTGAGGATCATTTAGAATCATTATCTCAGCATGGTCCTTCGCTGTGCACTAAATGGCTATGCCATCTGCATAAAGAGATATACCACAATTGTTAACTATGCTAGACAGGTCATTTTTGCATAGGATAAACAGCAGTAATCCCAAAATGGAACCCTGAGGGACGCCACATGCAATCTCTCCAGGCTCAGAACAAACGCCGTTTATTGCAGTTTGTTGGACAGGGCCAGTTAGATATGACTTTAACCAAAGAAATCTGACATCGGATATGCCAAACTGTTGAAGCTTTTAAATCATATGAGGATGCTCGGCTGTGTCAAACGCCTTTTTAAAGCAGAGGGAGAGCACTGTACAACAATGGCACCTATTCGCTGTCTTTCTGTATTAAACTAATGAAATGTGCCAGGGCGGTTGCTGTGTCGGAAAATGCTTGTCCGGGCCATATCTCCAACACTGTAATAACCAGAGATACCACCTTCACGTGGCAATGCATCATGGGTTAGGGGTCTTGTACCAAACTTTGATCACAACGATATTGACCCTTTACCTTTCAGTCCGTCATACAAAACGTTTGAGCTATATTTCTTTACTTTAAGAATTGCAGATACCCCTGACCTTTGGTGGGGTAAAAACCGTATATTATCGTGCAATACAACAGCCCTGCTGTAGATAATATTTCTTCCCGAATTTGTACCATATTACATTGAAAACCCATGGGATATGGCCTATGTGATATCGTTGACCATATCCCATGGGTGGGACTACTTTTTAACATATTTGTAAAATCAGAGATATGGCTTTCCAAATATGGAAGACATCAATTCTATATTTGGTATATGCAAACTCGCCTTATTACCTTGCCATAAATCACGGCCGAAAACCTGATGGTCCCTGGTATAAATCCCAGCCAATGGGTAAGAATAAACTTGATTCTGTGATGCAAACTAGAGCCAAAAATGCAGGACTGATGGTTGGCAGAAAAAAAACAACCACTCTGTAAGACGCACGATGTGCAGTCGACTTTTACATCCAAGTGTCCCGCCAACCATTATTCAAAAGCTGAGCGGGCACAAAAATTCGCATTCCGTGAATAATTATGCAACAGCAAGCCGAAATCAACAGCACGCCACGTGCAGCCTTCTCCAGGTAAATTATTCTTCATTTCAAAGACCTCTAACATCTGTCCAAAACACTCCCCAGACTCTGTCTTCATCGTTTGTCCCAGCTGGCGTGGCAGGGAGCCATCGCCCCGCTCCTTCGGGCAATGCTGGCAATGCTGCAGTCACTGATGGGCACAATCTGACGGCCAACAGTCAGTTGAGCTCCACGGGTGCATACTTTGGAATGTTTGCTGGTGCAACACTCAAAGCCAACGTGACCTTCCAAATCTTCCTCTCCACCAAATTAATTCCATATAGAAATAATAAAAAGTGTCTTTTCGTTGAGATTTTTATCTGAAGCGACAGCCGTTCAAAATATTCCGCCATTAGGCCTGTGGTCGACCGCTTTTCTTCGTTGTTTAAATTTTATATTCATACGCGCGGCATGACTGTGTCAAAGTCCCATGTAATGTAGTGAAATAAAATGTTACAAGTGATATAAATGGTCTTTTTTTCTTTTTTAATGGACAGTAAGGAATAAATACAAAATAACCCTCGTCGCTAATCTGTCTAAACTGAATTCCCCTCGTTGTTTGCCTGCCTGCGCGCCTGATCACCCAAGCGCGAAGCGCTTGGGTGATCAGGCGTGCAGGCAGGCAAACAACTCGGGAGATTCAATATGACAGAATAAGTTCAATTGGCATGTTTATATGCATATATTACTGTTACCTCTTAACTTTTTTTGGGTGTACAGCGGAAATTGTGGTCAAGAATGTCCCGAAACTCATACCTTTT